>NQII01000251.1:494722-625101 GCA_002778355.1 Clitarchus hookeri | reverse complement strand
GGGAGGGTCGAGCCATATACTGGCGTGCGTAACGTGAGCTCGCGGCTGGTGCGGGCTACAGCGTGTAGCAATATGTGTGTGTGTACATATATAACGAATATTGCAATTATCTTGTTTTGTTTACATTCCAAACGAAGATAAGTCGTTAGACATAAAACAATGCTACCAGCCGGCCAAAATGTATTAGCATTGCACTTGCCAACGTGAGAAAAATGAACGTTATCACAGCCAAAGCGAACTTGTTTTCTAGCAGTAAAAGAAAATAGCAGCACGGAGCTGTGTGACAGGCTGATGGCGTGCAGAGCGGACAGCCACCTGCCGGCGTTGCAGCCAGCAAGTGGGCCGAGCTAACTGTCACTGCAAACCTTCTGCAGAACACGTTTGCAGCGCGTACTGCACGACAAGCTGAAGTGATCCCCCCCCCCCCGCAAAGAAACAGTAATTTGTATTTCCAGATATTACCATGCTCTCTCCTTCAAATTGCCAAATTTTTTTTTAAAGAAATTACTTAACATTTACACCTGTCACATATATTTGGATGAGACAATCATCTGAAACCACCAGATCTAATAAGAAAATCAAATTGACAACTCTTTCTGGAAATATGTGAAACAGCTCGTCTCACAACAGCTCTGCTTTCTTTCTTAACGACGAAACAGCTTCAAGGTCGTGCACGCAGCTCGGACGAAACGTGTACAAGTGGCCCACGTGTAAACTGATGAATTTTCTAACTACTTGATTACAAACAGCACTGATATCTGCCACTATATCTTGGTAACCTGAGAACACCGCGCAAAATTCTTACAAAACAAACTGATCGGAAAAATACCGAAAGTACCAAATTAATGTTTACTCTCTTTGTACATTTATACCAGAGAAAGAATTGAAAACAATCAGATGAGACTGCTGGTATTTGACGCTATGAGGATAAGGTTGGGAGAGCGCGTGTAGACATTCTGCTTTTGTCATGTTGGTTTGCAGCCACGAGCGGAGGCACTACAACTGCAGAGGATATGGCGATGGCGGAGATGACAAGGTTGCCTCTCCAGCAACACAAGTGGATTTCAGAGTGTTATTGGAAATGCGAGAACATTATTAAGGTGCGGAGACGGACGGCAGAATTCCATACTGCGCTACCTTCATGTGTAACAATGAGACACAATTACGTAAAAGTTTAATAACAACTGTGCGTGATGTGAAGAAAGGAAGGTGAAGCAGGAAGAGAACAATGGACGTAGGAAGTATGGGGCTGTGTAGCACACATAAACATGTTCCCCCGGGAAGTCCAAGTCCATAGGATAAGCTGCGCGTGTCATGTGTCAGTAATAGAGGCCATATATTTCCACACTACTTCGCGCTATGAGTGGAGACGACCCAGATAGTGTCGAATTTTGTGGATCGGTTCTGAATATATGGAACTACATCGAATTGATCCGATGAGGCAACGTTTAAAATTGAATGCCAGTTAACAGTCACAACTGTGTGAACTGCGTAGAAGAAAATCCGCACATTGTGGTAGAGCACGCAGTTATCTTCTCGGGTTAACAGTGGGGCGCGGTACGTCTTCTGCCAAAGAACTTGAGGGGCCATTCTTCTTTGACGGAACGGTGACAGGTGAAAGTGGAATGTTATCGTCGCAGAAAACAATGGGCCAGCTGTTCAGCTCTGCCAGAATTAGGAATGCATTTTCCAGCAGGATGGTGCACTGCCACATTACCATNCAATGGGCCAGCTGTTCAGCTCTGCCAGAATTAGGAATGCATTTTCCAGCAGGATGGTGCACTGCCACATTACCATCAATGTGTACTGTCGCTCCGGAATGAAACCTTTGTTGGGAGGTGGATAGCCCGATGAGGAAGTGGAGTATCCACCCAGATCTCCAGATTTAACGTCGTTTATACGCGGGGAACTTTCAGGAAAATTGTGTACGCCATAAAGCCAACGACACTCGGTGCCAAGAGACACGATTGTGACTGCTTATGAATCCACTCACATNAACTTTCAGGAAAATTGTGTACGCCATAAAGCCAACGACACTCGGTGCCAAGAGACACGATTGTGACTGCTTATGAATCCACTCACATGGAAACTGTTACTACTCTGTCGTGTTCTACAGCTGTGCTGGCTATCTTCTCTTACTGCTGACGGCGACCATTTTGAACATTTGTAACTGTTATTAACATTCGCACGCACTCAGCGTTGTCCTTATATCGTCAAAACAAACAGCCCATTCCCATCAGATTGTCTTTAATAGTTTCTGTTGTTCGTGTTCAAAGAGAGTCAACATTAATTTGAGACAACAGGTGAAGTAGAGTAGAGATTTGGGCGGCTTGTGACATCGAGGTCTTGGGTCGATGAGGGTGAAACAAGGTGAGTATGGAGCAGCGCCGGAATGCAAGGGCGGGGGAAACTTGAGATCCCCCGAGAAAACCCGCCGACCAGCGACATCGTCCAGAACGACTCCCACACTTGCGAAAATCCAAGAGCGACACCGCCCGGCCGGGATCGAACTCGGTTCGCCTTGGTGAGAGGCAAGTAGTCTAACCACTACACCACCGTGGCCCCAGCAGGATTTCCGAACGTGGTCAACTGTATGTGAACAGTTCACGAGCATGTATAGCGGCAGATAGCGGAGGAAGGTGTGTGTGTGTAGTTTTCCCACGGCTGGACGGGCAGTAGCTGTCGCGAGCAGCCTGGCTGGCAGGCCGGGCGACAGACAAAAGAGAAACGACTGGCTGTGCGAGGTAGAGAGAGAGAGAGCGAGAGAGAGAGAGAAGGCCGCAAGCAAGCAGACCATCAGGCAGCTCGGGCGAGCTGAAAGAGCGCGTGCTGTGCGTGTGTAGTTGTGCAGAGCCAAGGTCGGTCACGCGCGCACACCACCATACTCAAGTTTTCACCGGAGCTGTCCACCGCCACCACAGTTATATACCACGTATCCTCACACTCCTCACCAATAACTACTCAACACTTCTCTCAGTCCACTTATACAGTTAAAGTTGTCATGAGTCTCATCATCACTTTACTTATTACTTATGCGCCGGGTGATCTGTAACAATTATAACACTAGATTTTTTTTTTTTCAAATTCGCGAATTTTTACACTTCTGTGCATTGAAAACAAAGAAAATTAAGTCGTTTCAGTATTCAGGAATGCTTACCTTAATTCTACGTGAAGAGATACACATACTAAAGTCCATTCACGGTTACATCCAGAGTTTCTGAAGCCCTGCTAAAGTTCTGCTTCCAGGATATTCATCCGCCTCATGCAAACAAAGCTCCACATAGTCTAGAAAATTACACCAAAGGGACAACGCACCGCATTCGTGCACACTCACTGTAATTATATTTTACATAAGAACTATTTCTTACTAACATTACCAAAACGCTTACTTTCTCCTTGTTATTCATACAAATTTATATGTGAAGTTAAAATATAAACAATTTTAAGATAATAAAAATGAGGTACTTTATGTTATTGTATATTAATACAAGTATAAAACGTTTGTGATACATAACACAACTAGGAAACAACCAAGCATGTCATAAATGGCGCGATTTATTCAAGGGTTTCATTAAAAACGTGTGAAGAAACCGCGAATAAACTATGGAGTACTTTCCGTCCGTCGTAAACAACTGTACTGGGCGCACGCCCGAGAGTGCGCCCCTTTAAATGTATGTACATATACGTCTAGAGGTAGCGGCCGCAACACTTGTCAAACGCAGACTTCAAGTGGTCAACCATGTACTCTGCAAGGAGAATCCGTAGTTAAACGTCTCAAGGTCACGTCTGGCCATGAGTGAGTGAAAAGGTCTCAACGGCTCTTCTCATCGAGGTCTTGAGAGCCGATGAAGGTGCAGCGAGGTGAGTATGGAGCAGCGAAGGAATGCAAGGGCGGGGGAAACATAGGATCCCGAGAAAACCCGCCGACCAGCGGCATCGTCCGGCACGAGTCCCACATGCTGGCAGGTCGTGAGTGAGTGAAGAGGTTTCAACGGCTCTTCACATCGAGGTCTTGAGAGCCGATGAGGGTGTGCGAGGTGAGTATGGAGCAGCGAAGGAATGCAAGGGCGGGGGAAACGTAGGATCCCGAGGAAACCCGCCAACCAGCGTCATCGTCCGGCACGAGTCCCACATTTTGGCCGTGAGGAAGCACTGTGACTGGCCTCCTAACAATACGATATGCATTATAGATTAGCTGAATTCCTTGCAGATAAGATCTGTGACAGTAGGATATTATTTCACGTGATGTAATACAACGGATTACACTACATATGCCAATCTGTACTTTATCCTTTCCTCAAGGAAATTGCGCAGTAAAGTCCTGCAAATTATATTTTTAACCATTTTCTATATTTTCTCCCTCACAGGCGATTTTTTTACCTTCCATGGTAAAGTCTTGTTTCCAGAGCAGTTATTTGCCTAAATGCACGCGTATACGCGCAAACACTACTTTTTACGTGCATTTTACCACGGAGTCGCCTGAAGCATTTCCGAAATCTACATCGGAAGAACACCTTGACCATAACTGCGGCGTTTAAATTTGCGAACACTGCACATATGTCGCAAACAATTTGAAGGCTTCACACGAACGATACAAGAATCAAGTGATCGTATAGGTCAAATGTTCGACGGGTTTGCGAAAAGTACACGAACAATCGTCTACATGCTCTTCTACTCAAGCCGCTACTCTTCAGAGTAGCACGTACTTGGTGGATTAGCACGTCAAGTCAGGCTTGCCAGATAACTGCCAAGCCTGCACGGCATACAGCCAAAAGTCGCCCAAATCGAATAGTTTGAATATAATAAACCATTTATTGGACGGAGAGAGAACATAAGTGTATTAAATGTTGCGTTATTTTCACCAGTTATTATCCGTATGCTTGGAAGTTACGTGTTATTTAATACGTCACATGGTTTTATGAGCCCAAAACAAATATACACTTCCCCACCATTATTTTCATACGCCAGAAGACAGCGATAGCATGTGCGACAGCCGAAGTACTTGGTGACAGCAATGAACAACAAAATACCAGCTCCCACCCAAGCCAACCGCCAAACGGTTGTTTCAGAGCGCCACAGTACAGACAGAAGAATATCGGGCAATGTGGCAACCCTGCGTAAAGTACGTTGTCTTCACGGTCGTGCATGTGCGTGGATGCACCAGAGCGGTGAAGAGCGGGCGAGAATACACGCGACACCGCGGACTGAAGGAAGGAGGGTGGACTCGTGAGGGCAGCTGTTGGACCAATATTCTGCAACTTACTGATGTTGGACAAGAAAAAATTTGCTTTTTATATTTGTCCCACACATACTATTCAAATTTTAGACATACTGCATGTAACTACTTTTTCCTCCGATACAATTTTTTTAGACACGTTTTTTGCAAAACGACACAAAGCCAAAATTGCATAGTTTTCTTAATGTATCTACACACAAAATAAAGCAAACTGTTTGGAGAAAATTCAACAAGGGCAGCTGAAAGAGCTTGTCTTATTTAATGTAAAGGTATGTTTGCTAAAGTTATTTTGCACAATTTCAGGGGCGGGCAAGAATAAAAAATATAAAGAAAAAACATAATTTTTTTACATTGCAAAACTATTTCCTTGTGCGGTTTCAAAGATACATAGAAATAGCTCTTGAGATCTTCTTTGAGTAAAATGAATAAAAACTTACTAAACAGA
The DNA here is from genome assembly GCA_002778355.1 of Clitarchus hookeri. Classification (NCBI taxonomy): domain Eukaryota; kingdom Metazoa; phylum Arthropoda; class Insecta; order Phasmatodea; family Phasmatidae; genus Clitarchus; species Clitarchus hookeri. The sequence continues at coordinate 619,420 of NQII01000251.1, read as the reverse complement.
GCGCGCACAAATGCGACGCGTTGTCTTTTTGGTCCAATTATCTAGATTTATAGTTCATATTTTTGTGCGTGCTTCTTACAACTGATGCTACAATTATCATCAATATTTCATCTTGGCGACCGAGACTGTTGTTAAAAGTACGTGCGCGCTCACCCAGCATTTGTCAACGTAGCATCCTAACCTATCAGAACCTCTTCAACTAACCTAGAAAAGTGACTCAAAGTTTTTGCTGTTTCAACTAAGGCTCTGTCCACAGTTGGCTTGGTTTAAATAACAAGCGAAACCGTTCGTCCACAATTGGCGTTAACGTAAAATAAAATTTAAAAAATGACTGGTCAATTAGAAAATAGCAAAGGAACGGGAAATAATGTTTGCTAGCACAAGTAATATGTACACACATAACTATCTAACAATTTTGTGATGTTTCACACCCTGAAAAAAACTTGCTGTCAGATGACCGCCTTTACGGCAAACACAGTTTTCGACTTCTTTCTGCTAGAAGTGTGTTCACACGGCGGCCATGTTGGCGCGATATGGGCGGACGCAACAGAACGGCGCAGCGCGGACATGGCGGAGGAGACGACGACCGCTCTACCTGCGCCGGCAACTGCACGAGCAGAGAAAAAGCCGCCGCCATTGTGACATATCTCCTCCGCCGCACCGCAGTGCACTCGCTGCAACAACTTTACATCGGCGCCGCCTTCTTCTCCATTCCTCTTCTAGGATAAGATAATGCGCTCGACAGGTGTCGCAGCATGTAATGTTGCGACACAGTGTTGCCAATTATATGTAGACTGAGGTTAAGCCATAGTGTCTGGGCTTGATGTTCGCTGGTCAGAAGCAGAGTTCAACCCAAAGTGGTTTTCATTTTTAGTATTCAATCAAATATAGAAAGTACGGCAATCAATACACAGTGCAAAGAATTTATTAGAAAAATTATTATGTTCTGTGATAAGGAAGAGGCTGCTTCGCCCAAATTTATGCTACTAGCTACGCTGCAACGGCGACGGGAAAGTATGAACGAANGTCTGGGCTTGATGTTCGCTGGTCAGAAGCAGAGTTCAACCCAAAGTGGTTTTCATTTTTAGTATTCAATCAAATATCAGAAAGTACGGCAATCAATACACAGTGCAAAGAATTTATTAGAAAAATTATTATGTTCTGTGATAAGGAAGAGGCTGCTTCGCCCAAATTTATGCTACTAGCTACGCTGCAACGGCGACGGGAAAGTATGAACGAACCAAACTCAAATTAAGAAAAGGAAAATTGTCGCTATATTTGATTTTGATCTCGGTGTGATTCGGCACACAGAGCACAAATTTTATATGATTTATAAAAGAACTAACAATTGTATGCGAATATTTTACTTGGGAAAGGATACTTTGACAATGCACTTCTGCAGACGTTGCTTAAATTCATGTGGGCAGATGTCTAAGCGCTCGCGCCGACAGCTAACGGCCGTTGTTCTTCCCCTCTAAACCGCTGCACTAGTGTTATAGTATCTTACCCCTTCCCAGGTTCACTGTTAGCTTAAGTACCTCGAGCTATTTTCACGTTTGAGACTCACAAGCGGGAGCGGTAGAGGATCATGTAGCTGTGCGTTCAAGGTCAAGAAGAGAGGTAGCGATTCGGGTGACAAACACGCACCCCTAGCGGCTCATCGTTCTTTCGTGTTGCTGTACTATGCAAAATTAGATATGTAACAGTGGCACTTTATTACATGTGATGAAAGCCCACAAATTACACTAGACATATAGTTGTACTTTTCTCGTAACACATAGGCAAGCTTTAAAAATGTGATATTTAGCCATTTTCCATGATTTTTTTCTCCATGAATAAAGTAAAAAGAGGCATAAATAATTTGTAACTTTTTGTGGCAAAAGATTGCATTTCCAGAACATCTACCTACCAAGATACACCTATTCGCGCAAACAACGATTTCAGTATAAACTAGTATAAATCGGCAACTCTTATCTTATTAATGGAAAGTTTCAGTGTAGGATCCTACTGTAGTTTCGCTCACGTCCGGATGTTTTATATACGGCGGTCTAAAAAAGCGTTCAACTTTGTCGGAGGGCTCAAAAATAATATACACAGCATGAGCGATCTTTAAAAAAACCATTCAGTCATCACCTGAGGCATGTTTACTTTTCGTACGTGAACATATTGGTCGCGCGTTTAATATTTTCTTCCGAAAACGAGTATTTCAAACATGTTGCGCCGCAGTTCGAACACCTTGCCACGATTAAATATAGGCTGTTCACAGTAAACTGAACACTTTTAAAAGGCCTGCTTAAGTTTTTAATTGTATGCACATTATGTATTCTTCCATCCTACGTAAAATTAACACTGCAACGGGCCTAATCACTTTATTCATGCGTCGGTTAAGTGAAACTCTGAAATTATTAGAAAAGTAAATATTTTACAAGTTTGCTGACTTACAATTATATGCATTTAAAAAAAACAAAGCAAATAAAACAATGTCGGTATTCTCAAATGTTTCCATAAAACTTAATTCAACGTTACAACATTGAACTACTTCCCCTCCGTCGTTGCCGACTTACAGGGTCGCATATATATTTATATATGCAGTTTACCGTGAACAGTCTGCAATGCTCACTTCTCCGTGATGTTCCCTATCATACATACTCGGGTTGCTCACGCGCCCATGTACCCGGCGCCAGTTGCGTTGCAGTTTGTTCAACATCAACTACTTCACGCGTATTGACTATTCGCGGTTTCTTCGCACTTTTGTAATCAAACCTTTGAAAAATCGCCCATGTATGACGTGTTTGGCTGTTTCCTAAATATGTATTGTATCATAATCGTTTTATAGATATGTTAACATAACAGTGCCTTATTTTTTGGTTAAATTGAGCGTTGAACGTTTACTTATATATTGTCATAAAAAGTGTAATATTTATTTTATATTTTATATGAATAAAAAACAGGGAGAAAATAGGTGTGTTGTAATGCCTAGAAGGAAATAGTTCATGTAAAATATTATTAAAGTGACTGCGAACGAATGCGGTGCGCTGTCCTTTGGTGTAATATTGTAGACTTGGTTAAGGGTTGTTTGCATGAGGCGGAGGAATATCTGGAAAATAGAACTTGAGCAGGGCTTCAGAATAGTTAGAAGTAACCGTTAATGGACTATATACGGACTATGGCGGAATACAACTTTCAATACATCCCGATTATTGCAAACATTATTTTGAAGCTCTTCAATAGTGTAAAAAAAATAAAATTTCCACACTGATGTAGCTTAAAATATTCTGTGCTAATTCCTGTGAAACTAATATAGAGCATACACTGCATACTGTAGGGTATTCACGGTAAAGTGAACACTTTTCGAAGCCCTCTCATCTGGAATATACAAATAAATTTATTGCAGACTTAGACGTTAACTTTCGAGTCCGGTGAAATATATACACTGTGTTTATTACTTAGATGGCAATACGTATTTTAAAGTGGTGGGAGGATAAAAAATTGCTTATAGGAAAAAAACTAGCACTTTTGATACTAAGATTTGAAAAATGTAACTGCCCATAACTGCGCATAATTTAACGGGAATATGTCTGGCAAGCGTCCAGTAAATTTGGTAACGACGGATCGAAAGTAGTCCAAAGTCTTAACGTAAACTATAAAGTGTTAGGCAAACATTTGTCAATACTGAAATGATCAACTTTAACAGCCTACAGGCACATGTAACCCAAGTGTGCCGGTCAATATTTATGCAGATAGGGTCTGTGATATTTTTCAAAGATTGATTTCAATAGCGCTCAATTAACTGTGAACGGACTATACCAAACCTATGGAAGGATATCAAGAATTTGAGCTCGGTAGCAAAAGCAGCAATAGTTTACTGCGGATGCAGCCACCGCGACACCCATCAAAACTTGTCCGCGCGGCTGTACGACAGTGTCCGCTCATTGCACAAAGCAGGTCTCGAAAGTGGAGAAAAAACTTTCGATGAAACTGCCCCACCACTCCCTCTTCCATAACTACCCCCCTACTCCACCATCACTCTTCCAATAAGAACGCTACAGTTCTCGGCAAAAGCTTGGCATCCATTCCCCGGCCGGTCTACTGCGGAGTTCCCACTAGAAGACCCATCGTCGCCGCGTGGTACGGGGCAAGTTTCGGTGACTCGGGAACACCTATTACAGACACTGTTAGTCGACCTCTTAACTTGTCACTATATCGAACTTACAGGTGGAAAGGATTCGAATATAGCATAAATAGCTTATTTTCACTTCAAACTAAGTATTCGTCTTATACACACGTCTAACCCGGTTGTATCTATAAAATGCCTCTGTAGACCTTCGAAAAATCACACAATGTATGGCATGCTACTGCTACGCCTTTTCCTAAATAATTCACATGTTACACGTGTTTTATACATCTGGTAACATTTACATACTTTTTATTTTGTTAAATTAAACTTGCTGTCACTTTGACTGTAAATTCAATTTATTCCGTACCAAATAATAACAGGCACAAGAGGTAACACTGCAACAGCCAGTAAGAAATTATGTTATAACTAACATTTTATCTTACTTGCGTTGTTTGTAAAGTAAATATTTCTTACTGCTATATTTAGTTTCTCACAAAGCAAGGAAGATTGTGCATACAAGTATAGTCTGCACGTAGTAATCCGAAATGAGACCTTGAGCAGGCGACGAAAGGACTATGCGCCATTGTAACACAGTCCATCCGCACTTTATGAGTCAAGCCTTTGAAAAATCAGCCCATGTATGGTGCGTTTGGTGGTTTCCCAAGCGTCTTTCTTATGCCTCTTACCATGAACGTATTTAATTATTGGTTGGATTAGACTTTTATTTAATCTATATATTTAAATGTTTCATTTATAATTAATACGAATAAATACAGGGAGAAAAAAAGTGTTGGCAGTTACTAATAAGACATGCAAAATATTATTAAAGCGAGTGGGTATGAATATGGTGCATTGTACCTTTGGTGTTATTTTCTAGCTTTGATTGGATGAGGGGGTGGAATAACCTAAATGCAGAACTTTGGCAGGGCTTCTGAAAAGTTGGGAGTAACCGCAAATGAACTACCAATGTTTTGTCAGTGTCATCTTCAAATTTTTTGGTGTTTTACATCAATCTGGTGGAATAACCATAATTTTAGGTTGAAGCAGAAAGTTTCTTGTGCAAGCCAATAGAAATAACTTATTTCGGGTATCCTGTACCGTGTACGTATTTCGCCCAGAATGGATATTACTTATGCTAAAATTCAGGCATACTGCTGATGTAAACTGAAACCACTAGGTAATATAATACACTCGACTCACCGACGACTATTTGAGAATGCAATCAACATGAACACAAGTGTCTGGGCTGTAATCTGTTACAATAACTTGGCCCTAAAAGTCTAGTTTCTCAATTTTTAGAAATATAATACTCTGAACAATGCGCAAAAGAAAACCTCAGATTTTTTTACTTTGTCCAAATAAGACAACATTGGGGAATAACGAATTGTGCACAGCCGTACTTGCTAACATTGGGCAAGTGATTCCTCAGAATGAAAAACCTAGATAAAACATTACTGAATTTTTCTTTTTTTAAACTACGTCCTTTTGGATATTTATTATTACATATTTGTTTGTAATTATCATTATTAATTTTGCCCAGATAAAGGTACTAATCCAGAATCCCTGACAATACAAAGCCAATTTCACATACTTGCAAAATACTTTCAAGGCATTACAGCTACAACAGATATGAGTCAAATATCGCTACTAATATCATTAGGTACCTATGTAAAGATTAAATACATTAACTGTTCTTATTACAGAAGTACATACACTGCATTTCGCTTCAATTTCTTTTGCACAAATACAAAATGTTTGCTCATGCTTCCAGTGAACCCTCCTTATCTAAAATAAAAGCCTATATAAAATGATTGTGTGGCTCCACATTATCAACGATTTGGCCATTTTGATAGTGCTTACAAACAATTGATAGTTGATAAACCAAAAATGAGTTCACTGGATTCAATGTTGTGAAGCTGACTACTCATAACAGAATAAAGAGGTTACTCAGATTACACTAAATTCGCCATTCCTGTGTGTGCATCCGTTGCTCTTTACTTCTTGTTTCCATCTTGTTCATGAAAACCTGCAATGATACCAAGTTATTACTTATCGTGTGACCTCTCTACCTGAAGTCTGAAAGAATTCCTTCTCTCAACAAGTCCTTTCAAGTACCTCTCACCAACTGCTCCAAAAGTTTACATACCTGGATTTCTTTTTTTTCCCATTCAAGACTACAAACGTGTTATTCTTGGTCCAGCTAACGGATTATCAATTTAATTAGATTACATAATTCACCTTTGCTTCAAGCTGCAGGTCTTTGATAATACTGTGGCATATTTTCTTAAATAAATTCCCTTCCCCCTGTTTTATAGGATGTCAATTTTGCTCTACCTTTCTCTTTCAAAGATTACATTTATGAGCTATATGTTATAACTAGGATTTGCTTCTGCAAAAGTCTTTTGATTGAACAGGTACGAATGCATCAACCCAACAATTATCTCTAATAATTTCATAGAAAAAAACCTGCCCGGTGTGTTTTTTGCAGTGTTCAAGTTACCAACCATTCAAACATAAAACCTACAATTTGTATTTAAAAAAACTTTCTTGTAATATTGGTGGAATTTAACAGTTAACCTTTAAGAGCAACATAACTCTACATACTTTTATGACTAAATGTTGAAACTTCCTCAGCATCAATTTCAAATTTCAGCTTATATTATTTCAGACATCCAAAAATTAAGAAGTACTGCACATATAAATATTTAAAATAAAAAAATAAAAACAAATTTTATTTTGAGTATGATAGCAAGTAAAATTTGGCAATTGAATAAAAAATTAAATATATGCAGGAATGTGCGCTAAAATTGTTCACTTAAAAATGTTTAAGCAACAAAATATTTGAATGGGAGACAGCATATGTGGAAAGGTTCACACTTCCATATTGTGTAACAATTTCTACTAATGTGCACCTGAAAAGTGCTGACCAAGCAAAACTGTGAAACACTCATGAACCACAGAGCCATATCTTACCTGAACAAAATTTCAGTGGCTAAACAGTTTTCATATTACTCTCAACAAAACAGCTCAAGAGCCAACATTTTTTCTTAGGTTTTCAATATATTTGATAGTTTTGTAACATGATAACTTAATAAAAATATGTACAGTTATTTGAAAAATAACATTCACCATGCTTTTAAGAATTTTATCTTAAAATTCTGATTCATACAAATTTCAGAAAGTTATTTTAACACATAGTTCAATTTCAGCTGAAGTGATTATGAAGTCACAGGAATGGAACGTGGCGGTTACTTCAAATCAGACACTACAATACATGTAGTACAGTAAGGGTTTAACTTTCACTATTTTCTTTTTAAATTTTATTTCATAAGTTTTAAATACTGGCAAACCTCATAACAAATTTTAATAAATATTCTTTGTGACATTTTAATAACATGAACAATTATTTTGGGCTGTATTCTAACATACTGCTTTCATGTCATTGAGATTGGTACAAAAATAATCCATATAAATTTTAAATTCCTGTAACTTATTTAACTCTTTTTTTGTAAAGTAAGGTAATTATATTAGGTTTAGGGGCTTTTCTGTAAAAAAAAAACCCAAAAAAGTGGTATATTTCCACTCTACTAATTATGTAGAACACGAATATACTAGGGAAATTAACGTACGATTAATTTCTTAATTGTGCCCACCTAACCTAACAGAACCTAACCCCACGATGGGTAAATCACTATTTTACATTTTTAAGCTAACCTAGGATTGTTGGGTTTTAAACTAACCTAAGATTGTAGGGTTTTTAAATAACATAAGATTGTAGGGTTTTTAACTAACCTAGGATTTTTAGGGTGTTAATCTAACCTAGGATTTTTAGGGTGTTAATCTAACCTAGGTTTTTAAGGTGTTAATCTAACCTAGGATTGTAAGGTTGTAAAGTAATATAAGATTATACAATATTAATCAAATCTCCGATCAACACCCTACAATCATAGACTAGATGGGAACCCTACAATCCTACGTTAGTTTAAATAACTGCAATCCTAGGTTAGTTAAAATCGCTACAATCCTAGGTTAGTTGAAAACCCAAAAGCCCTAGGTTAGTGTAAAACCCTACAATTCTAGGTTAGTGTAAAAATGTAAAATAGTGATTCACCCATCATGGGGTTAGGTTCTGTGCGCACATATTATACCATTAGTCATACGTTAATGATGCTACTATAGTCGTGTTCTGCGTTACCTACCAATAATCCTAGGTTAGTTTAGAAAGAATGTGAAATTGTGGGGTAAAAACATCCGGAAAAACCTTGTTTGAATTATGTAATATAACTACATTTGCACGTTAAGCTACATCTTAGTTTACAATTCTACAATCCTAAGTTAGTTTAGAATTCTACAATCCTAAGTTACTATTAGAATTCTACAATTGCACATTTTTAAACTAACCTAGAATTGTACATTTTTAAATTAACCTAGAAATGTAGGGTTTTACACTAATCTAGGATTTTTGGGTTCTACACTAAACTACGAATTTAGGATTTTAGGGATTTAAAGGAGCCGTAAAACAAACTAAAATAATATCAATTTACTCACCAATGTAGGCGGGTGGTACAATACCTCTGTCAACGGCCAATTCAACTCAACCTCACCTCACTAGATGAAACACCATCTTCCACAAAGCGCAACATACGCACATATAACGCAGTGAAACACTCGTTTACAGCCGAATATATACACTGAAGCACTCTTTAATAAGCTAATATAACACACATAAGCATTCTTTCTTGCTTTCTCCGCTTTAAATCCGCCGGATTAGGACAACAAGAAACATACCGGCAAAGGCGCAATGGCAACTGACCAGGTTAAATGCCAGTGATGACATCCGTGGCCACGAGGTAGCGTGGAATTTGCAATGTGCAGCCATTATTAATGCCGGTAGACGTTAATAGTCGTAAACAAACAAACGTAGCAATTTTTTTTTATATGTTCTACTTATTTTAACATTACGCCCTCTTGAATATGAACAAGGTAAGCTGTGCAGGCAACTTTTGTTGGTCTAGGACATTTTGTTCAGAAACGTAAACAAACTGGCTGAACAGTCATTTCAAAATTTTTTTTAATATGTTGTACTTATTTTAAAGCTACGCCCCTAGTACATTCATGTTCTACGTGATTAGTAGAGTGGAAATATACCACTTTGGGGAGGGGGGGGGGTTTAATACAGAAAATCCCCTAAACTTAATAATTACCAAAAGTAATTTTTTGAACTGCCATACTTTTTTCAGACTACTTTTTACGTATCACAATGAAAAAGAATGTGGTTTGTTAAAAATATATAAAATAATTTTAACCGCTAGAATACCTTTAAAAACATGTCATTTCTCCCTATCCAACACTATCATTACCATAAAAACATCAACCAAACTTTACATCAGACTTATGGAACTGTGTAGAGATTGTATGTGCAGAGTTTTGGAATGCAATGGGGATAGTAACACCCCCTACCACAACGTTGATGGTCGGTCACTACATTTTGTATACTATTCACAACATACAGTATTGACAAAAAAGCATGAATTAAATTAATATTATTATGTCTTGGAAACAGTTAATGACACTATTATTAATAATGTTTAATAAAAGTTTGCCTAAATTATTTTCTTATTTTAGGTCTCATTGCTATATTGTTACAGGAATGCCTGAGGGGTGTATCAAATTCGAGAGTGATTGAGGTCTTAATAAAAATAAAAGAACTAAATTCAAAAATTATATTTACTCTCAATGATACAAACAGTGAAACATCTTATTTACCAGTCTGAGCATCCTATAAACTCTAAATTATTCTTATTGAGTGCAATATTTCATTACTATCTCCATTTAAATTCAAGTCTTTATCACAGTCTTTACTCTTTCTAATGTCCCTTAAACTGCTCCAATTATTTCCACACCTTTAGTTAAAACTATATTTCCATCATCCCGAATGTCTTTTCACTCACGCATCCAGTCCACAGTCCCACAGATTGCTGCAGTCGTCTCTCCGAAATTGCCCAACTATCGCTTGAAGTCGCACGAGATGCCAAACTCTCGGCTCTTAACCTCTCTCTCCTCAAGAGACCCGCATGTGGTATTTATACTTGAGGTAGGTGCCATCTAGAACGTTCTCTGCAATCCAAAATGTTCTGGGAAAAGTAATGGTGGTGATGAAGACGTTTCTGCATGGTAAATGGAGAAATATAAGCTTCTCAGGGTCAGCAAGGCGCAAGTTGCAATAAGTTTATTGGCGTGTGCAGCAGCGTCCTTTATGATAGGCTGCTTCGCTTCGTCTAAAATTACAAACTTGACCCCCAGCTCTCTGCGCCTTCCCACGCGAAGGAAACACCGAGTAGCGACATGCAACAATACTAACTATACAGTCAAAATATTTTATCACTTGCAGTGATTTTCTGACATTTGTATTTTTATGCATGTGTTTTAAAAAAAATGAAAAGCCATGTGAAACACACACACTTTCAGTTAACAAATGTGTGCACATCAAGCTGTGGAAAGGAAATTGCAGAACCTTCTCAAGAAGTTCACGATGAAGATATTTTTCTGTCTATTAAATCTAAATCTCTCAACATTTTGATCAACAGTAGTTTTAAATTTTTGTAAAAATTTGATATTTAACTAAGAATATTCAACATTATAATTATACTTTTGTAAAAAACCATTTCCCACGCAAGCAAATTTTCATTATTTATTTCCTCTGAAATATTGGTAACTCATGTTTAAAAAATTTTGGCCTGCATGAAAATAAGAGTTCACATTTGTGCATAACTGCATGTACGAGTGTGTGGATGCGCAAATGTAACATTGCAGTTTTTAGGGGTTATGTTTAACATCAGTCATCAATATTGTAATTATATATGATTACAAAGTACTGGCTTATGTTGTCACTTTCTTTAATATCATTTCCAAATTACGGTTTATTATATGAGTTAACAGTATAATCTTTGATTATTTTAATAGTTTCTTGTCATAGAGATTATGTGCAAGTATTTTTCATTTGTTTCTCGACAGTATTCAGTATTAAATGATTATTAAACAAAAGTACTAAATACAATTATCCTGGTGTCTCTCGTCTCACCACTGCTGATTGGCGGAGAGATGTGTCATGGTCAGATGACAGCCAATCAGAAGACAGGAGACCACATAAGTAAGGTAAAAGTAAAATAGAACTAATTTTATTATGACAAATAATTTCCACCACTTCCGATGATGGACGTGGATATGTAAAATTATTAAGTTTAGGGGCCTTTCTGAACACCCCCCCCCCCCAAAGTGGCATATTTCTACTCTACTGATCACATAGAACACGAATATACTAAGGGCATCAACGTACGACTAATTTCCTAATATGTGCCCACCAAAACGAACAGAACCTAACTCCACGATGGGTGAATCACTATTTTACATTTTTAAACTAACTTAGGGTTGTAGGGTTGTAAACTAACCTAGGATTGTAAGGTTGTAAAGTAATATAAGATTATACAATATTAATCAAATCTCCGATCAACACCCTACAATCACAGACTAGATGGGAACCCTATAATACTAAGTTATTTTAAATAACTGCAATCCTAGGTTAGTTAAAATCGCTACAATCCTAGGTTAGTTTAAAAATGTAAAATAGTGATTTATCCATCGTGGGGTTAGGTACTGTTAGGTTAGGTGGGCACATATTATACAATTAGTCATACGTTAATGCCGCTACTATAGTTGTGTTCTGCGTTACCTACCAATAATCCTAGGTTAGTTGAGAAAGAATGTGAAATTGTGGGGTAAAACGTCCGGAAAAACCTTATTTGAATTACGTAATATAACTACATTTGCACGTTAAGCTACCCGTTAGGATTTTTGGGTTTCACACTAAACTACGAATTTAGGATTTTAGGGATTTAAAGTAGCCGTAAAACACACCAAAATAATATCAATGCACTCACCAATGTAGGCGGGTGGTACATACTCTGTCAACGGCCCATTCAACCTCAGCTCACTCTATGAAATCACAATCTTCCACAAAGCACCACATACGCGCATATAACGCACTGAAACACTCGTTTACAGCCTAATATATACACAGAAGCACTCGTTAATAGGCTAATATAACGCAGAAACGTGGTCTTGGTTGCTTTCTTTGTTTTAAATCACGAACGGAGCAACACCTAACTCAGCACGACCAGCACCTGTAGCCACACACTGGCATACTAACGTATGACCCGTGATGATATATGCACCTGCTAGATTGCGTGAAATATGCACAGCGCGGCCATTATTAATGGCGGTAGACGTTAATAGACGTAAACATCAAATTTCACTATTTCTTTACATATGTTCTACTTATTTTAACATTACGCCGTCTTGAATATTAACAAGGTAAACTGTGCAGAACCCGTTAATGCAACTTTTATTGGTCTAGGACGTTTCGTTCACAAACGTAAACAAACTGTCAGAAACAATCATCTCGCAAATTTGTTCAATTTTTAAAAATATGTTGTACTTATTTTAAATCTACGCCCCTAGTATATTCGTGTTCTATGTGATTAGTAGAGTATAAATATCTCATAATTTCAAATTTTTTTTTGTGTTTTTCAGAAAAGCCCATAAACTTAATAATTACCCAAAATAATAATTTTTCTCATTAATAATTCAAAATTGACCCCCCCCCCCTCCTTTTTTGCATGGGTTTTGCTAGAACTGGCTTAATAAAATAATAATGTTTTTGAAGATGATATTTCATGCCCTCGCATATTTCGTAAACAACAGAACACTTTCAAGGTCTAGTCAATTTTAAACAAATTAATTTCTTTGCATATGCAGTTATAACAGTACGTTTCCAGTATGGTAAAAGTTTTATAGAGAGCTCAGAGTGCAATATCGTTATTTCCAAAAGAGCCACATTGTTTTTTTCTTAGATAATTGAATGTCAGTTATAGTTAATCTTGGACACAGCTGCATTTGTTAGGTTTGTGGTTGTGTACTTTCAAAAAAATGATTTTGAACAGTTATAAACTGTAAATACCAACATCTCGTTTACTGAGGCTGGTGCACCTCTTAAACTTTCTGTTACCACAACCACGTTTATTTGTTACATTTCATACTAATCAAAAATGTACAATTAATACACTGGGCACCATTTAACCTTTCAGTTAAATCGTATATTCAGAAATTCTCATCTTCAAAATATTTTTGATTAGACTCATTCTTATCAGAAAATTCAACCAATTATTCATCTATATTCTTTCTTCAGTCATTAAATACTCACATTAAAAAACATATTGCTGCAATTATTTCAATAAAATTAACATTTATTCTTAAATATGATTAAAACTTTGGTTATTATTAAGTTTAGGGGCTTTTCTGTAAAAAAAAAACTCCAAAAAGTGGTATATTTTGACTCTAAAATAAGTACAACATATTTTACAAAATTGAACAAAATTGCAAAATGACTGTTTAGCCAGTTTGTTTACGTTTCTGAACAAAACGTCCTAGACCAACAAAAGTTGCATTAATGGGTTCTGCACAGCTTACCTTGTTCATATTCAAGAGGGCGTAATGTTAAAATAAGTAGAACATATTTAAACAAATTGCGAAATGTGTTTAAGTCTCTTAAAGTCTACCGCCATTAATAATGGCAGCGCATTGCTGTTTTCACGCTACCTAGCAGCCACGGATGTCATTACAGGCATTTTAACGGTCAATTTAAAACATATCAATTATTTAAACATCAGCCATAAAAATCCCACTCCTCTGCTCCCCGCCCTGACCACTATGTATAAATCAAGTAAATGAAAACTATATTCAGATTGTAAAGCAAACCTTCCCGTCCATATTACCAAGAAGTTAAAGCGTTTCTAAGTGAAGAGCATGATAATAAAAAGGCAGTTTACTTTTGAATAGTTCTACGTAACAATGTGTGTTGTTTGTAGGCTTAAAATGTGTTGTACGAACCTGTGTCACTGCTATAGTAAGATTTTATTCCCTTGTTAGCTATTCTGCCATGGAATTGGCTGTCAAGCATTTATCAGGGCAGGAAGCAAGCATGAAAACAAGCAAACTCTGTGTACCAAACCAAGCACTCACAACTCACATGCGGTGTGATTGGTTATTATCCAGAACAGGGGTTTTTTCCGAAAAACAGAAAAATACCTGCAACTGGTGTGTATAGTCATTAATCACACATAATAGGAATTTAGTGGGGCATTCACGTAATTTGCAGTATGTACCATGAAATGTGATAATGAGGGGGGCTATGAAGATCAGGGTATTTTTGCAGTAAAACACATAAAATTTATGTCAAATATATTTCTATCAGGATGCTGAAACATGTTAAATGTGAGAACGCCTTTGGAAACAAGACCTTAATATACAACACACTGTTCACGGGGTATGTGTTTGCCGACGCGCTAAGATTATACAGCTATACCACTGTAATCCTGCAGTGTCAGAATATAATTTATTTTGTTGAATTACTCAAGGCTTATCTTCTTGAATTCAAAAGATGATTGTACTACCTAATATATTAATAGTATCACACACACACACATGCACATACACACACACACACAGAGTTTATTACACAAAACATTCCCAAGTAATGTTTACTTGAAGTTTGTGTGTACCGTTATGATACATTTGTTCAACAACAATGCACTGACAGGAAACAAATGTACAACCATTTTGGTCTTCTGGTTCAATTTTTACCTATTTCATGGTCACAGTTGTATGCTGGTTGTGTCGAAAAGTTCAGAAAAAGAGAGAATTTGACAGTGTTAAGGCATGTGATTTACTAATGCTATTACGCATGTTTCTTTGGCGATTATTTCCATGTGATGTGTTAAATTGAGTATTGTAAAGAGAGATGAGCGTTTCTTGTAACTATTTCCATGTGAAGTGTTATAATAATTATGCAGAAATATGAGTGTGTGCGGAGTTTACACAAATTGAACAGAAGTTAACATGTCCTACACAAGAGTTATCAGCAATAGATCACAAAGGATCTATATTCGCCGCTTAGATGTGTGAGTAATGTAAATAAATGTCTAGTTTCAGCATGGTAAGTGTATAGCGTAGTGAATTGTACTGTATAGTATTGCATGTGTCTGTGGAAATTGAAGAATTGCTACCTTCAGTCACATAAAATGCAGAAGACCTAACCAAATTAAACCTAACTTCACGATAAGGGAATCACAAGGGGTGGTTGAACCTACGCAAGCTTACTTATTATACTTTTTCCAACACATTATCTTGTGTCGGCACACTCTCCCCCTATAATCACATATCAAGTTAAGTTCAATAAGCGTTCTTGCATTTAATATGGTTAAGGAAACCAAATGACATGTCATTTACATCAATTGTACATGTTTTACCTCACAATTTCATTGATCTTCAAAGCCCTCCACACCATCGCATTTGGTAGTTGTATGTACTGTGAGTATTGTGATGCTCCTAGTAAATTCGTGTTCTGTGCGACACGTTTGTACAATTCTGTGTGACATGTTGTTTGTACAATTTTCCGGTAATTTCTTTCTCGGAAAAGCACCTATTGTAGACTATTACCAAGTGATTATTGAAAATGTGTACTAACTTTTGCACAGTTTACGACAAAATTTGCCCATCCGATGAGATTAAAATTTTTTATAAAATTGCATTGAGGCATGTTTATAATGAAAAAATGTCACAAATATTGGGCCTAATGTTTGTGGGAGAAAGGGTAGGTTTTAAATTTGCATGTGAAATCACAACATCTACATCAGTCAGTTACAAATTGCAACACAGTAATACGTAATACTCCGGACTTACGCGATAGATGGGACCGAGCGATAACTGTGTAAGTCGGGGTTCAATTTTGCATATAAATACATATAAATTATTTTTAATTGGGACCAGAGTCTAAAGAAAACAATAATTTAGAAGAAAAATGTTTAATAAAATGTTAGATAATAAAACAATTTACACTGTAATGAAATAAAACACGTAAACCGAAGTTATTTTGACGTAGAAGGCTTCATATATTCTAACATTGTCGCCTGAAGAGTTAAATTTTTCTTCTTTTCACGCAAAATTTCCTTGTAGCACGCCAATAACTTTTTTATTCCCTGTTTTGTAGTACAAATGCGCTCTTCGTTGAAGTCTATTTTTTCTAAAATTTGTAACACCTTTTCAATTGAACTGAGACCGTCTGTTAAGTTTGCAATTGTTATTTGATTTTCTGATTCAACTTGCTCTAACGAATCAGTTTGTTCAATGTCTTGCTCATGCTCACACATTTCTATAAGCTCATCAATTGTCAGCTCTTGATTGTGTGAATCCAGCAATTCTTGAACATCAGCACCATCCAGCTCTAAATTTAATTCTTTGACAATATTGACCACTTCTTCAATCACACTATTGATTTGTTCAAGATCTGGCACTGATTCTCCTTGGGTTTCTGTGGTGAAAAAGAATGGACACAGTTTTTTCCAGACGCCATTCGAAGTTTTTTGTGAAATCTCATTCCATATTGTCAAACAATTCTAACAGCATCTAAAACATTGAATTGCTTCCAAAAGTCTTTGACAGAAAGCTTGTTGTCTTGTCGCATAGCTTCTTGTAGATCATCTTGTGTAGTAAGCTTTAAATGTTTTAATGACTCCCTGGTCCATCGGTTGAAGCAAGCTGGTGGTGTTTGGTGGCAAAAATAAAACTTTCACCCGTGGGTCGAAATTAATTAGAGTAGCAGGAGGGTGACCTGGTGCATTGTCAATTATTAGCATCACTTTAAATGGGATTTCTTTTAATTGGCAATAACGTTTGACTTCAGGAATAAAATGATGGCCAAGCCAGTCTTCAAAAAGAGAACCTGTCACCAAAGCTTTCGCATTAGATTTCCAAATGACGTGCAAACCAGCTTTAGATTAATTTTTTAAGGCTCTTGGATTTTCTGAGCGATAAACTAAGAGAGGTTTCAATTTACAATCACCAGCTGCATTCGCACCAACCATCACTGTCAATCGATCTTTGGCGGCTTTAAAACCTGGAAAGGTTTTCTCTTCACGCGCGATAAAAGTTCTTTTAGGCATTTTCTTCCAAACAAGACCGGTTTCGTCTACGTTGAATATGATTTGGCTAGTGTAGCCACCTTCTTCTATGATTGTCTTGATTTTTTTCTGGATAGAAAGATGCAGCTTCTTTATCAGCGCTTGCCGCCTCTCCACTCTCTGCGATGCTATGCCAATTACGACTTTTGAATCGGCAGAACCAGCCATTACTACCTTTAAACATTTCATCTTTGGCTGCCTCCCCAGCTTCTTCTCTTAAGTCTCTCAAAAATCTGCTTAGCTTAAGAGCACACCATGTTTTGATCAACAGGACAATTTTTCACTCGTACTTGATTATCACACCATAATTTTAACAATGTTTCCATCTGAGCGATAATATTATGACGTTTACGAATGATGCTTGAATTCAAACATGAGAATCTTTCACAGCTTCCACAACTTTATCTTTACCTTTTATAATTGTTCGGACTGTTGATTCCGGTAGGTCAAATTTCTTTGCCAATTCATTAATTTTAATTTTTGCTTCAAAGTCGTTGATAATATTCAGTTTACATTCCAAAGATAGTGATTTTCTTTTCTTGTTTGATTCAAATGACTGATTTTTTGTTCTTTTGGATGAGTTAACAATAAAACGCACTGCATACATAAAACAATTCCAAGTGAAACACGTTCGAACCTGTTGTAAACCGAACACTGACTGGGCGGGATGGGAGAGCAGAGGCGCGTGGCGCTCAAAAAGAAAAACCGCGTATCTCCGAATTTGCGTAAAACGGGGTAGCATAAGTCGGGGTATTACTGTATATGGTTACTACTGTGATTGAAAGCAATAAATTCCAATATTAATAAATTCAATTTAAGTTTATACCAAAAAATTGGGAGAATAATTTGACGTCCTAGGTGGGCGAATAAATGTTCCTGAAAATGTATTGATAGTAGTCACGGTTTTAGCCTAATTTAACCATTCACACAATACGTCTTAAACACATTAAATTTAAGTTTTCCACTAGAAATACTGAGTATGTTACGAGAAGCAACATACAAAATTATTGATTTGAGATAAGCTAATTTCAAGACTGTGCTAAGTTCGAGTTAAAAATGTTTTTAATTAGTTAGTTTGCGAGCAGCTTAAAAACAGCAATGCACTATTGCTGCATTCAGTTTCTGAAGTAAACAAAATCAGACACTGCAATTGAGTTTTAACAGCTTGTTTCAAAGCATCTAAGAATGTCAGACTCTTGGAAATAGGAAACAAATTAGCTATACAGATTTTAAAAGTTATTAACGATGTAGCTGGTATCAGCATTCATTTTATTCAAAATCTTCATGTTGTCTTGAATTACATCATATATTTAGAATGTATGCTTATGATATGGGAATAACTATACTGTGTACAATATTGAATGAAGTAGCACGAGTACAGGATCATTAATGCAATTTCTAAACGTAGACACTACAAAAAGAAATTTTTCCTAAACACAACAAATAATGCTAATTTCAAGTTATTTTCATCACTTCTAGGGCATCTACATGTTTACTTATTATTATAAGACATATTGCAGGCCAAAGTATTTGTTTTCAAGCATTTGTAAATATCACTTATAAAAAAGAAGGGCATACTGCACCCTTGCTAACACTGTCCATGTTTCCAGTGTAAAATAAATTTCCAGTACATTCGTTGCCAACATAAGCATGAAAGAACCACCAAACTTCTTAACACTGTGGTACTTAACCAAAGAGATAAATGTGGTGATACAACACAGTTCATATATTAGCAAGGGGTTATGCTAACAAGTGGTCAGTTATTAAAACTAATTGTTTTGCATTTGTATGTACAAACTGGATGACGCCACGGTAAGTATCACTCGTGTGCTCTACCTTTCTCGTTAAGTCTCCGTCAGTTATGTGTGAATATTTTCTACACCAAAACTTGTTACATGGGAGCAGCTATTAATCAACAGAATGCTTGCATCAGAGACAAATGTACAGCTGAATGCGATGACCATCTCTCCCAGCACACGCCGGTACTTAACAGCATCATCTTTAGTGATTTCATTACTCTCTCGCTTCTGTTACTTCTATGACTAGTTCCTCTATTAATGCAAAATCTCTAGCATCGTAGGTGCAACTAAATATTGCTATCTGGGAGTGGAATGCAAAACTTGCAACTGCGTTGCACTATGGTGGGATTAAATACTTATTAAAAAGTCCTTATGAGATAATGGGTACAAAGAGGAATGCAGTTTTACTCTCTTTGCACTGTTTTAGGTTATATTCAATATAATTGGTTACAGTTAAATACGAAAATGGATTTGCCTACTATTGTGTGTGAAAATCCTTACGAGTATTATGATCAGTACAACAACAATTATCAAAACAAAATACTCATTTAATGGCCAATACGAAAACACATTTGTGATACTTTTTTCAAGCATCACTCTGCGTTGCAGTTATTATTTGTTAATTTCTTGTTTTTTTCGTCGCGGGGCCATAGTTTACAACAATGCTGATTCAATAAATAGTTTTAATGCAGGTTTTCCAAAGTAAAGGATATGTAATGTTTTTATAAGATTGTTTTACAATAACAAAATATATTTAATAAAGGGTTAACTATTGACCCATGATATTTTTAACTACTTTTATTTAACAAATCATAACACATTCAAATAGCTAATTTAATCTCTAAACTATTAAGTCATTCTAATGTGATATTCCACCCTAACCATCATTATAAAACATGCCAAACAACAGAACTCTAATTGTAAACTAAATCTGTTCTTTCCATGTCAAAATTATGAAAAATGGATCTGTTCTACCTTTTGACTGCAGTTTTTTGGCATGTGTGTGAAACTCAAATCACTTTTCAATTATGTCTTAGTATTTTTAAGTAGAATTGCTAATGTTTGTTCAACACTGTGTAATCCTCAGTATATTTGAAATTTTTTTTTGGGCACAAGAAGCAGGGAAAAATATAACTAAACACAAGAAACAGTCAAGTGTAGCTGCAGATAAACATGCATAGAGAGCGAAAAAAAGCCCCAATTTAAGCTTCAAAGTGCCCTGTGCAAGGCCAGATAAAAACTCCTCAAAATATAATGTTACTTGAGAAGAGAAACTTGAAACTAATTTCAGCTGAGTACTACTCGAGAACTGACCAGTCTCAAGACTAGAAATTCATCGAGACTGCATCACCTGATACGCTCTCAAGACGAGATCTGAGAAACGACTATTAATATGGCCCTGAGATGTCAGAAATAATGTGACACCAATCAGCAAAAAAACAGAAAATCATCTTTGTAGGAGACCTTTCAAACACTGCTGGCAGAAGACATGATGCGATCAGTAACATCGAACAGACAAGGTCATACAGTAACACACCACAGAGCGAGCAACTCTGTTTGTAAGCTGAAGTTAACAAAGACATGTCCCTAACATGGACCAGAGAAGTCAACAAGTAATATTTGTGCAGTGTGTGCAAGTACAGGCAGGAAGAGATACCTATGAATGCACATCCACACTTCTCAAGTCACAATGAGGCAGTCACACATAGAAAAAGACAGAGCACAGTACCACATGTAGCTTGTGAATATGATCACTGAAGATGCTGGATCCAGTACACAAGTGACGAAGTAAGGTTTCATGTTTCTCGACACAAATTCACAAACATTCAAAGCATGGTAAGATAGAAGCCCCGTGTGCACAAGCACCCATTCAGAGAAAGAAATACGTATTTTATCTGCTGTCCACAACATTAAATTTTTTTAAGGCTGTGCTACGACACTGCGATAAATCCAAGACATGATAAAGAAATTCTGTTGGAATATTAACAGTTAAAGTAGTCTACTAAAAAATTATATCTGCTCACAATGCATGTACGGCTGTGGGCAAAAAGTATCTGCACAGAAGAATTACAATCGTCAAATACATGTTAGAACATAAACAGTTAGTGTATAATCCATTGACAAAACAGTTTGAGCCCTTATACTGTAAAATACTACTTCACATTCTCGTATTAAAGGTACACAAGGAAATAATACTCTTACAAAGTTCAATAGAGGTCCGTTAAGATGAGACGTAGTTTCAAATGTGTGTTCATATTTGCCTGAATGTTGTGTAGTTCGCATGCATACAGGTCACTTGTTTATAAGTAAATACTGCAAGTATCGAGTATAATGGAAGATCAATGAAAGGAGGTGATACTTCAAGTAAGACAAATCACCATCAATCAGAATAGCAAACAAAAATCTTTCAATAACATTGCAAAAATTGTTATCAAAAATTGATATGAAGCTTGAACTGATATTAAGTACTACGAAAAGAAGAAGTCATTGCTCAAAAAAGGTAAGAAATGGGTGATCATCTAGACAGTAAGGAGGAAATAAAATTAATGAATCATAACAAGGAATTCCAGGATTACTGCAACAAAAAACTGCATAACTGAAAGAATGTCATGGCAGGATGTCCCATGAAATTCCATTTTGGAATTCCCTGTATTGTAGGCAGAATCTCACCATTTCCCCTGACCTATCTTCAGGGCCGAAACCTTCCAATACCATATTTTTCCACCGCTGACAGAACAAAATGCCATCAGTTAAGCAGAATTAAATTACATTGCAAAAGCCTAAGCAAGCAGGGCCAACATTTTATTCTGCCCATATATATTTATTGCAATATATGCTATCAACTCCACAAATTTTTTTTATTTTTTTTGTACATATGGACCCTATGTGACTTCGCAAAAATGTATTATTGCCAGTTCACAAAATAATTTTTTTTAGGGATTTTAACATGTATACACATATAAATACATTATCCTGTCTTCACACAACTAACATGCAGAGTAGCAAATTATTTACATTTTCCCTGACCCAGGTGAAATTCCCCTGACTTTTTCCCATGTGTGGACACACTGCATGGAAAAAAAAAAACCTCCTTGCACCAATTGGAAAGCTGTTAACAATGGATGCTGAGTATATATACAGGTAGGAAGTCACATGTAAGGTTAGCATACAGAAATGTCTTACCAGTTTGCCAACTCATTAGTAGCCAAAGACTCTGAATTGTGGACAAAGGTAACATTTTCCAACAAAATTATGTTCAACATATTTAAGAGAGATGGGAGGATGGATACTGGTACGGCAGAAACAGAATACAGAAGGGATCTGGAAAGTATTCAGCCTACTGTACAACATGTGGAGGGAGGGATATTATGGTATGGGAGTGCATGGCAGCTTCTTCTTGTGTGGGAAAATGTGTCTTTATTGATTGCATTATGGATACATTTGTCCGCAGATATTTTGCAAAAAAAATCTAAACACACTCCATACATTAAATCCCCCACCATTGTGACAAACTGAACACCACTGAGCACCTCTAGGAGGATCTGGGCAGAATAGCAATACAACAAAACATTATCAAAGGAGATGCTTCTGCAAGGGTGGAATACCACTGAACCAGATGTCACTGGAAATCTAGGTAATTCAATGCCAAACAGAATGAAGGGAATTATTAGCAGGAAAGGAAAGCCAACAAAGTACTGAGGAGCGAGTACTGTGAACCAATTTGCTACAATATGCTTATGGTCCAGCATCAGTATGGACAGATGATACATGCTCACTCTGTGATAACATGGTTCAAGTTTTTCTGTTTTGGGTGTCATTTTGTAACTCGCTGGGTAAAAAATTAACATACTGTGATTTAGTTTTTCTGCCTTTAAGCTACGTTCATGTACAAATGTTAACTAACTACCCTATACCACTGCACTAATACTATGACTAATACATGACTATTTTAACAAGCTCCCAGTAAAACTTGTAGTAGTATAGATAGAGTAGTTTGATGTCTTTAAGGGGACTCCCTTGCAAAGCATTCATTTACTGAAATGTACTGTCAGGTTTCGTACTTCCTTGCCTGCTTTTAGTGATAACTCTTGAATGTATCACCGCAGCAAATGGTCATCAAAAGTTAGGGCTCCAAGAAAACTGTTTTGTGATGTTGAAATTCTAGGGCAATCATAAATAATTGTAGCAATCCAAGAGGTAGTAGAGGCCTATTTAAATGTGAGCAATCATTAAGAGGCTTTAAACGTTGACAAATTTTTTTTTGCGACACCAAGAAAGATGCTGACGGAGGCGTCTGGGTTGGCGCTATTAATCCAGCCGCCCTGCAGATGAGTGAGACCAGTCACACTACCTACCTCTTTATTTATTTGCCGCTTTGACTTAATTGAACTCTTAAATCTGTTGGGCAATATTTAAATTTAATTGAAATTGATTCTTTATCAAATGCAATACATTTAAACCCACAGGAAATTATGATGAGGGTCTACAAATGCTCTACCGTTTCACAAAATAATTAAGACTATTTTAAATCTCTCTACTTTCGCACCTATCAAAGCGCCAAATTCTCTCTCTGCATGTCAAATGAGGGTCTACACGAGAGCAGTCATGTTTTCTCTTTCATTATCGGACAGCATCCTTTTAATATGTCTTCTGCCAAAGTCGTTTTCATTAAACAGTTGTGTTTCTGGAAATATGTTTTATTTCCAGTCTACGAAAGAGAATATATTTGTTGGTAAGAATTGGGCTGAAATGTTCCATTAAGTTTTTCATCAATACTATTTGTTTTTTAAAGTGTGAGATGTTCTTATACAAAGGGTATTTGTGTTTGACGTACACTATGTTGTGTGCAATTTGTTTTACTCTTGATTTTTACGGTTTTTCAGAACAGTATAAAAGAAAAACTGCAATTATTTGCACTGAAATACTCTCAATAAAACATTGAACACGTGTATAAAAATTAAATTTTTTTGTTTATACCTAGTGACGTTACGTAATAATTTCCAGTAGGCCATGTTTCAATATTTGGCTTGGTAGGTTATTTTGCAACTTTTTTTTTCCATTGCAGGAAATTATTGTCTTAACTATGTACTCAGACATTTGTCAATGATAGAAGATTCCCCCAATTTGACTCATGGTAAACAAACAAGCATGTAAGTGTACTGTAGTGGTTCACTAATGGCATCTTCCAGTTAGACCTACTGCACTCAGTACACACTAACTAACTGCTGCATGTTGCTGTTTATTTATTTTTTACAGCCATTAAATATTTTACAATGCATTAGGCTCTGTTATACAGACAACAAAATACATAAGTAATTTAAATTAAAATAATACCAGTAAAATAAATACATTACTACAACATCAACATAGGATTAACAAATAAAAGCATACATACACTTACCTATTCTCAGGTAGCAATGTAAACATCTTGTATAATAATTTAAGATTCAATCAATTCAGTCACAGAATAACGGGCCCTTCATTTTAAATACTTACACCAGTTTACTAAATCTACTGTATTTAACATTTTTAAGTACAATTGGTCGTTTATTGTATAATTTAAGTTATAGAATTGAATTAATTGTTTAGGTTAATATAACATGACTTCTTCTTTACTCACACTCCACCTGGCAAACAACTTCTTGACCACTCAATGTCAGTTGATCGGTGGCACTCCTCCCAAAAGGTGTTGCCAGTAGCCTATCATGAATGTGTGCTGTTGCCTAGTTCGCAGCGTTACAGTGGCCACAGTGAGTCAAGCAACTTCTTGACCACTCAATGTCAGTCAATCAGTGGTGCTCCTCCCAACAGCTGTTGCTAGTAGTCTATCATGAATGTGTGATGTTGCCTAGTTTGCATCATTACAGTGGCCACAGTGAGTCAAGCAAAATGTCTATATCAAGTGCACTCAAAAAAATCTTAACATATTTAATTAAAAATCACTTACTTTTTGCACGAGGCTCATTTTGCTGAATAAATAAGAGAAAATTCTAAATCTTATCTTTATTCCTTCATATTTTCTGTTATTAAGGAGTGTATTAAGGAGCTGGCTTGAACTCGTGACTATTTCTCAGAATAGAGTACATTATTTGTTCTTCGGAGAGGAAATCATATTTTGTGGGTATTTATATAAATGTTTACATGTTTCTTTATAAGCTGACAACAAATCATGACTCGTGCTTAGTCGATACGTGATAATGTGCAACAGCTGCCTCACTCCACACACAGTGTTGGTGTCTGCTCTAGCCTGCAGATAGCCCCAGTAGCCAGTACCACATCAGACTGAGCGATCATCACTGTTTTACATTTGCTTCAAGGTTTTCTTATAAATTATGGTTCTACGTCAACTGCGTGATGTCGGTAAATGTACAGCATGACAGATTACGGCAGCTATGTGTGAGAAAATGGATGTCAAGTTTTTATAAGAAATTGAATGACAGGAGAAAGTCTGTAATGGGAAGCAACTACATTACAACTGTGCAGACAAGGAAGAGGATCTTTTAATGCTATAACAAACTACTGCAAAAAAGACAAATTTATTTTATCCATGCTACATGCAACTGCAAATAAAAATTAATTACTTCAACATTTAATAAATGTTGCCAATCAATAAGTTTAACTGTCAGAACACATTTACCACAAATACAAAAATTTAGCAGTTTGTCTGTTCAAACAGTTTCCTAATGAATATAAACTCTAAAACATATAACGTACATGGCTTATTGATTCTGCCGCTACTATTATTCAAACGTCACTTTATGTATAGAATTGTAATTTCTATTACTACACTTGACATTTCATGACACACTTATGTCCTGACAGACCTTGATAGTAGTTGCAACAGGGTTTCGTAATGGTCAATATGCTGACGCTGGGGGCCAAAAGTTCTGTGCTGAGTTTAAGTGCAGTCATTGTCCATGTTATAATTCTTGATTGCACTGCAAAATGCACACAGTGCAATTTTTGCTGCAATTTGAGTGTAACAAACTAACAAACAAACAATTAGGACAATCACATGTTAACTGCACTTTTCACTAAGTGTGCATCTGGTGCAGTCAATTGGAATATGTCAAAGTTTTACAACAGAAATGCAGCAGCTGCACTCTAAGTGCCCGTGAGCATGTTTCACTGTGCACATACTCTGGGTTGGTTTGTGGTGCATTCTCTATTTGACCACGTGGAAGGTTGCCAATCACGAATGAAGGGTGTAAGTACGAATCAACGAGTATCTACTCCTACGGGAAGAGAGGAAACTCGACCATATAACTTGTGTTGCTTATTTTAACTTACGACTGTGAGAATGACCGCTGCGACAAACTTAACAAGGCGAGAATTGGAAACACAAACCTGCGCATGCGCACAGCAAGCCTCCCCCAACCCCCTCCCACTTTTTTGTTTCTATTTTATAGAATTTTTTTGTTTAGGTTTTACGCATAGGCATGTTTAACCTACTTTCGAATTTTAATAAATCATGTTATATTATGCGTACACTTATTTGTAAATATAAACCTCAGGAAATTACTGCAGGTAATATTTATTTCATGGACACAATCAAAAACACAGTATGTGTTACTATGTAAACACGAATGACAGTCCACGCACTATTACATTAGAATGACAGAACAAATGGCAGTTAAATATATTTTTAACGCAATGCTTTCCTTGTACTTTCAATGTATTGTTAATGTATATGATGTTGATTGTGATCCATTATAATATAGTTGGGCTTTAATTACAAAGTACTTGTGTAAATAATGAACTAGTGCAAAGTAAATAAAATGCATAATGTGTAACACTACTTCAGACCATTTTTTATGGAAATGCTAACCAAGATTACAAAAAAAAAAAAACCTATAAACAATATTTTGCTGCTTACCACAACACAATAGGCTTACTCAAATCTTATGAAATTTAGATAAAATTAGTAATATCACACTCGCCTGTATATTATGGGTTCATAAAGATCAGGTGGGCTGCACAAATTTTTGTTACCTGGAACAGTGATTAAATTTGTAATTTCCCAAATGTGACAGGTGTGATGTTGCATTATTAGTGAATATGAGCACTGTACACTCATGCTCCAGCAATGAATGACCGTACTCATACCTAAGTATGACTATCAATCACGTAATCTTAAGGTAGCTTTACTGCAGACCTAGCAATTATTATGAAATAACTTTGCAAAACTGTCACGCATCAACATAAATTTAAAAATAAAATTTAATTTCATAATTTTAAACTTGGCTGACCAAACCCACATGCTGGGCAAACTTTTATATGCTTAAAAGGCAGGTATTCCACTTAAATATGTAAATAACGAAGAGGCAGGGGTTCTGAAGGAAGGTAACTTTACTTTGAAATATGCAATTCAATTTTGGGCATTTAAACTCAATCTTACAGCAATATCAATAGAAACAAACTTAGCCCGCCAGTCAAATAATACAGGTTAACAAGAAACATAAAAATTCCTTTATTGTTCCACGTGACTACACATTTGTGCAATGTACATGTAGTGTTGGAATTCAATGTTAAATAAGTAAATGATAAGAAAAACTCACATTTACAAACATTGTTCAACAATTATAACAAATCCAAATACAAACAATTCACAACTGGTACAAAACCATTATAGTTGAAACCACATCAAATTGCTCATAGTGAAAATGCAACATTACAGTATATAGTTCACTCACGGTTACTTCCAAATTTTCTCAAGCCCTGACAAAGTATTAGTTCCAGGACGTACCTCTGCCTCATGCAAACTAAGCTAAGTTGAGTACAAAATTACAGCAAAGGGATTGGCACACCACGCCCAGTGTAATATTATTATGCATAAGAACTATTTCTTACTAGGTATTACCAACATACCTATTTTCCTTCTGTTTTTATTAATATAAATTATAAATTAAATAATATAATTTATAGCCAAAATGTAAATAAAAGTTCAATTTACCTAAAAAATAAGGCACTTTTATGTTAGCACAATTATAAAACACCTGTGATACTAGGCATATTTAGGAAACAACCAAACATGTCAAAGGTCTGATTGGAAAAGTGTGAAGAAACTACAAATAGACTATGAGAATAGTTCCTGTGCTACATTGGTTTAAAGGATTTAAAGTATTATCAACATGCAGTGGTAACTTACTCATGTTTATACAACAGAAAACATTATAATCTTAATTTAAAATTACAGTACATTAATTTTGTATATTAAAAATCATTGCAAAAAAAGTAATCCATTAAGTAAAATACATTTTATATTTTGTTTCATTATGTTTAACAATTGAATGGTTTCGAGACTAGATGGCAATGTGTTGTATAATTTGCTGGCAGAGTAGAGGAGACCTTTTGAGAAATCAGATGTATTATAAAATGTTAAGTGTAATATATCATTGCTCTACATAAATAGATACAAATATCAGGATTTTGCAGTTTTCCTCCAAAATGCAAAGAATACAATTTCGTAAATACATACAGACTTGGAAAGGTTGTAACGTCAAGTTTTCAAAACAGGTTTTTGAATTATGATTTATTGCTGTTAGTGTAAATTATTATCACCATTCTTTTTGTTATCTGAAAATCCTTAAGTCATTGGTGGAGTTACACCAATAAACCAATACCTCACACATGAGACTACGTAATCTAGGTAAAAACCTTTCATAGGCTGAAGGCTAATACATTTTTAATGGCAAAGCACATTTTGCTCATTTAGATGTTCATCAGCGTGTATTCCTAAAAGTTTTCTCACATCTGCCCTAGATATTTCGTTATTTCCAGTCAGTTAAGGTAAACAGGTTTTATGAGCTTGAGTTGGAACTGTTCAAGGTTAGTTTGATCAAGTTGAACCAGTTCGTAATAAACATAATTACTTCTTTTAGTATGCCAATATCTAGGAAGCACTACCCAAAGGACAATGGAACCAATCCCATCAACTAGACTCCAT
Organism: Clitarchus hookeri; assembly: GCA_002778355.1. Taxonomy (NCBI): domain Eukaryota; kingdom Metazoa; phylum Arthropoda; class Insecta; order Phasmatodea; family Phasmatidae; genus Clitarchus; species Clitarchus hookeri. The sequence continues at coordinate 590,485 of NQII01000251.1, read as the reverse complement.
TGGATTCTGTACACGTAAAACAATTTTAAAAGGTTAAATTGAAAAGGTACCTTCTAGCAAAAATATCACTTGTAGGCCTAAAACGAATCTAACATAATATAAATAAAGGGAACAAATGAGTATATGTAAACAAAAAATTGTGTACAACAATGACAATAATATACAAAAACAACAGTACCACTGACCTCAATTTATATAGTCATCTATTAAGTAAAAGAAGCATGAAGTAAAAAAATTTTCATGGGCTTGCCTTGAATTTTTAGAAGTCTGATTTACTCAGTTGTTTAATGCTACATGGCATTCTATTGAAGAACTTCATTCCACAAATGTGAATAACATTTGTTACAATAGCAAGTACTAGTAGTAGTGAATTCAAATTGTTACATAAACACTGAGACACAATTTTACCAATACTTACAATCAACAAAGCCCCACTGAAAATAAACAATCAATACCAGAATGTACTGAAAATACTAATACATTAATCACAGTAATTACTTATCTCATATTTTAATTTCAGTCCACTGAAAATAAAGAAAAAACATATTTAATTATTTAAATAATGAAACACAACGTTGGACCATCTCAGGATGCACAAAGTACCTAATATGGGTGGTTGCGATTGTGCTCAGCATAACGAGGGATGGAGAGGATGAAGACAGAAATTTCTCATCGTCATTGCAAGACATGTCACCAGAACTACTTGGAATCCTTCCATAGACACTGTGCGTTGCTACATAGAAACCTCTTCTCCCCATTGAAGTATTTAGGGGTAAACACACATGTACATACACACTTTAGTATCTAGCATGTACAGTTAATATGCTGTTTTTATTTCAGTCAGCCAATTTGTGTGTATACTTGGCAGTAATGTTCATTTACTTCTGTGATCATAATTTATAATGATATTAATTTGTCAGTTTTGATGTAACTGTTTGCACTTGCACTAAATCTACATGCCCATTCAAACTTTGCTATAGTCTGCCTGGAACCTATACTCCCTTGTAACATTGACTGGTGTAATGTGTGTAAAAAGTAAAAGATGGAATTACATTACCATGAGAATTCATTTGTGTCCACATTGTGCGTAATAATAATGCTTGCTCAAACAAGATTATTAAGTACGAGGACATTTTCAGTATACAGCAAATACTTCAAACTACAAGTAGAAAACCAATGAAGAAATTAGAAGAATAATATACACATGCTATAAGTTTCAATAAGACACCCAACAAATCACAATGTCAACAACAGGAAAATATAATCACACACATATTCAAACAGAAACATAAAACATTTTAACAATAGGGCTTTGGTGAAGAGAGAGGTGAAAATATGAAATACATTGACATACACTTCAACACAATTGGAATTGTGCAAGAAGACTAAACATGCGACATCAAAGCATGCGAAGACGATGTGTGACAACAAGGTAACAGAAAACCAGCTTCACTCAATTGTGCTATATTTCGCTCTAACTAGGCCTCCTGTGTTGTAAATGTGCAGTCACATAATATGACAAGTTATAAGTGCACAAAAAAATCTGAACTTCCTAAGTACAGGTAACATACCTTCTTGTATACATACAACTGCAACAGTGGGTTGACAGTATTAGGCATTCTACAGTACTCACAGTACACATGGGCTTACCATATTTGAATTACGAGTTTCTGTGATTTTTCATTGCATGGTTGGGATAAAAAATTAGGGAAATAGAAGTACATAGTTACCATTCATTTTTTATGCAAATCACCATGTTGCTGCCCTTGACCCTTATGGCTAAGCACCATGAACAAAAGTAAAACAGTATGCAGCATCTGCTGTTACCGTTAGCATGTAAAATTTGAACTCGCAGGTAGCTTTCGCGTTGCAGGGTTGTGCAGTACATAGTGAGATGAGTGTAGCTGCGTTCACTATTGGTAATTTAGCAACTACTGCGTGAAGAATTGTAATTTACGAAAGGAGCATGAACTGTGTTCTGAAAGTGAGATGAGATGAGAGACTGTTGAACGTCACAGTTTTCCACAGTACGGCAGATAACCGCATTTCACAGGTTACCTATCAGACTAAGTTTCGCTGTCAGTTCTCAGACAAACATAATAAGCATATGCACTACTTACTTTTCACTGCCAAGGAGTTTTATCCACCACAAACATAGGTGTGTACAATAGCATCACTGTTGCTTGAAAAAAAAAATTTGCTGCAGAAAGCCATTTTGCAATACCACCCTTGCCCTTTATTTTAATAATTTTCCAGCTCGTAACTGGGCTCTCACCCGATGGCAAGCACTTCTTCCCTTTTCCGTCTCTAGTCCTTTATTAAATCGCCCAACCCCATACACCATAACCAATTCTTCCCAACACATTCCACTACCACGCTGTTCTCCCCTCTTTCCATCCGCCTCCATAACCTAAATCCACAGCCACAAAATAGTTATGTATTCCATGCAAAATCTGTGCCACTGTTCATATCTGACAGCAACAAGTTTGTATTAAAGACAACTAAACTCCTGCATATTCCAAACCAGGAAAAATGCATCACAGTGTTCCCCAAGGCTCAATTCTTGGACCTTTGCTGTCCCTCGTTTATATAAATGACTTGCCTAGCTGCATTAATACAGGTACCATTCCAATTATTTTAGCAGATGACACCAGTATATTAGTCTTGGGCAGGTCTAAGTAAGAACTAGGTCAATTAGTCAGCACTACATTCAATAAATTAGATGTAAGGTTTAAAGCCAACAAATTAAGCATAACCTTGAGAAGAAATTTTTTCAGTTTCTTACTAAAAATAGCAAGCAAATACAGTTAAGTGTTCAATATGGCGAAGAGGAAATCAGTGAAGCAAAACATACCAAATTACTTGGGCTACATGTAGATAATCCCTTAAACTGGAAATATTATATTGAGCTAATTTAGCCAAAACTCGGTTCTGCCTGTTTTGCCCTGCGCAATATTGTTGGAATTCTCAGAAGAGAGACTACTATAATGGCTCACTTTGCATATTTTCACTACATGACATATGGAGTAATTTTTTGGGGGAATTCATCTGAAAACGAAAAAGTTTTCCTTATGCAGTAAAAAACCTTCAGATTCTTGTAGGTCTTTGTTGAAAATAGCTAGAATGTTACCACTAACATGTGAGTCAATTAGGTTTATATCAAAAAAACCATAATTACATTATTTCAAAAATAAATTATTCTTTTCATAACCATTACACGAGAAACAAAGAACTCCTACACTCGTCTCTAGTTAACTTGAAAATACTTCAGAAAGGACCTTCTTACTCATTAAGTCAGCTTTTTAACAACTCACCCCAATATTTGCAAAAACTGTGATTTACAAATTCAAAAATTTTTAAGGAGGAACTAAAATTTTTTTAATGTGTAAATCATTTTATTATATCGATGAATATTTGTGTCAGAAAAACAAACAGATTGACTACTATCCAAATATTTGCTGTGTCCATGTATCCCAATGACAAATGCCTACTCCATGGATGTTGGAAGTGGAGATGCATGTGAACAGCAAGCTAATTATACGCCAGTGTTTCTGTTGCTCTTGCTTTTCACAGGTCGTCGTATGTTTCAGTGTATTAACCATGTATCATGTATAACTTGACTTGTCCTATATCTCCGTACATTAGTGAACTTTTAGCAGACCTATTAGATGCAATAGACTATAGCTAAAACTCCGCTTCCTGAAGCACAAGCAATAGCGAGCACATAGGGTCACACCAATTTAACTACTTCATATAGTTTTCCCGGATCGTTGCATAAATTTTCTCGTACAAATTTGGTAAAGAAGGTAAATCAATGCTGCCCTACACACACACACACTTGCACTATGGGAAGCAGAGTTGCACTGATTTAGTGTGAAATCGCATTTCTTAGGCCATTTGTGGAATTTTTCTACCTCTTTAATGATTACCTTGTAATTTTTGTTTTTAAATGTATTTTACCCCACAATCTCCCTGACTTTCATTGCCCTCCTTTCTGTGGTGTCTCTTAACTTGTATACGGCATACACCAATGTGATTAAAGTACTATCAATGAATATGGCAAGATGGTCACCGCATAGGATGTAAGGTTGTACTGCTCAGAGTATTTTTGCAGTTTGTTAAGATAAATATATAAATAGCTTATTTTATAGTTAACAAAATATTTCTTCAAGTTATTGTGTGCTTTATTTCATTGTTCTAGATGTAATGGTAGACATAGTGTGAAGTATTGTTTGTTGTGTGCACGTGGCTGGTGTTGTTCGCATAGGGTGTAAGGGCTCGTGTTATTATGAATGTTAGGCTAGTATATAAGTTTTATATAAACGAGGTTAGCTTATAAGTTAGGTGTATAATACCGGTAGCACGGGCGATAACAAAAATGGTAGAGGAGGTACAAGTGCAGGGGATGTGGGACGGTGTGGCGGAGGGATGATAGCGGGGTACAGTGCGCCGGTTGGTATCATGCCGATCATATAAGGATAACAGAGGGGGAACTGGGCTCACTACGGCAGCATGAGTGGAGGTGCGAGGAATGTGTCGAGGGAAAGGAATTAGAGGCGGTGGCATAAAATAAACTAACTGTAGAAAAGGAAACTCAAATAGGTGGGGAATGTGGAAACTGGATTTGGGAAATGCTGATGGGGAACCTTGTAGAGGACATGCCAGTTACAAGGATGGAAGTGGCTAAGGAGGAGAGTTGGAAAGGGGAGATTGTAGAATTGATGATTAGAAAAGAGAGGGAAATGATGCGCAGGATTGAGAGGGCGGAGGAGACTGTCCAGAATGAGCTGAGTAGTTTAGCAATAAGGGTAGAGAAGTTAGAGGAAGAGTTGGAAGGCATAAAGGATGAGTTAGGCAAAATGCAAACTTGTCTACAGAAAGAGCTGCCCGAAGCTGAGCAGAGAAGAAGGGAGGCAGAGATTGAGGTGGAAAAATTGATGAGGATAGAGGAGCTGGAGACAGTAGAAGGCTGTAGGTGACACTAGGAAGCAAATAAGGATAAAGGAGCGGGAAATAGTATGTAGGGAACAGGCAGTGGTGGGAGGCAGGAAGCAGTATGTTGAGGCTTGTAGGAGAGGGATTAGCAAAGGCCAGCAAGTAGGAAAAAATGGATAGTTTATGGCCGGAGGGGAAGAAAGAGCACTGGTCAAAGGAAAGGTAACAAGGGTGGTGCAGGAGGTGACTGGTGGCAGGGATCAGGGAAGAGGTGAAGTAGACAACGGGAGGCAGGTGAGTGGAAGGGGCACAAAGCAGGAAAGGGTTGTAGGAAATGAACCAGAGGTGGTTTTCCTAGGCTGCTCGATCGTAAAGGGTAGAGTTGAGGGAAATCAGAAAGGAAATACTTACGAACACTTTTGGAGTTGCAAAACCAAGAACTTGGAGGAAAGAGTCAATAGTATTAATTAATGTGGGGGGAAATGACCTGGTTCAAAAGGAGGGACCTAAGGGGGTTAGTTACTAAGTAAAGTACAGGAGAAGTTCCCAAGAGCTAGGACAGTAGTTAGTGGCATGTTGGTTAGAAAGGGAATAATGTACAGAAAGGCAGCAACAGCGAGTGAGGTTTATGAGCGAGTATGTAGGGATTTGTGGGCTACATTTATAAATAGTAGGAAATAGGTAGGCTGGGAAAGTGTAGGAAGGGACCAGGTACGTCTGACAGAGCGGGGAAAGAGGATCCTAGGGGATCTGCTACGTAGGGAAGCAGCTGGCTGTTTAGAGAGGGCCAGGGCTGAGCAGCAAGTTCTTAAATAGCAACCAGAGAGGGACAAGCTAACAGAAGTGGAGCAAAAATGGAGAGGTAAGCACTGATGAGGCCACACAGTCAGAGCGAGAGGGTAAGCAAAGTTGGAAAGTAATGCAGCATGTTAGCATAAAGTTAATGGTGGTGAACTGTAGAAGTGTGTACAGCAAGCTGGAGGACTTCTGGGGTAAGGTACAAGGATATGGGGCAGATATAGTGGTAGCTGTGGAGAATTGGCAAAATAACGAAGTGCTTGACATTGAATGTAGGCAGGATAAGTTCACCATCTTCAGAAGATACGGGGATGGGAGAGGAGGAGGTATAATGGCGTGTGTAAGGGAGGGGCTGAAAGGTTCTGTAGAATGAATTAGTGAAGATGTTGAGGTGAAGGAAATTAAGTGGGGGTAGTAGTAGGAGGATTACTTTGCTGGCAGTGTATAGGCCTCCAGGACAGGGATGGCAGGCAATTGAGACGATCAAGGAGAGTGTTGATAGACTAAAGGACAGGCAGTGGGTTGTTGTAGCAGGGGATCTGAATATGCTAGGTGTGAGATAGATAGAGGGTGCAGAAGGGATGGGCTGCATGATGCAGAGAATGGCAGTGCAGTTAGTCAACAGAGGCTTTGTCCACGTAGTAGAAACACCTATGAGGTGGAATGAAGACTGTGTTGGATCAGTGCTGGATGTGGTGTTGGTCAGACCTGAGAATGCTGTAGTTGGTGCAGTAGTATTGGATGGCATAAGTGATCATGACATTCCTGTTGTGGAAATTGGGCTGGTTGGATGAAGGAAGAGAAAACTGCAGATAGGTTGGTGTGGCAATATGGCACAGAGGCAAGGAGGGTGCAGAAATCTTCCTGAGGGATAGGTTTGAAAAGTGGTCTATGAAGGAAAGTGTGGAAGGATTATGGGAGGAATTTAGAAGAATAGTAGAGGTTATGTTGGAGAAATTTGTGCCAAAGAAAAGATTACGGTCTGGAGGAGATCCACCTTATTATGGGCAGGAGATTCAAAAAATGAAGAGGAAGTGTAGAAAAAAACATGCCAAGTGAAGAAATGGAAAGGGATGACAAGAGCTAAGGAATTGATAGGAAGGGACCTTAAAAAATATATATTTTAAGGGAACATGGTGGAAGAAGGAAAAGGAAAGGAATGGGGGAAATTGTTTACGTATGTTAAGATAAGGGGAGGAGAGGAAGGGATCCCTCTTCTGAATGGTAGGGATGGCAGGACTGCATCAATATCAAATGACCAAGAAAAATCTGAGATGCTGCAAGACCAGTCCTTGTCAGTGTTTGAGGCAAAGGAGGATTGGAATCGGGAGGCTAATAGGGATTGGAGTTGTTTAGTAAGTTTAAGATGAGAGAGTGGGAGATGCAATGGTAATCAGGGGGCGAAGAGCAGTAAGACAGTGGGACCAGACGGTATAGGCAACACAGCACTTAAGTTTGGTGGGAGAGAGTTAGTGAAATATTTGGAGGTGTTGTTTAGCAAATCCTTAGGAAAGGGTAAGTTGCCACAAGGTTGAAAGGATGCGTTGGTGGCCCCAATACACAAGCAGGGGGACGATAGGGGGAGGCCTGGCAGCTATAGACCAGTGAGTCTCACATCAAGTATAGGAAAGGTAATGGGGAGGCTGGTGGTTCAGTATGTGGTGAATGTTATGAACAAGAGTAATTGGTTGGAGGAGTCACAACATGGTTTCAGAAAAGGACACTCGTGTGAGACGCAGCTGGCTGGGCTGTTAAGAGAATCTGGTGCAGGCAGTTGATGAGGGAAAGCAGGTTGATGACGGCTTCATTGATTTTGAGAAGGCATTTGATGAAGAAAGTAGGCGAAGACAGAGGGTAAAAGTCGGGAAGGTAATACTGGAGGAAGGAGCGGTTACGCCAGGGGTGCAGCAGGAAAGCATGTTGGGCCTTTGTTGTTTACCATAATGGTAAATGACATGGGTTTGGGGATTGGGGGGAAAATAAGATTGTTTGCAGATGATTAAGTATTGTATGCAGTGATGGGAGGGGGTGAAAACTTGTAGGCAGACATTGACAGGTTATGGTTGTGAACCATGTAGAATAAAATGAAGATAAATGTACGAAAAACTAAGGTAGTGAGGTTTGCAAGGAAGAAAGTGATAAGCAAGGACATGTGCAGATGGGAGGAGCAAGAGATAGAAGAAGCAGCAGAATATAAGTATCTCGGGGTTGTATTGCAGGGAGGCCTCAGATGGAAAAAAACAGGTAGAGAGGGTGGTTTGCAAAGGGAAAAAGGGCTTTTGGTATGTTGGGAAGGGTTCTGAAGGGAGTCATCAGTGAGATGAAGGAGAAGGCATATGGCATAATGGTACGGTCTATGTAAAAATATGCGGCAGCAGTATGGGATCCATACATGGAGGTGGCGGTGGAGGTGAGCGCTAGAGAAGGTGCAAAGAAGGGCAGCAAGATGGTGAAGGGTAGGTGGAGAAGACAGGGGCAGGATGGTGAGGACGAAGGGAACTATAGGCCATCAGTGATTATGAAAGAAATGGAGTGGAGCTCGTTGAAAGACTGGACGAGAGTGGGTGGGGAAGGTTACGCTGCAAGTTAAGTAAGGAGTTGTTTAGAGGGAGAGGAAACAACAGTGAGAAGCTTCAGAGGGTGTGGAGGAGAACGGAGCGGAGTAAGCAGTCTAAGCTTGTGAGGTCTGTGAGGGAGTGGAATGTGTTGTGGGAGGAGTTGGTATCTGTGAGGGGGGTTGCAAAATTCAGGAAGGGCATGGCAGTGGAGTTTGGTCGAGATGGGGAGAGGTGGAGAGCTCGCAACCGGGCGGTAGTCCAATTGCGGGTTATTATTATTATTATACATAACCACTTCTGGTATTGTGAACATTTCCTTCTGATGAGCTGCTAACTTTTCATATTGAAATGTTCACTAGATTCAAAATGGGATTTACCAAGGATAATAGTTCATTTGGTAAGCCAAATCGTGTTCTCAGAACTTTCAGAGTAGGGAAAAGAGAAAAAAAAAAACAAAACAAACATTACAAGTTAGGTAATTGGTCAGACTGTGTCAAAACAATTGTAGACACTAGTAGAACGATGAAAAGGATAAACATTTGTGTCTTCTTACTCCATAGACAACAGATGGGAGTCTTCTTTGGCAAAAAAACTGCTCACCAATACTTATTTTATTTTCATAGTTGTCCCGTCTAATCACTGAAAATAGTCACATAACTTGCAGTGGCGTTTACTCAACAGTTTCAATTACACATAATTAGTTAGCTGTTTAAACACATTTGAGGAGTCAGACAAGTAGACAAGTTACTGGTTCTGGTGCATTANTACACATAATTAGTTAGCTGTTTAAACACATTTGAGGAGTCAGACAAGTAGACAAGTTACTGGTTCTGGTGCATTATGCTGGGAAGCACTGTGGCACTCTTATGAGTGCTGACATTACAACACAATGACATACACAAACAACATATATGTATATCTTTTAAAATAAAACACGTGACAAGGACACTGAAATTTTGGGCACTCGGAAACCCCATAATACAGAAAGGCGGTGCATTTACTCTCAAACAAATAAGGTGCATTGAAATGTTTCAGTATCCAGAACCAAATTATTCCCACGTACTCACATAGACCTGACGAACATACACTAGGTGTTCAAAAAACAACACAAAAATGGCTGTATTCGCTTGCTGCTAGCACAGCTATTGTAGACTGGGAAGTTTACTGTAACTACTACCAACAAAAACATGAGACACGTAAGTCCTATACCAGTTTCTCCCTCTCCNTACACATAATTAGTTAGCTGTTTAAACACATTTGAGGAGTCAGACAAGTAGACAAGTTACTGGTTCTGGTGCATTACGCTGGGAAGCACTGTGGCACTCTTATGAGTGCTGACATTACAACACAATGACATACACAAACAACATATATGTATATCTTTTAAAATAAAACACGTGACAAGGACACTGAAATTTTGGGCACTCGGAAACCCCATAATACAGAAAGGTGGTGCATTTACTCTCAAACAAATAAGGTGCATTGAAATGTTTCAGTATCCAGAACCAAATTATTCCCACGTACTCACATAGACCTGACGAACATACACTAGGTGTTCAAAAAACAACACAAAAATGGCTGTATTCGCTTGCTACTAGCACAGCTATTGTCGACTGGGAAGTTTACTGTAACTACTACCAACAAAAACATGAGACACGTAAGTCCTATACCAGTTTCTCCCTCTCCCCCCTGGTACGAATAGTTCAAGAGTTGGTGGGTTGATATACTGTCATGCAATCCAGGCCACCTTTTAGAATATTTGTCAAAACTACTTTCCACGTGAGATGAAGTGAACCTCATGTATAAAGAATTGCCAAGTACATATTTTTGTTATCAGTAGTATGACAGGGCATGTGTTAGTAAGAAATATGTGCACTGTAAATATACAAGTACATGTATTCTACGAGACGAATTCATTCACTCATACTAAGCAAATCACTACACAAACTTCAACAATTATGTCTTGATGGATTTGTGTAATGTTTTACACATATTAGTGATTCATTTTGTTAAACTAAATATTATATAAGCTTACGTAGCTCCACGAAAGTGATGTGTTTCGTAAAAAGGTAACAGATGTACTCTTCACAAAGCAGAATGGTGCAGATTTGCAAGTAATCATTTTCCTAGAGCTGTTAAATTTTTTGGTAATTTTGTGATTTTTGTCATTTTTATAGCTATTTTTACATGGTTAACCCCACAATTATCATGACCTTCATATTCATAGTCTTCTCCACTATGGCATTACCATACTTAGGATGAATGACAAACACGCCTATGCAGAATAACCTAAAAAAATTAAAATTACCAGAGTTACAAATTTAAAATGGTACCACATACATGCATTATAAAATAATGTATACGTGGTACAGTATACATTACAGCTGTCAGACAACACTCCAGATTTACAAATCATATCATAAAAGACAATCATCCCAGCTTAAGAAATTATTAAGTTATAAAACACGAAAAAATACACTTTCGTAATATCCAAGAAATATTCTTATAGATATTCCTAAACTTAATAATGACTATCTTGCAATGACATCTAATAACTGAAAACTTTCATTAAAAATTTGTGAAATTCAGCTGTATTAATGATAAGTAAAATGTCTAGAGTATTACTGTGTTACAGTTGTTTCTTCTTACATATCTTCTAAAAGAGTAATTATAAAGTCCAAGCATCACTCAGCAATTTTTTAGTGTCAAAGAATACAAACATCAGCTGTTGACGTAAACTGAGATTCTGCCACAAATATTATTTTAACCTTTCTGCACCCACTAATTCCCAGCTCTTCATAACCCTCTCTGCTATCACATTTCACAGTACATATACCAAAAATAATGTGATACCCCTGTGATGATGATAAACATGATTAGTAATGTCCACATAGACCATTTATTGGTATTATTTCCCCAGTTTTTCGGAAAAGTCGTAGTTCTTAAGAAATACCACTCCTAGTTGTGGCACATAGAAATGTCATCCAGTGTGTAAATGACCAACAAGATGAAGGTTAAAACAAACTTTTTATTAATGTACTGCAAATGTGCAAGAGCTGTGCTGCAATCAAAATAACAATCATAACAACGTCAACTATAACTGCAATAATAAAAATCCTGTACTACAACTAAGATAACAAAACTGGATGTTTTCAAATGTGAGCAAATACGATTTCACTTCCAAATGGAATATTTTTCGAATGGTTAACTTAATTGAATTTTTGCTTGTGTAAGTTGGCAGACTTACATACATGATTTTTACCTCTAGTTTTATATATAAACATCTCATCAATAAACAGTCGCTATGGCAACAGCAGAATTATTATATATGTTGCAATTCTCATTTTCACAAACTAGCCTATGTGCTAAAACAAATGAACAAGTCAATTGTATGTTTAGTTTCATGACTGGAAATGTACAGCAGAGAAAGTGAAGTTTGGCACGAGTAGTAAGTGGATTGGATATGCATAGTTCCTACACACAAAAGTTAAAAGTTCATGAACTTGCTTTGCAGCTATGCGATGGCAATTAATTATAGGTACTGTTATGAATGGTTGTAGCAAGTATAACTTAGTCCATTCATGATTACTTTCAACTTTTCAAAAACCCTGCTGTAGTTCTACTTCCAGGGTATTCCTCCTCCGTCTCATGCAAAGCTTACCCAAGTCTAGAAAATTACACCACAGGAACAGCACACTGCATTTGTTCGCACTCAGTGTAATAATATTTTGCATAAGAACTATTTCTTACTAGGCATTACCAACACACATTTTCTCACTACTTTTTTTATTCATATTATTTACAAATGAAATTTTCTAGTTTATAGATATTATATAAATAAAAGTTCCATTTAACAAAAAATAAGGTCCTTTTATCTTATGTTAACATAAGGATAAAATGCTTGTTATAGGACATTTAGGAAACAAACACATCAACCATGGGGTGATTTTTCAAAGGTTTGAATAAACTGCAAATAGACTGGTAATATTGTACAGAAGGTATTGAACAGTTAGTGATATTGGAATGGTTATTTCAATGTTAGTATGACCTTATTATGTTCATGTAAAAACCATGACTAATAAACTGAAATAATGTGCTGGAGAAAAGTGTAATTTTCCATATTTTTATACACTTATCTAAATTTACTGTCCTTACACCTGTTCGCCAAGCTCAAGAAACCAATGGTTCCTTAATTATTTATCCTGGACAGTAAATGGTTAATTGACTGGGAGAAAGCTACAGAATGCAAGCACAAGCCAAATTTAAGTTAAATTTGTTTTTGGAGGCATAAAACTTGTCAGTATTGAAATAATCCAAATTTGAAATGTCACCATAAAAAACTTAACCAAACACAAATACACAACATTCCCACAACACAACTGTTATACTTAATTCTTGGTCCTTGTAAATATATGTTAAACAAATCGAATAAAAAAACGTAACGACAAAAAAACGGACCCAAAACATATGTGCGCGCAAACAGAGTTATGAAACATTTCGTGTATCGTTTGCTGTGGCCAAAAACCCAATATCCTCATATTTCGAGCTGGTTAGGAATGATATAAACGCTTGAATAATATTGTGCTCGTTCCTTGCCCATCCCGGTGAAGTTGAGATCGACCGGAAATTATATTGGTAAATACGATCGTGTGGAGAAGATGGCGCGCTCCAGCTGTTCGCTAGAACACGAATGGAAGCTCGTCGCAATGGGTGTGACGTCCACGCTATAACACCCTCTCTACTTAACCAATGCCATGTTCGCACACAACTACAACGTACGTAAACAACCCGAGCTTGCCGTACGTACCCACACAATAAGTTTACTCAACACACAAGTTCTCTACGCAAGCAAGCATGAACTCTATAGCTCTAGCACTTCTTAAAGCGGTACTTTTCCGACAAGCGGCTGAGACCCAGCCTGCACATAAACCGGTTGGATAAATATAAATAACATCCGCAAATTTCTAACAAAGCCCATACATTTTATAAGCATACAATATTTACACTATGTTAACAAAACAATCCCAGTTATATAATTTGAGGAATTAGCACGCCTAAATATTCTTTCGTAATCCAACCTAACCTTGACCTACTTCAACTCAGAATTTTCCAAAAACTGTATAACAGCTTCGGTATGTTTAATTTGCCACTGACCTTGCAATACACAAGATTACTGTAAAAATATCAAAGAAATGTGGGCGCACCAAATAATGGAAAATAACCACAATATGTTGCGATAAAAACAATAACGGCTGAAACGAGTCAACCAACGCCTACATTTTAAATGAAACCAGTACTGCTGGTTATCAGAATGCAATACTGTAACGCTAGGTACACGAACACTGCACTTACAATAATAGAATAGTGTGTTTACAGAACTGAAGCAAGAGAACAAAAAATTAATGAAATCGGTCAGTCAAAAATATTTTTGGATTATATTGACCCACAATAGAAACGCTTACCTCGTAACTTGACAGAAACAAAGGCTAGCCACGCTGCTTTGTGGTTCCAGCGGCCAATCAAGCTCTTGTACAACTTCCACGCCACAGTACCGATGCACTAGAACAATAGCAACTTCTTTACGTACACACGTAAACGAAATATTTAACCACGAGAACTTGCAAACGTCTAATTTACGGTACCGAACGTATATTTCATTACAAAAACTTTATCAAACGCGGGAGAACAATAACTCCCCACTAAACTAAAATGGAGGCCAATATTGCAAGCGACGACTCGCCAGGAGTTCACTGATCAGAATTTCAGATTTCAGGAGAACCAACTGTTCGGAAAGTACACACTAACTTCCAATATTTTCAAAGCGTGCGTAACCGTTTCATTTATCGCGCATTGTCTTATTTCTCTTGACATAATGAGATATTAAAGTAAATAGAACTTATGTTGCATAGATAAATTTTAAGTTGCCGCAACAAAATCTATAGTTCCCGACTTAACATTTTTTACGAGCTTACTGCAAGCAATCAAAAGATTTAAAACCTTTCGATTAAATTTTAAAAAAATAAACCTTTACCACGTATAGTAATAATTTCTGAATTAATTATGATTTCTGTTATTAAAAAACGGAATTTACAATAACATTATTATAGCAAAACTGACATAAAAACAAATTATACACCAACCAACAGTGCTATAAACAACTACTTCTAATAATTTGTTTCAAAACGAACGAACACTGGGTGGAATATCATTTTCGTACTGTATCAAAAATAAATAAAATCTTTGTAAAAATTAAGTAACCATCACTGCAGTAATCGTGATTCTAATAGTAGAATACGCCAAACAAGTTATATTTAGAGTGCACTACAGATACAACAATTCCATTTAAAAAATTGGTGTGGTCCCTTACTTCCTGCTCCAGACCACTGCCACGCCATTTCGGAAAATTATGTGGGGGCCAGGTTACTATGAGATGGGCAACCACTAAATAAGTCCACGAGCAATGGTCCCAAGTGATTAATGATATATTGAATGTCGAGCAACATGAAACAGCCAAGTGACAGGACACTAAGGCCAGATATCAAATACAATATGCCTTAAAGAAGTCCATGCCAGGCTAGATGATGCTGTTCCAAAGCTCCTGCGGCTCTAGCTACTGACAAGTCCAAGTGACTGCCAAACTTAAATACTCCAAGAAGTAATCCTAGAGGGGGGAGGGGCTTAATTGTTCTACCTTGTAAAATGCCAGATCGATTCCCACACTGTCCGGGCACAGGTTAAATGAAGTACATTTCGATGGAAATTGCCCTGAAACATCACAGCTTGGTCAATTTACCTCCCTTGCATTACCTCGTACACCCAACACCTGGAAAACCAATGTCAGTATAGTGTGTTATGCAAAACATAATATAAGAGGGCAATAGCAATTACCATATGAGTGAGTGCTTCAATATAAAATAAGAACATTTCAGGGCTGCCCACACACCTGTGTGCTATAAAAGACTCACCCATCAGGAAGTATAAATTTTATTATGGATCTCGCTTGATGTGTAATCCATTACATCATTGCTGTCAACTGTTTGTTGGAAAAACCTTTGAAATCGGGTGAAGAAGCTCCCCATTATGTACGCGCAGTGTGTTTTTCACTAGGCTATCACCCTGAACCTCCCTGAATTGAATGTTGCCAGTAGCATATTAAATTATTGAGTAATCAATTGTGTAACCAAAATCATCATTTTATCTCTCATTTGTGCCAACACGTACGGCATGTCTTACTTCCTCAAAATGATGTTTTTTTTTCCCCTGTACATGTATCTCCACCTCGCCGATAATAACTGATTTATGTGCCATCACTTCATACCTACACAAGTTTCAACAACACACCTCAGCGCCTGCTTGTTCACTGATGGTAGCTTTAGAGGATGAAAGATATTTGTCGCGCTGGACATTTATGTCTCAAAACTTTCAAACCTCTTATAAACCAGTACAAAATACAGACATTATTCACTTCATAATTAGAAATGTGTTGCATTCTAATTTTTTTTTTGTTCTAATTTTAATATAATTCTATACACCTCTTTCGCCTTCATACGAAATAAAATATATGGAGGTAGTTAATAACAAATCCAAAATCTCAATATATAGCATTTTTAACACCTATTCAATGCACGAATATGTGTATATATACTTGCAATTCTTAAACTACAACAAATAAATGTAATGATTTTCGCAAAGTGAGATAGCAACTGGAGATGTCTGGTTAGAATACAGCTTCTATATTTATATTTACGTACACATAGTTAAACAGTATTTTTACAATGTGTGAATGTTGGATATGCATCGTAGGATACAACTTGTATACAAATAAGTTTAAAAAATTTTACATTTCTGAAGGAAATTGTTTTATTTTCCAGTAAAAGGACAAGAAATAATTTTATTTCCTTTGACGATTTATATAAACTAACTTGGTTGGTTTGCAGGTAACTTCTAAAGCCATATTTTGTTTTGGACCCCTGTGTACCCATCAATCACATGTAAAAATCAACACTGCCTTCTGGTCATGCCACTGAACAGTACTCTACTACGTAGCCTATGTGACACCAGGACACTAATTTGTGATATATTTATGTAAGTTTTTTATGTGTATAAAACGAGACAAAACCAGTCTGAGTTGCCGCCAGATTGAACAGTGCACTTTAATTTGGGCGTTAAGATCTCGCATAATTTACTGTCTCACAGTCAAAATATCTGTATGCACACCAGGGGGTGTTTATGTCAGCATATATGCATTTTGGGGCAATGATTTATTTTTAAACGTTGATTTTTAGCAATGCTCAGTTAACCGCAAACTAGCTACAATTATGCATTTCTTCTACGTCAGCACAAAGTTTTCATCATCTCAAAACAAAACTTAGTCGGATTAACGTCCCTTATTAATTATCATCAAATCTTAAATAAATTTTAAATCATGAGGAGTGTGAGCTGGAGCATATGTATAACTGTATGTAGTAAAGTCGAAGTGACTGCTAAATTTAAATACTGTAACATGAAAAAATGTATTCACTTGTCAAGTTTTCGCACAGCATTATATAAAAAGTTGGTAATTTGAAGATATTTGTACCTACTCGAATACAAATCTACTATGCAGCTGGTCTCTGATGTCCGTCTACGGTTAACAGAAGTGCAGTAGTTGGACGATGATATTTCCTAAATCCTAACTGGGATTCAGTTAATAGTTTATATCTGCTTACATGATAACAGATTTGACAAATTGAAGTTTCAACATCCATTCACATTTCTGGAAAAAATATCGGAATGTTCAATTTATTTTTAGGGGGTTGGGATAATGAATAAAGCGGAAGATGTAGAAATTTAATGAAACAAAAAATTTTGTGCAGTACGAAATTTGTGAAGTAATGAGGGTTTTGGGTTTCATAAATGGGTTGTACCAGAAAATTGTGTTCACTGCGCAACTATTGCTGATAGCGGAATTAACATATCTTTGTCCCTACCACACCACCACTTCTCATTTTCATATCCTGTGCACGGGCCTGTTTGTATATGTGTGTGTATGCATGTGTGTGAATTAATGCATTTGGATGTGTATTTGTATGTCTGTACAGGTACATGTGTGTATATATAAATGTATATATGTATGATGTTATGCCTCGTCTTCCATTAAAAATCGTATGATGTTTAGCAGTTGAATATGGTGTATACTAAGATGGCTGTTTCCACATGATACAAGCAGGGTTGATGTATTATACTCATTCCGACACGTCTGTGATCCTTCATTATAACACTTGAAAACTTATCGATCATATTGAACCTGCAAGTGCAACTATTTTTTAGCCTACTTTCCTAATGAAATAAAAGCTTATGAGGTCACTTTCCTGTCTGTGTGTGTGTGAGTGAGACTGTATGTGACCCCTTTTTCAATTTTTGAATGCATCGACCTAATTAAACCAAACTGGTTTATATAGTACATACTTAGTGAGGATACCTGACTTTTATATTTTTTGACAAATGAGGGACTTACTTTAAAAATGGTGGCAATTTTATTATTTAGCATGATATTTCATATTTCGGAAACCATTGGACCGATTTAAACCAAATTTTGTATGCTGGCAGAGCATCATGTAAGCATTAAACTGTGAAGTGATCATTGTTTGACAGCAATTTTGGAAGATAGCATAAAATAAATACATTAAGATTTTACACTATATCTCGAAAACTATAAAAGCAATTCTCACCCAATTTGGCATTTAAGTCATACAATGACAGGCGAGGTATACATTCGTAATTAAACTCGCTTAGAGACTTATTTAAAAAATGGTGGACAAACAAATATTTTAGGTTTATTTGGTATATCAACTATATGATTTAACCAATTTCGACCAAATTTTGCATGCTGAAAGTGTCTACTACAAGCATCAATGTGCCAACACATTGCCACTCTTTTGAGCCAGTTTGTAAGACAGTCCCACATGAATAAATAATGTATTTAAGTCATATCTCGGTAAACAATTAGCCGATTCCTACAAAATTTGGCAAATAAGTAGTACTGCGGCAGATGATGTTCAATTATACATTTCAGGTGCCTTAGATGCTTATTTTCAAAATGGCGGCCATATAGTTATCTTGGCTTAGAATGTTACATCGTCGAAACCATGTAATCAGTTGCAACTTATTTTTACACTAGCAGATATTACAACTATTAACTGTGTATATATGTAGCATCTTTTGTCTGTCATTTAGTAAGATAGCGCCACATGAATAAATCAAATATTATGTAATATCTCTGGAAACAATTGACCGATTCCAACCAAATTGGGCAAATAGTTTGCACTGCAGCAGGCGGTGCAAACTGCTATGTTTTAAGTAAAATAGGTCTTATTTTCAAAATGGTGGCTATATAAATATTTCAGCTTAGCATATTTTATTAACTATGAAGAAACTTAACAAAACAAAAAATTTTGTGCATTGAGAAATTTTTGAAAATATAAGTGTTTTGGGGTTTATAAATGGGCTGTACCAGAAACTTATGTTCACTATACATCTTATACTGATACAACAGTTAACATAGGTTTGTCCCTATCACACCAAAATCTCTCATTTTCTCAACTTTCAATGTCTAGTTCGAATACGGCATATATATTAAATTGTAATATATAGTATGTATTTACATTAATACACCTAATGACTGCATAATTATGTCAATAGTCAGTCAAAAAATTTGGCCTATAAATATGCTTTTAATGCCTACTATGTAGGGTCACCTAATTTTTGTGGAAAGAATTCCGTACAACCTTATGTTCAATATCATATGTGCGCAACTTCGGCGTTCCTTTGTTTATAAGATGTTTGTATTGATAAGAAAATGTTTCTTACTAGACCAAACAATCACATTTAGGTTATACTAGGAGTAAACATCTATAATTCGCTGGCAAGTGCAAAAAAAACAAAAAAACAGCACCAGTTAAAATCATCCAGTTATGAAAAAGAGTCTAAGTTTAAACATTTTGGAAATACAGCAAATCAGGATATATATATATTTTTTTTGTGATAAATTGGCATCTCCACGAATTAGTGAATACAGCCATTGGCCCGATTCAACATTTCTTAAGCAATATACTATACATACGTACTTGAAAAATGTGGTGTTGGTTTTCCTTTCATGCTTTGTTGCAGTTGGGTGTCTGTCAATATTTAATCCATAATATTTTATCACATTAAATAAAGAATATCTCCGTCCAAAGAGTTATTATCAAAATCAATAATACTCACATTCGTGATTTAAAATCGACTTGGATATTATTTCAGGTTTTAAAGTAGTCTTAAAAACACTAATGTGTACTTTAATTATAATGTTCTTAAAATACATTTCGTAAGTCATTCTGTGTGAAGGCTGTTTTTGATATTGATTAAGTGGCGTATCCAGTAATTTCTCAAGATAGGGGTTACACTGACTGAAGGGAGGGAGGTTATACTGGCATTAGCGGTGCTGACGCATGCGTTAAGAGTCTGGAGTGTTCACTGAAAGTCAATTTTGGAATTCTCTGACTTATCCCTGTTTTACAGACAGAATCTTACCATTTTCCCTGACCTGTTTTCAGAACCGAAACCTTCAATTGCCATATTTCTTCACTGCTGACAGAAAAAAAAAAATCATATTAATGAAGTTTAATTAAATTATACTGCAACATACAAATCCAGCAGTGCCAACATTTAATTCAGCTCATCGACATTTCTTGCGATACATGCTATTGACTACACTGACTTGCCCATTACAAACATGAAAATACATAATTTTGTACGTATAGGTCCTATGACAAATGGAAAAGATGGATTATTG
Source organism: Clitarchus hookeri (assembly GCA_002778355.1). Classification (NCBI taxonomy): domain Eukaryota; kingdom Metazoa; phylum Arthropoda; class Insecta; order Phasmatodea; family Phasmatidae; genus Clitarchus; species Clitarchus hookeri. The sequence goes on along the minus strand of NQII01000251.1, from coordinate 570,382 downwards.
CTAGTTCACAAACTTAAAAATAGAAATTTTAAAATGCAAATATTCTTAAAACTACATCATTCTGTATTCACACAAATAACAACTTCTACAGAGTAGCAATTATTTACATTTTTCCTGACACAGGTGAAAATTCCCTGACATTTCCCTGACTTTTCTCTGTCACATGAAATTCCCTGACTTTTCCCAGTTTTCCCTGAGGGTGGACACCATGAATTATTAGAACAAAAGTTACTTCACAACATAATAAAATGTACCATAGTTTACAGCAATTATTATTTTATCAATATGAAAGGCTTATAAATAATTTTAATTCTAATAGTTGACATCCATATGTTAAAAATGGGGGGAGGAATTTACAACACCCATATCCCCGCCTCTCTTGATACACCACTGGTATTGGTGTATAAGTGTATGCAGTGTAAATTATATGATAATATATTTTTTGTTCGGCATAAGTTGAAAACAATTCTATTTTGCAGGATTTGTGGTATATCGTACAAATACTGAATTCCGTTAGACATAAAATATAAGTAGAAACATTCTGTGTGCAAACTCTGTCAGAACATCGTCACTTCAAATCAACTTTAGAAAAGCCGATTTACTGTTTCAAAAGAGCAGGAATATCGCTTCACAAGACACCACCACGATGTTTCTGAGGTGACAGCATTAGTTTCTTTAATTAATGGAGAATTTGAATACTGTGTACCTAACACAAATAATACTAAGTAGCAAGTAAAAATTATTTGCTCTCTGGATCAGTGCTTATGCTATACATTATTGCCAGTAACTAGTAATTTTATTTCGTAAACAAGTTGCAGAAACCACATATAAGGTACCATTTTGTAGAGCACGAACATAATATGAAACCAATATTAGCTTACAGTTTTTCAATACTTGGCTTTGTGTTGTGCTTTGTTTAGTGACAGAGTGCTACTTGTTTTTTTTTTTTTTTTTTTTTTTTTTTTTTTTTTTTTTCGTAGCCACGTGTGAATGCGTAAATTTCGTTATGTGAGTCGTTTGAGAGGCTTATTGAAATTAAAATTAAATATTTTGCCTTGGAACCTGTGGAAATACATCAGCATAACAGCCCGAGTAAAAAATAAAGAAATGTATTGTACTGAAAGAAAACGTAAATATATCAGAGGCAGACTCTGCTAATGCTAGCAACCTATCCCCGAGGCCCGGGACCAGTATTAGTGCTTTATTTTCTCTATGGCCCGAGGCTTGGAGCTAGTACTAGTATATTATTTTCTCTACGGCCTAAGGCTCATGGCAGTGAACACTCGTAGTCCTAGTCCTTGCAGTTCTGTTGTGTCGTGCAGAGCGCAGCAGTAACCAGAGCTAACTATACGGCAAACGATATGAAAGCCGCGACTATATCGTTGTTAGTGCAGTGTTTAATTACACAACTTAGTGTTTGTTAATGGTCACACAAATAAAGAATTTGTCAGCTGTTATGTTTTCTAGAAACAGGGCTGAATGCCACAACTGGATCAGTTTCAAACTATATGCAAATTAACATAAGAAAAAACTCATTTGAATAATGTAGTATTTGGCAGATTGAAAGCTTCCACACATGGTGACTACTAAAATTATTTAAGTAACTGTTACAACTACCTACAAGGAAAATTTTTGTGTCTTGTAAAAGTTTATATCTAATCTGAACCTGCCTTTTTTTCGTCAAAGAATAAACTGCAGTTTTGTTTATATAGATTTTAACAAAGAATCTTAAAAAAAAAAAAATTGATTCAATATTCCAAAATTTTATTTTTGTAATTGTTAAAATTATCTTTACATGAAATATTTGACCTTACCTGTAATATTATAAATTTAAATTCATAGAACTAGAACTTGGTGCATATCTAACTCTCACCCTTAATTTCGTTAAATTTACAGAAGTCAGCAGACTGTTCAGAAGGAAATTGTGGTTCATTGCCCGTGACCATAAACTCTAGTAAATCAAAAGTTGCAAACTATCCACAAAGACATGCAACTATCGTCTCTGAGGTTACCAAATGTAATTTTTGAAGCTATGGCAATTTAGAATAGCTGATTGTCAAAACCACAAATATATTCCCCAAGAATGGTCCTGCTAGATCAATGTGTATTCGCTGCCATGGGAGACTTGGCCATATCCAAAGTAGAAGAGCCATATTTTGAAGATTATTTCTGTTTTTAGGCAGCAGTGCACGACTCGGTTATCCCTTCTAAACCAGCAACAATGTTGGCCAATTCAAATAGGACCTAACTAAAGAGTTAATTTTAACTATTCCGAAGTGAGATGAGTGAAACTCCTTTAATATTTTACCCTACAGTACTTCTAGTATGACAATCCTATGTTCGCACATTACACATATTTGCTCAGCTGTTAACTGGTCTATCCTCTTCCTGTATGGTTTAAGATAATTGTCGACATCATCTGGCCAAACTAACCTGCAAAACTGTAACACTTTGCTAAAAAATTTCATCTGTCCTTGTCTCTCACTTAAGATTTCTGGTTGTTACTGGCAAGAATTATTCTGTTCCCGCTCTTATATACGAAAATTCCTCCACTTGTTCGGTTTTCCTTGCTAATTCTAGCTGTTATAAGTAATCTGCATTGCATTTCTGTTACCATGAACATATCTACCGTACTGTATAATGATAATTTTGCAGTGTTGTTGCCTACTGCTGTTTAGAATGATATATTTACATGATTAAATAACATACAAATAATTATATGCAGTTCCAGTTACACTTTATTCAATGATAGCCACACATTTTAAATCAATAATATTTGGTCAATATCTGTTTTGTTTCTCATGAAACCCATAGAGATAAAAACGATATAATTACATTTATCTTTGTTTTTATAATAGATTTAGTCTTGTCGGAGGTCCTGCAGTTCTCCACGGTTTTGGAACAGCAAAATCTAGTGATGTGGCCTTCTGCTGAGTGTTGGAGGTTGTGGCAGTTTTGATGTACTTGCTGTTACTTTCAAGCACTCTCCCACTCTCGTCGCGAACGAGGAAGTTGCATGGGACGTCAGGTGGACCAAGCAGCACCTTGCGATGCCACACTGGACCTCCTTCACTATCACATCTTCACCTGGTCGCATTTCCTTCCCTCTTTTCTTGACAGCTGTCATGTCATAAATACGTTTTTTTTTTTTTTGCTTAGCCTGGCTCTTCCATATCCTCTTCATCACCCTCTTAGGAATTTCTGGCATAAATTTTTTGATGTAAAAGGAACTAGTGTCCTCAATTTCCTGCTGAAAAGTAGCTGTGCTGAAAATGCGCCAACTTCTACAATTGGTGAATTTATATATTACAATAAAGCATACCATAATTTTTTTAAGTCATCATTTTTTCTTCAGTATTTTCTTTATTATTCCGACTCCTTTTTCTAACAATCCATTAAATTGAGAATGCCCAGGGCTGATAAATTTCAATTCAAGGTCAAATTCCTTGACAAATGTCCAAAATATTTCACTATTAAAGGGCATATTATCTGATATTAAAGTTTTTGGAAGTCTAAGCTGAGAGAACAAACATTTCGAAACAACAATAACTGAATATGCAGTCTTGGACCTTAGTGGTAAAAACCCTAGCCACTTTGAATAATAATCCATCACTACTAGGAAATATTTACCTTGCACCTCAGCTATATCAATTCCTATCTTATTAAATGGCAAATTTGGAATTTCATGTGGCATCATATGTTCTTTTGGTTGACTTACTTAATGCGTATGACATGATGAACAGAAATTAATGAAATTTCTATATGTTGATTCATATTTGGCCAATATATTGCTTGTCTTGCCTTCGCCTTAGTTTTATCTATCTCGGTATGTTCTGCATGTATTGTTTTCAAAATGCCAGGCTGTAACTTTGGCAGAATTACAACTTTTCCATCAAAAAATATCATTCGTTTTGAGTACAATATGTTATTTCTCAATTTAAAATACCACTGAAATCCAATGTTTGTTTTTGGCCATCCCTGTTCAAATGCTTTCAAAACCATTCCTTGATTTCCTTAAATCTTGAATCAGTCACTTCCAATGCGTCTTCAGGACCAAAGTAAATTTCGTGTATAATTACTTGATCCTCAGTAGATCGCTGCATTGTGTGAAGGTAAAGTTCAGATAGTGGGTCTGCAATGAGATTATTTTTACTTTCCACAATCTTCAAATCTATGTCGTATCTCAATAATCCTAGGAGGAATCTTTCCAAACGTGATGTTGCTTGAGAAAGTTATTTTTTAAAGATTGAAACCAGTGGTTTATGGTCAGTATATATTTCTATTTTAACTCCATATCCATACGAGTGAAATTTTTAACAACGAAAGTAAACAGCCAACATCACTTTTTGTATTTGAGCGTTTTTTTTCTCCATCAAACTTTTTGACCCAAATGCCATTGGTCTCCCATCATGTAGTAATACACATCCTACTCCATTGTTGCTAGCATCAACATACATGGTTAATGGTTTATTAGGATAAAATAATCCAAGTACTGGAGGGTTCGTTATAGTACGAGGGTTATTTGGAAAGTAAGGACCGATTTCTTATAAAACATAAACCATCACAGATTTTTTTAAAGACGTTTTTTATTTAATTTCTTACATGTTTCTCTATTTTTCTACATAGTATCCATATTTGTTTAAACATTTGTCATAGTGTTCTATAAGGTTTGGTATGCCTAAGTCATAGACGTCTGCCGCCTGTGAGGATAACCAGTCTGTAAATGCTTATTTTACCTCGTCATCTGCGGCGAAGCGCTTGCCTACCTAAAGGCGTTTGCCTTTTGGCAGCATAACAAGTGAAAATCGCTCGGTGCCAAGTCTGAACTGTACGGTGGGTGGTCAATCTGTTCCCATCCAAAAGATCTGATCAGATTTTGGGTGCGAATGGCAGAATGGGATTTGACATTGTCATGCAGCAACAGAACTCCAGACATCAGAAGGCCACGTCTCTTATTTCGTATGGCACGTAGAAGTTTAGTCAGGGTAGCGCAGTAAGCGGCTGCATTGATTGTTGTTCCTTGCTGCATAAACTCGACTAACAAGACTCCATGTCTATCCCAAAACACGGTTGCCATAACCTTGGATGTTGAGATTGTCCGCTTGGCCTTGACTTTGACTGACGTTTAGACTCTGGGATCATGTGAGTAACCCACGTCTCGTCCCGTGACAATCTTCTCTAAAAATTGATCACCTTCCTTGTGATATCGGTCCAAAAAATCAAGAGCACAAAACCATTCTTATCATTTGGTGTTCCTCAGTAAGCAGCCTGGGAACCCAACGTGCGCACAATTTGTGAAATTGCAAATTTTGAGAGACAGTTTTGTTCAAAGTTGTTTTACCCACATTCGGAAATTCCAATGCTAAAGTTGGAATTGTGAATCGCTGGTCTTCACGAATTTTTCGTCCACTGCTTTGACCAAATCTTCTGTGATCACGGATGGTCGGCCTGATTGCAGTTCATCATGGACATTTTCCCGTCCATCCATGAAAGCTCTCACCCACTTACGCACTTTGCTGTCACTCATCGCATTGGGGCCATACACTTGACTTATCTGTCGATGAACTTCCGCTGCTGAAACGTTCCTTGCTGTCAAAAACCGAATCACTGACCGTATTTCACAGTCGATGGGCTGATCAATTGTTTTAAACATTTTGAACTGACACTATTAACAGCACACTGCAACAATACCAATGCAAATGGCATCGTTTGATAATGGGAAGGCATGCGCAACACTAGATTAGCTATGGCGATTCGGACGTTACTTTCGGAATAACCCTCGTATATTTTATTTACTTTATACAGTCCATCTCTGCTTCACCCCAAATCCACTCTGCATGTTTTCTAGTTAATTTTCTTAGTTGTGCAGTAATATCAGCAAGATTTGGAATATACTTACTCAAATAGCTACATAAACCTGAAATAATTTGAACTTCAGTAATATTTCTTGGTTCTGGCATACTAAGAATCACATCAATATGTTAAGGATCAACGGAAACTTAATTTTCTGAAAATATAAAGCCCATATATTTGATATATATTTTCCGAAACTGAATTATTTCTTTGTTGAACTTAATTCCCTAATTTCGAACCCATTCCATTACCTTTATAAATATCTCATCATGTTGCTCTAACATCGTTGCACCTATAACAAAATCATCATATACTAAATTCACACCTTCAATGTCAACAATAGCCCTTGTTGTATTTTTTTGGAAAGCTTCTGGAGCATAGGTTATTCCAAAAGGCAAACGAAGAAACATAAACCTTCCAAATGGTGTCGCAAAAGTTCAAATATCTGCTGATTCTTCATCCAGAGGAACATGATAAAAGCTTTCTTTGATATCCACAATGGAATATAATTTCTTTCCTTTGAATGTATTCTTATATCTTTTTGATTTGGAATGTATGATCGCTCTCGCAAAATAGATAAATTAAAAAACTTTGGAGTTATGCATATTCTAAGAAAACCATTTTTTTTTCATATATGACTATGTTGTTAACCCATTTCGTTGCTTTATCTACTTTTTCAATAGTTTTTCTTGAGACTAATTCGTCTAATGCTTTCTTAAGCCGATATTTGAATCTAATAGTAATCCTATGTGATGGTCGAATCACAGGTTTGGCGTCTGGTTTTAAGTTATTTTTGTGATGTGTAAATGGAAATTTCCCGAGACCTTCAAACAAATCACTATATTCGTGAAGTACTGTATCCTTAGAATCGTTTTCTGGTGCGGAATTAACATCACATTTCTAGCATCTCTTTATCCTAGTATTGGTTCAGTAGGAAAATCGACAACCAGATATTCTGAATTTAGGGAAATGGCATGTGTCTGTATCTGAACTGAATTAAATTGAAGAGGTAATATTCTTCAATTTCCAAAAGTTATCAGAATTTTATTTGTAGGAGCTAAACATGTTTTCCCAATTTTTGACAAATTCTTCGTACTCTAAATTTAACCGACTGTATATTAATTTCTTCAAAACAGTTATCTGACTTACTAGCGAGAGGTAAAGTTTCTAAAATTACTGGCCTACATCACATTCTTCATCTACCGCATTTACAACAACTTTACTGCGACATACAGATTGAATGTCATTCTTCTCCCCCCATTTATTGCAGGTCTTCCCTTGAGCAGAGCACTTACCCTGAATATGTGAATAAACCACACCATTTACATGACATTTTTTTCTATTCTTATACACTGGCATATTTGTATTTTTATTTTGCCTTACTATATCTACCCTGGTACCAACTTATTCTATTTGGCTGAGCCGACTTTCATTTCTAGACTTGCAGTGCATATACAACAACTGAGACTGCACAACCTCAGAGCTGAGCGCTACGTCCTCCGCATGATGGAGATTCAAATCAGGTTGTCGCTGTAAATCCTTCCTTACTAAATCATCTGTTATACCAAACACAATAGAATCACTAATCACATCATCAGTGTTAGAAAATTCACGTTTCCCTGCCTGAAATTTTAATCTATTCACAATTTTACGAAATTGTTTCTCATTTGTCTGCGCTATCTGTATTAAACGATACCTTTCAAATATAATATTTACTTTACAAACGAAATACTCTTCGAAGTTATGAATTACAGCTTCCAGTTTGTTTTTTTTTAATTTTCTGGCAGAATATTATAAATATTACCAAGATCTATAGACTACCAGGTCATCTCATACTGCAAATGCGCTGTCATTGGGCAGATGTGTGTGACGTAGCTCTAAGACCAAAACATCGCGGCAATTCAAATAGTACTTGTATTTAAATGGCATGTTTGCTCTGTCAATATCTCATAGTTAGACAATTTTTCGTCAATTCTGCTGGTGTCGATAATGAATTATCATAAGGTATATACACTGAGGTGAAAAAAGTCATGGGATACCTCCTAATATCGTGTCGGACCTCCTTTTGCCCGGCGAAGTTCAGCAACTCGACGTCACATTGACTCAAAACGTCGTTGGAAGTTCCCGGCAGAAATATTGAGCCATGCTGCCTATATAGATGTCCATAATTGCGAAAGTGTTGCTGGTGCAGGAGTTTTTGCACTATCTTACTTCTTGATATGTCCCATAAAAATGTTCGATGGGATTCATGTCGTGCGATCTTGGTGCCGAAATCATTAGCTGGAATTGTCCAGAATGTTCTTCAAACCAATCGCGAACAGTTGTGGCCCGGTGACATGGTGCATTGTCATTCATAAAAATTCCATCGTTGTTTGGGCATATGAAGTCCATGAATGGCTGCAAGTGGGCTCCAAGTAGTTGAACATATCCCTTTCCAGTCAATGATCGGTTCAGTTGGACCAAAGGACCCAGTCCATGCCATGTAAAAACAGCCCACACCATTATGGAGCCACTACCAACTTGCACAGTTCCTTGTTTACACCATGGGTCCATGGATTCGTGGGGTCTGCACCACACTAGAACCCTACCATCAGCTTATACCAACTGAAATCGGGACCCATCTGACAAAGCCACGGTTTTTCAATTGTCTAGGGTCCAACCGATATGGTCACGAGCCCAGGAGAGGCGCTGCAGGCGATGTCGTGCTGTTAGTAAATGCACTCGAGTCGGTCTTCTGCTGGCATAGCCAGCACAGCCAAAGTTCGCCGCACTGTCCTAACGGACACGTCCGTCGTACGTCCCACCTTGATTCCTGCGGTTATTTCCAGCAGTGTTGCTTGTCAGTTAACACTGACCATTCTGCGCACACTTTGTTGGTCTCGGTCATTAAGTGCAGGCAGTCAGCCATTGTGTTGTCCATGGTGGGAGGTTATGCCTGAAATCAGGTATTTTTGTCACACTCTTGACACTGTGGATCTCGGAATGTTGAATTCCCTAATCATTTCCGAAATGGAATGCCCCATGCATCTAGCTCCAACTACCATTCCGCGTTCAAAATCTGTTAATTCCCGTCCTGTGGCCAAAATCACATCAGAAACCTTTTCACATGAATAAATTGACTACAAATGAAAGTCCAACCAATGCACTGCCCATTTATACATTTTGTACACGGTACTACTGCCATCTGTATATTTGCATATTGCTATTCCATGACTTTTGTCACCTCTGTGTATAATATACAGGATGATGTTTGCATGGAATATACAGAATGCGGCAGAAATAACTCCCGAATTGTTAACATAAATAACAAAGTATAGCCAGGGGCTATTCATTAAGTTATTTCACAGTTTGAATGAGCAGTTTTGACCATTTACTACACATACTTTGCTTAGCGACGTACGTTGATAGACTTTATCGGAAGAAATAACTCCCGCATTTGATGCTACTGTTTCTCAGGCGGTAGTGGTGATGTGTTAGGCATGGTGGTGTGGCCTTGCATAGCACGTGCCTCCCATGCCAGCCGGTCACTATCGTGGCATGGAGTGGGAAACCGCTTGGGTTCGTGGTTGAGACCTACTTCAATTGTGTTGACTGTTTCTATAACAATGCCTATTTCGTTGACACTTTCAGCTAGTTCAAAATGCTCCAATTACTGACAGGAAAACCATTTTGCTATGGATCGCCAATTTGAGAAGAACGGGGTAGACGGTAAATACGAAGCCACCTGGCATGTCACACAGCATTTGAACACCAGAGAATATCGGTGCAGTGAGACAAGTAATTGCGCAATCACCTCAATGTTCGGCCTGTATGCGTCGAGTTGGTATTGGAGTATCTGAGCGCACCGCAATGGGAATTTTACACACAGAGATGAGGTTCCATCCTTACTAATTGGCAGATGTGCAAGAAATCAGTGAATGTTGTTGTGCCAACTTCAGATCATTTTGTAAGTCTATCCTGGAATCAGTTTCAGTTGATGCCAGTGTACTGTCAAGTGGGGAAGACCACTTTCATCTGTCAGGCTACGTTAATAAACACATTTTTCTGTCCTGGGCCGAAACCAATCCTCGTCAGTTCCACCAGCGACCTCACCACATCGAACTTGTTATTATCTATTGTGCTGTCGACAAGTTCGGAATGATAGAAATGTACTTTTTTGAAGAGGACGATAGAACTCTGATAGTAATGTCTGATCATTACATTTAGATGTTACACAACTTCCTACAGCCGAAACTTAACGAAGTAGGGAATCCTGTTGTATGGTTACAACAGCATGGTGCCACTGCACACAGCAAGGGCATAGATGAACCTCTTATGGTAAATGTTTTCCACTGCATCCGATCTTACGAGGTGACATTCCGTGGCCAGCCTGGTCCCCCGATCTCGCATCGTATGATTTCTTTTTCTGGGGATACTTGAAGGCACAAGACTACCAATGTAAGCCACGTTTACTGGGCGACCTGAAAGCTGCCATCTATTAATAAATCGTGGCAGTTGCTTGGCTATTTACATTACAAGTATAGGGTTTACTGCTGCTGAAACCTGTACATTATGTTTCGGGAATATTAAATCAGTGCCCAAAGAAGATAACATGTGTCATTGTAAAATTTATCATTAACCAAACAATAATTTTTATGAAGCTTTGCATACATAAACACTTTAATAAAGCGACAACAATATACAAATGTAAAAAGGCAAAAACATTAATGGAATACTGTAGATAAAATATAAAAACATTTTAGGCCCAGGCTTATATGAANAATGTAAAAAGGCAAAAACATTAATGGAATACTGTAGATAAAATATAAAAACATTTTAGGCCCAGGCTTATATGAATTGTTGTAACTTTTGCTGCGAAAAATCACACTTAGCATTGATAATTAATAAAAAAAGCCATAACAAAACATTTCAGTATTGCAACACAACACTTCCACACGATAGTAAATTAGCTTCAAATAATTAGAAACTTTTCCAAACATATACGTAGTTTTAACATAAAACATTTCGATTAACATGGTTAGTTGAACAAAAGGAATACATACTTTATTCATATCTTTTTCTTTTATGCAGTAACATATTTTTCATATTTGAGGAAAATTTTTGTCATTGATTCGTAACATTTGTCAGGCAAACGATATAGCTATCATTTTCCATAATAAAACAAATTTTAGGCTTGTATACGTTTTCCCATAACGATATTATAAACATTTTAGGTGGTAATATTTTGTTTCCTTTTTTGGGTATTAATTTTTATTGGTTCTCTTGTGCAAATGAACAAAACACACCTCCACCAACATGAGAATATTTTCAACCCTTTTCTTTAAGCAACCTTCAGCTAAGTGTCACTTACAAAATGAGTTTATAACTGTGAAAATTCTCGATATCCTAATGGGCCTCTTAAAGTTAAGTGTCCGTTTGCTGGGGGCTAGCTAATTCGTTATTGGTGAAACCAGCTATAGCTACAAATACACATAGGGAGATTTTCAAGGCTCTAATTGCGGCCATGACCTTAGGTTCCCTTTGCTGCCGCAATGCATGTCTCGTTAAATGAATTCCTTCTCTTATAGGCGTAATGGGCATAGCCCCGAGAAGCAATTAGTTCCCGTCCCTACCGAGGTTAAAAAAAAATTGAATATCATGCTCGTTGATATTCAAAAATCTTTATGGCTAAACTATTAACATTGGCCACAATTGTTGTTCTATCTTCACAAAGCATGCGTACATCTACATGTCCCAATGAATTGTACTTAACCTGTGAAGTAATCAATAACACTTGTAGTAATAAACAAATCGCACCTTTTTTTATGGCAGATAAGGCCAAAATGGTTAAACGTCGGTTTGTGGTGGTGTTTGGAAGTGAAACAGGAACCGCCGAGGAGGTCGCTGAGCGAATATGGAGAGAAGGGAGATTGTAAATTTTAAATTTATTATATGTTGGTTTTCTCTTAAACTAAGGATCTTACGTTTTTTTACCTAAGTGTTTTCTACTCTGTTTCGATCACATGTTAGTGTGGTGCAGTCCGTATCCGCTAATTACCTGACAACCTGTATAAGGCAGCGTTTCAATTTATGGACTATCCTCTCGAGAGAACACTCTTTTGCAGAACCTAGCGAAGAGCGCTGTTTTGCGCTTACTCACGCTCTAGCTCTGTGAAATTGAGACAACCACTATGTGTGACGACATGCAGACAGCTGATGCCAAAAGTCACAAAATCATGATCACAGTAATAGATATTGGAAATACTTAATATATGTTTAAAACTTAAAAGTTTCACGAATAATTATAGCAATCACCGGAATAACTGTTGTACAGTTATTCACTTACAGGTGAAATGCTATACGGTTTTGACCCAGGAAGCTGCCATCACCCAATTGAAATGCTGAAAGACTGTAATGAAATATGGCACGTGGTCAGAGAGAGTGAAAGCACAACTTCTTGGCCTCTCTGTGCTCGCACCCTTTCGGGCTCAATCTGCTGAATTGGGATGACCAGAGATTATTTTCTGCAATGTCGTTATGACGTGTTCGTGAGGTCGAGAGCATTAGAGAGTGCTCTTTGGGCCAGTAGGGATACAGTCTTCAGACTCCATATCGGAGAGGCAATGAACGAGGTGTGTGGCTGGTTAAAAATATAAACATTTTTTATATTAATAAAGTGAAGTGCTTGCATTACACACACTAAAACATTTCTTACAGACCCTTTGACAGTAAGCTGAGAACTTTTGGGTTTATTAGAAAAATAAATATTTTACAAAATTGCTGTGTTGCTATTATGTCCATTAAAAAAGGAGAATTATAAGAAATCGATACGGTGTTCACAAATGTGTACCTAACATTTTAAATACTTCTAGACCTGGAAGTACCGTCCTTCTGTTGTTGCCAACTTTACTGGGCACGCTAGTCAATGTGTCCATTACAATATATGCAGGTAGGGGCAGTAACATTTTTCAAAGGTTGATTTCAGAAATTCTTATTTAAGAACTATGAACAGCCTGTAGAATGACTGATAAAGTGTACCACTTTTAGGTGATGCCCACTGAACGGTCGGAACTTGCATTGTCTTTGTGTCCATATTTCAACAAGATAGATAAAACTGTCGCTGTGAAGAAAAGTGGCTTTTCTGAAAAACTAGAATAATTTTCCTGGAAATTGGTTGTTTTGATACTCCTAGCCCAAATCATGCTGAAATAATAGGGTTATCACTTAGGTGCAATGTTGCATTATCAGTTTATATTATGAAACAAAGTATGTTTGGCGGGGGCTATGAAGATATTGTTGGGGAAAACTTGGGAAAAGAAAACTAAAAAAATACACTACTAATACAGAAGTGTAAAGTAATGTTCAATATGGCCACAAATAGCTCCAGAAAAATGAATTAGTGCAAATATTTGAGTCACTGCTTCCTGCAACTTGAGTGAAATGAACATGGTGATGTGCACTGGTTTACCAGGTGCGTGTGAAGTCGGTAGAAACATAAGGAGTAGGTAAATCACTCCTGCCCTGGGATGCAGTGTGTTTCAGGTTCCCATCATTTCACTTTTTTGGATCTTGTTGGTAATCTGTACAAATTCCTGACAATTGCAAACCCCAAATCAATGCAAAAATCATGAACAGTGGAGCCTCCATTATCCGTCAGTCTCGGGACCGTCACCGTGACGGTCCTGAGACTGACGGATAATAGAAATGCCCCCCCCCCCCTCACACAAAGACACTACAGATACTAGCGAAAGTAATGTATACAATATTTAGCACTATATTTTAAACAGGCAGCAATCAATAGAAGTATGTACAGCACAGTATGTATTTGATATTAAATATTGTAGACTCCTGTTTATTATGTTGATAAAATAACAAAATTGAATACAGTACTATTATGTATATGTTCAGTAGTATAATTCTACCTAAAAAAGTCTGTAATTTTCCTTTGTTCTAATACTCCACGGGCTTTTGTTGCTGCCGTGTTGCGTATCTTACGTAGGAGTAATATCTGTGTAGTGTCTGCCTCTTCTTGTTGCTCGTACCATTCAATGCACTTGGAAAACATGTTTTCAGCATCACTGTGGCTAATTATATTTTGTTCATCTTGATAACTTTAGCCATAATTATGGGCCCAGAAACTGGTATTCCTTGACTGCGGGCTTGAATAAACCACGGATACATTACTGTATCCAGTTGGTCCAGTTTTGCTGGCTTCATAGTTTTTCTTAGTTTGACATCTCCGTCTGTCGTTTGCATTTTTGAAACATGACTTTCAATTTTATCTCCATCTTTCTTAATGTCATTGACTGTCGTCTACCCGATTCCGTATAGTGAAGTGATACTCGTCGCTCTTTCTCCTTTACACAGTCATTTTATAATTTCAAATTTTTGAGAAAGTCTCAATACTACACGTTTCCGTTTCTCAGACATTTTTAAACACACTACACTTTGACAACAAACTGAGGACAATGACTTGCTGACTAAGTGACTACCGCTACTGAACTGACTGTAGGAATGGGAGGGCGGATGAGTACCTAGGAATTCCGGTAGGGTGGTGAGGAAGACGGAACGATTCCACGAAGTACATACATATGTATGTAGGTTGTACATAAACAACAAACGTGACTCATTCGCATTCCGCACCGCACAGAAAAATATTTTTACTGGGTATTCATTGACAAAAGTATGTATTACGGTACAGTATACGTATTTTTCACCTCAATAATATGCTTAATTTGATCTAATATGAAGCGAGAAAAAAATTATTTCATTTTCAGTTTATTACGTTTGTTTTTTGTATCCAATTTTATTATTTTGCTTGTCGTGTCAGTTTACTGACGGTTAACAGAAACTCACTGTTAAAAGGATAACGGTTAATCGAGACTCCACTGTACAATCATAAATTAATCTACCAAAAGAAAACTTAACAGTGCTAGATTTTTCTTAAGAAAAGATGTGACTCTCGATAATTACGTACAGGTATGGTTTTGTTAATGGTGTTTTTGATTGTAGCACGAATAGTACCCTTACTGAAACATTAACATACATTGTGGTAGTACCGTATACACACACTTTAAGTAAATGTTATTTGGATGTAACTATGAGGGTGATGTTAGATTAGAACCTTAAATTGTATGTAGAAACTTTCAATTGTAAAGTACTTTTCTTCTGTAAATGAATATGTAACTTTTCCAAAAAGTGTAAAAAAAAATTTCTAAAATTATAATTTAGTTGGTTGCTTTTTAATATTTGGCTGTTAAATTTTTTAATGAATTTTTTTCCCAATCGCAGAAAAGTACGGTCTGGTGCATTTTGACATTTGCTTATGTTTAGGACATGTTTGTTAATTCCCAGTGTTGTGAACAGATAAGTATCAAAGTGTGCCATACGTGTGAAGTATTATTTTACAGTGCACCTGGGCTCTGTCAGGTTTGTGGGGGAAAGGTGGTTTTAATGAAATGAAAGAACTAAATTCAATTTCTGAATTTGTTTACAGTTTTGCAAGAAAACCTATACAGCTACACTCATTTGCCAAAAAAAATGTATCACCATGAACAAATAACACTAGTAGGTACAATGTAGGTTGCCACACAGTATCGTCATAGGCCAACATGTTCCATCTGCTT
The DNA here is from genome assembly GCA_002778355.1 of Clitarchus hookeri. Classification (NCBI taxonomy): domain Eukaryota; kingdom Metazoa; phylum Arthropoda; class Insecta; order Phasmatodea; family Phasmatidae; genus Clitarchus; species Clitarchus hookeri. The sequence continues at coordinate 554,924 of NQII01000251.1, read as the reverse complement.
TAATGCGGTTCTATTGTGTGGATGTGCTACTAGCAGTTATACATGTCCCTCCATCCTTTAAAGATGCAAAACACTGAATAAGGCCTTTGGAGCAGTGTGAGCCACAGAGTCAAGTTCAGTGACCATACAGTGATGGTGAACTCGACAAGCCTTTGCCCAGCTCGATGAGTGTGAGAAAGGCCATATTGTCGGCCTCCAAGAGGCAGGTAGGATGTTTCAGTGCATTATTGCTTGCCACTTGAACTGTTCTGCCTACACGAGAGTCTGAGTTGGACATACAGGAGGCTACACACACCCGTTGAGAAGGTTCAGGTCGACCCTGGTGGACCACCAGCAGGGAGGACCGTTTCATAGTGCAACAGGCTGTGAGTACTTCATTGGCGTCGTTGCGCACCATTCAGGGACATGTCACAGCAGCTGAGGATAACATCTATGTCCACCAGTACCATATCCAGGTGGCTAGCAGAGCGGGATCTGTCTTTGCAGCGTCCCTTACACGTATACCATTACGACCTTAGCATCATCGCAGAGCACGTGTGACCTTTTGCCAGGAACTGGCGGCTTGCAGATTGGCGATGAGTGGTCTTCAGCGACGAATCATGGTTCTGTTTGGATACAGACGAGGACCTAATTTGAGTCTGAAGATGTTCTGGCCAGCGCCGTGATCCACGCTTCATTGTAGAGTGGCACACTGCCCCAATAAGAGGTGTCATTATATGAGGTACCATTTCCTATGATTTCTACATCTCACTGGTGGTGATTGAAGGAACCCTGAAGGTGCAGTGATACGTCCAGGAAATTCTACGACCATGTCTGCTCTCTTTCCTGGTGTAACTTGACAGCCCCATTTTCCAGCAGGATAATGCTAGACATTACACAGCACAGGTATCTCTGGCTTGCCTTCGTGATATCATGCTTCCTTGGTCTGCAATGTTATCAATCTCTCGCCCATAGAAAACGTTTGGGAGCAGATTGGATGGCAACTTCGGCCTGCAGCAATTACAGCGGATTTGGAGGGTCAGTTGTGCCAGCTGTGGCAGGATCTTTTTCAGGAGAACATCTGACGTCTGTATGCCTCCATGTCCGACTGTACCGCTGCCTGTCTCTCTGCTAAGGGTGGTCCAACACAATTACTTGTCCTTGCTAGGCATATGTCTTTTATTATGTATATAGCTTTGGTTGGTTGCATATTAGTAGCAAGTGTTGTAAGCTAGAACTTGACTGATATTTTTTATTCTTATTATAGTGTATATGGAATCAGTTAAGACTTAACAGAATAGCATTTTTTATTTTCTATCTTGTATTGTTTAGGTTGTAAATACTGATTAATGTGATGTTTTCTGTAGGTATACATACTACCATGTTCTATGCCTGTACTCACTTACGTGTCCCTGTGATAGCACCTTCAGGGTGGTCAATTCGTTTTGCCAATGAGTGTAATTTTTCCACAAGTACTTTATAATTCACTCACAATCCTCTGTGAAATAAATAAACTACTACAGAATATTTTATTACATTATTCAAATTGAAGTCCTGCTAAAAGATAACAGTATTTAGGTTTTATTCTCTAAACCAGTCGACTTGCATCAGTGTGTAAGTCTCGTGATCTTGCACCTCTGCTTTGATGCCCAGGTCACTACAAACATTGTTGCTCTCATCTGTGAGAACGCAGATGACTACATGCAGTCGCTCCGTCTCCCTGGTCACTGCTGCTACATTTCAAAACTAGCTGGAACACCTGCCACACATCGCTGCCCGCACACATGCGATAACTGCTGTTGGCTGAGTGAAGGCTGCATTTATACTGGCAGTTAACCTTTCTAGATCCTTCCTTGCATAAATATGCCAGAGATGACCCAATGCAGTGTCCGGCGTTGTGGAAGGTGTTGGTCGTCATCAGGTGTGAGACGTCGATGACAGGCATGTCACAGCTCCCCTCTCCTCCCCACCCCTCCACACTCTATGTCATCAAGGTTGTGCTTGGGCCTTGTGGGGGCATGAGTCATGCAGGTCACAGGCTGGTGGCAGTGTGGTTGGGGTGAGGTGAGACCACGAGCTCGCAACAGTTAATTTGCCATTACAATTTAGAAGCCAATCATCAACATAGTTCTCAGTCTGCAGAGTATTATAGAATTTATTTAATAAATTAATTAGTTTATTTATTTATCAGCATTCCACTGAACCCTCAACTGAACAAATTCTCAGGGATATAATAATTGTCAAATGCTTTTTATATGTACGGCATATATAATATATGCCATCACATATAACTGTAGGTATAGGCTATTCACTGTAAAGTGAGCATTTTTGAAAGCCCTCTCATTTGGAATAATATTCAATGAATATATTTTATTTTATCCTTAGCCGTTAACTTCCAAATGCGATGGTATATGCACACTGTGTTTATTTCTTACATGGCAATATTTATTTTAAAAATGTGGTTAAATGATAAAAAAGGCTGAAAGGTAAAAGTGGTAACTATCCAGTTTAGGGACTTTTCTGTAAAAAAAAAAACCCCCCTGAAAACTGGTGTATTTCCACTCTACTGTTGGAGGAAACTAATTTTGTATTTGGCAGTATAAACCGTGAGCTATGCTCTGATTGGTTAATGTCTAGAGCCCTCAGCCAATAATAAACATTCTCTGTTAGCTATTGTTCATCTCGTGTGTGTTGTTGTTGTGGTTAAAGTTCGTTAAATAAAACTTACATTTCTCGATCTGCTGCATGTTCAGATGCACCAGTAACTCACACAACTAAAAGTAAAACATCTAAATGGGTGAGTACGAACATTTTATCAACAACACCGAGAAGTTGACCGATTGTGCATCATTTCCTCTCTGGAAGTTCGAGATAAACATCTTATTTGAATCAAAAGGTCTCATTGATATTGTTGAAGGTAAAAATAAGCTACAAGACGTTGCAAATGACAAAACGAAACAAGAGTGGAAACAGNGCCATGTTCGTGTACCAGCAGTGATACGTCGCTCTACAAGAATGCTCAAAATGTCCACCTTGAGCTTGAATGCATGCCTGAAAACGCAGTGTCGTCTCAGAAAACCTACTAGGTAATATAAAGTAGCTTAGATTAAAAAATAACTTTGTTAAAAATAAACAAATTAATTAAATTGAAATTAACGAGCCTGGGTTAGGAATACTTTATTTTTCTTGGAATTATATGTGCGCTACATGTTTATTGACAACAGCTAACTCAGGATCGTTCATTCCTATTTAATCAATAAATTTATGTTTTTTTAATCTAAGTAACTTTATTTTACGTAGTACGTTTTCTGATACTACAGCATAGTGTTTGAAATGGTGTATGTCCATAATTTATTGTTGAAATGAACAATATTTGTGTGGTTTTCAGCATTTTTTAGTTTTTAAAATTTTTTTTACAACACAGTTTTGCTGACCTCTGTAGTTCTTCCCACTATGCAAGCGTATAGAATATCCGTCAACTACGCAAATATACCGTATGCAACTTCCCCCTGTATTTATTGCAAAGTGTCTAACGCGAACAATGCCCATTTGCAGGTCTGCAAAGATATATGAAATCATTTCAAAATACAAAAAGGTTTCAGCCTTGTTTCAAACTGCCGCCTGTAGTCAACCTTGTAATAATAACCGTAATAATACTGAGTATAGCCTAGTAACAAAACTGCCACTTAATATCAGGTACAACAATTTTGACATAATACCTTAGAGAACCAATATTTTGATCAACAAATGCCCTACACAAGCAACGTTTATATCCATCCCTGACAAACCTGGATATGTCCTAGGCAGTTTGTGACCATATGTTGTAACAATTCAGATTGTTTATTTTATGCTTTATCTGTTGTGAAGTATTTTTCCATGTTTTGAAGTGTATTGTAAATATTTGTGTGTTTGAGTATGAAAATATAGTTTGCTTACGTTTTTCCAATTTCAATGTCATAGTTTGGCAGATGTAATGTTTATAGAGACATTTTGTGTTTACAAATAAAGAAGTGAAAAATAGACACAGTATGTATAAAAACTGTTTATTTTATAAGAAAACTATTTGAATATGTCTTTTTGTTATTTAGAGTTATATTTGTTAGATTCACGAGTGCCGTAGATAATACATGTGTGGTGGCGTCAGGGACGCGCACTATGTAAACAAAAAAACGGGTTACGTCAGCAGCAACCATATGATTTTGACAGGTAAACGTCATTGATGTATTTGCGTTATCCACATCTCAGACAGCTCCAGGACGGATGCTGGCTGTGATTTTATGCGTGTTGCAAGCCCGCCTAGCTTCCTCCTTCTCACACAAGGCTTCATCTGGACCAGTTGCTCTCTAAGATTCTGCTCAAATTATAATTTTATTTTCTGAAGTAAAGTGTTCCAAAGGTTTAAATATTGTCATGCAACTTGTTTTAAAGTATTAAAGAGCAGTGGGCAGGTGAAGAATACTTGCTGGGTTGTAATATTATGAAGAGATATAAGCAGAGTCCAACTTGTATTTTTTTTCTTTCAATAATGGCAGAGGGAAGGTTGATGTGTAATGCATATTGGAAGTAGAAACCTCGCTGACACCCCCCGTGATTTTAATCCCCGCAAGCACCTTCGACAGGCACACGCGCGGAAAATCCAGAAGTAGGTAGTGCGTGCAGGCCATTACACGTGTCGCTGCAGCGCAGGACCTTTCCCCCCANCGCGCGGAAAATCCAGAAGTAGGTAGTGCGTGCAGGCCATTACACGTGTCGCTGCAGCGCAGGACCTTTCCCCCCACCACCCCCTAGCAAACCACGTGAACTTGGACACGCCGAAGTTACACTGACTTAAGCAAATAGCAGTCAAGAGAGTTAAGATAGGGAAGGCGGACGACAGGAAAATATCGCAGACCCACCCGGAAGGTGAGATACGCCCCGAGGAAGAGCTGATCAGTTTGAAAGTTGGTGCCACGAGTGCCTCCCCCCTTCCCTTATCAAAACGCAGAAGCACCTGGACACTCGCCGTCAGGGGCCGCTGGCCCACACCCCCTCCCAATCTACAAGAACCATGGCGCGTGTATGAAGTATTTTTTGTTTTGCGCACTCCTCCACACTCCTCTCCCCAACAAGGGAAGGCATGTGTACAGTTTTAGGGAAGGAGCCACGAGAGGATATAAGCCTCTTAGGGTGGGGATCAGTTGAATCAATCCGTTCAGAGAGGAAGTCAGTTAGTAAACCGAGACCAGGGAGATCGGACCCCGGCCGAGTCAGTTAGTCGCATCAGTCAGTCAATCAATCCGTTTGGAGAGCAGTTGACCCAGTCAGTTAGAATCGCGCGCCGAGAGAGGATGTCAAGTCAGTCAGCCGTGACCGGTNTCCTCTCCCCAACAAGGGAAGGCATGTGTACAGTTTTAGGGAAGGAGCCACGAGAGGATATAAGCCTCTTTGCGTGGAGGGTGGGGATCAGTTGAATCAATCCGTTCAGAGAGGAAGTCAGTTAGTAAACCGAGACCAGGGAGATCGGACCCCGGCCGAGTCAGTTAGTCGCATCAGTCAGTCAATCAATCCGTTTGGAGAGCAGTTGACCCAGTCAGTTAGAACCGCGCGCCGAGAGAGGATGTCAAGTCAGTCAGCCGTGACCGGGGGTTCGGGCCCCGGCCGAGTCAGTTCGCAGAGACAGTCAGTCAGTGAAACCCCGTCGCTGGAAAGCGACGAGCGGCAGGTGGCGCGGCGTTCGCTACCTCAACACCAGGACGCGCAGATAGTCAGGATCGGGAGCTGGATTGTGGAAGTCAGCCGGACGAGAATCACAACATTAAGGGGNGTTCGCAGAGACAGTCAGTCAGTGAAACCCCGTCGCTGGAAAGCGACGAGCGGCAGGTGGCGCGGCGTTCGCTACCTCAACACCAGGACGCGCAGATAGTCAGGATTGGGGGCTGGATTGTGGAAGTCAGCCGGACGAGAATCACAACATTAAGGTTTCAGTCATATCGGGGCAGTCGGAAGCTGCGATACTCCGCGCCGGGCAGAATCAGTTAGACAGTTACCAGAGTTACGTCGTACGAGTAGTATCACCACGCCGGGACGCAAGTCAGTAAGTCAGTCGAGGTCAGGGAGATTGGGCCCCGCCCGCGTCAGTAAGTTACCAGTCAGTCAGTTACAGTTACGCACCGATAAGGCGTAGTCGAGTGGTGAGCTTCAACGAGGAGCGGCACGTCGAGAGGAAGCTAGCTGAGTACAACAAGCCAACCACAGCCAGTCCGAGGGCCTGTAACAGGGCCACCCAACCCACCAGAACACAATTTACCGCCCCCGAAACAACAACCCAGCAGAATACAGTTAAGTAACGTTGTCACTCAGGGACGCGTCCTGTCACCTAATGCCTCCACAGCGTCGGAAACAGCCAGAACACTTTCCCGGCACCTTGTGCCGGGAAAGTATGTATAAACTCCCGGAAAAGTTCCGGGAATGTATGAATAAATTCCCGGGAAAATAAACCTGTTAAAACCAAGACGTGATGAAATCATTGTTTGAGATACCCTCAACCTTCAAGGCACCTTATAGTCTGTGCCATCTAACATTAACTGAGGACCCTATGAATCACTCTGTACACCACAGGTGGGGAATAGCGTCAAGGTATACCCGGTAAAACTATAAGTTCATGATCAGGAACACTTTTAAAGACGTTTGGATATCCTGTCTTACAGTGACATGTTTTAAATCTGTTTGAACAGTAATTCAATAAAGTTATTTATTTAAATTTAATGTTTGAATTATTGAAAACTTTCTGTCCACTGCAGTACCCTGATGTAGAAAGGCGGTGCTAATATTGAGGAAATTTAAATAATTTATGTTTATCTTGTGGAAGTGAACTATGTTTATGTTTGTTAAATAGGAATTTAGTTGTGTTATATGTACTTGGCAGACAAGGGGATTAAAGTATTTTCTACAGTTTAATTTTCATAAACTTTACAATATTAAAACTGATGAATGAGTTTTTTTTTGTGTTTTCCTTGCAAATGGTAGAGACTAGTACCCTACAACACCCTAGGTTCTGCTCAGACATTTTCTTTCTTATTTAACCAGATATGTTCTCAGCAAGTTCCAGTGAATTGCTTTGTTTGTTTTAGTTGATTGGAGAGAGGAGGATTTTTATTGATGTGTAAGAGGCAACCTTGTGTCACTTCTCACTTTGTACACTACAGGTTATTTTGTTTGTATATGCAAAAACCCCTCATATCACACCATTACACTATTTATTATTTATTTATAATAGTCCCAGTTCAGTCTCTCTCTGTGGCATTGGTATGTATTAGTATTAGAAATAGTTTTCTACAAACATTTTTTGATGTGTGTAAATCGCACAGTATATGATAAGCCTGATTATTCCACCTCATTTTACAAATAGTCTTGTATCTGTGGATGGACAAGTGGACCTGTAGTAATTTTTTTTTGTGTGTCAGGCGAAATTTTACTGGACCGCTTCTACCAATGAATGACTTTTCAATCAAGGATCTGAGGGAGGAGCCTGTTGTGGTGTTTGTGTGCTCGACGACGGGCCAAGGGGAGGAGCCATACAACATGAAATCTTTCTGGAAGCTCCTGCTCTGGAAGATTCTGCCTCCAGAGTTCCTTGAGAATGTGAGGTTAGTACGCAAGTACACGACTGGGTTGTGTTGAGTATACCAAGCACCACATGTCTGGGAGCTTGGACGACTTACAAACAGCTCTGCTATTGGCCACCGTCTCTTGGAGGAGGAGCGGATAACCAGAGAACACAGTTCCAAATTCTTCCTATTGAATGGTCAGTAATTTCAGCATTGCAATGGTAAATTAGTTTTTGAAGTTCAGAGTATTTATGAAATAAATATTAAATCTATCTAGTGATAATAGTGGTATACTCTCGTTGACAGTAGTGGTTGACTTTGACAATATGAAGGTGCATGAGGGAAAAGTGGTCGCCACTGACAATGTCCACTGTTATTCTCTACATGATGCGGCAGGCTGTAATGTGCTGGGTTATATGCACATCCCTCGTTCTCGGTATTTCAGGAATTGTCAGTGATGTCTCCATTCATTGTGATGTTGCTCAAGCTCGTTTATATCTGGCACGTAGTATAGGTGAGACACTTTGCAAGGATGATGCAGAGGGAGGAAGAGGCGAAAATATCTAGTGATTGGCTGCTTGCTCACAAATGATGGTACAAGTTTTGCTTTCATTTCCATCATTACTTTCCCAACTTCTGTAAAGTATGCCATTCCTTAGTACGAGGGAATACCATTGTGCCCAGGATGCTTTGACTGCTGTGCTCAGGCTAGATATCTCTTCCTATTTTGGCAGACAGATAACTTCTTTCCACTTTAATAATGGCTGCAAAGTGGGATCATTCAGCTGATCTTTCCTAATACCCTCATCACTCCAGGTAGGTGATCCATCACAAGATAAAGAACCTTGAATTATTGTCCTCCGTACCTTCAGCGATTGATTCACCACACTTTTCTTCCCGGCATTCGCAATGAGGACAGAACGGCTCACATGGCCTCCTAGACAGTGCATCGGCATTGCTGTGAAGGCGACCAGATCTGTGCTGTTTTTCAGTCATAATTATGAAAATGCTGTTTCCACTGGGCTGTTTGACCTTTGGGGTTCTTAAAATTTAGCAGCGAGCATAATGAAGCATGGTTGGTACTTAGAATAAAATGTCTGCCATAAAGGCAAGGATCAAAGTGTGAAATTTGCTTCACCATGGCCAGAATCTCCCTGCATGTAACACAGTAATTTCTCTCAGGCTTATACAATGCCTTAACTGAAGTAATCTAGTGGTCTTGTCTTCCCATCCTGAACCTGAGATAACACAGCTCCAATGCCTACATCACTAGCATCAGTGTCCAAAATGAACATGCCNCTGAACCTGAGATAACACAGCTCCAATGCCTACATCACTAGCATCAGTGTCCAAAATGAACATGCCCTCACTTTTCGAGAAACCCAGGACTGGTGGCGAGATCAGAATTTTCTTTAATTTACTAAAAGTATCTCCACACTCGGTGGTTAATTGAAATCTTCTATTCGCCTCAGTCAATTCATGTAGTGGCTTGGCGATCGTAGCGAACCCAGGTACAAATTGATGGTAATATATATGCACATAATCCCAGAACACTCCGCACTTCAGTTTTGTCAGTTGGTGTCGGCCAATTTCTTATTGCTTTGGTCTTCTCGGGTATCTATTTCGATTCCATGGGCCGACACTACATGTCCCAAGAAATTAATTTTCTTTTGGAACAAGAGGCACTTCTTAGGAACCAGTTTCAAGTTGGCTGTGGCCACTTTCTGGAACACAGAGTCTAAGAATGATACGTGCTCTTCAAATGTCTTTCCTGTCACAACAATGTGATCTAGGTAAACCTGACAGATATCCAAAGGCAGAACTTTTTCCATCAGGTGTTCGAAGGTGGCAGGGGTATTACACAGCCCAAAAGGCATAACTTTGAACTGCCAGATTCCTTTCCCTTGGGCACAAAATGCAGTCTCCTCTTGGCCTTCTGGGGTCACCTTGCACTGCCAGTACCCACTCTTCATGTCCAAAGTAGATAACCACTGTGAACCTGCCAGACAGTTCAATGTATCATCTATTCTTGGAATCAGATAAGAGTCTTAGTTTGTTACATTATTAAGCTGGCGATAATCTACACAAAACTTCAGAGAGCCATCTTTCTTTTTAATATGTGCAATGGGTGACGACCACGGACTAACTGATGGTTCTATCACATCTAACTCCTTCCATTTTCTTCAGAATTCCCTCAACTGCCTCGTGCGAAACTAGTGGCTGTCATCTTGGTGGCTGCTTTATGTGCCTGGCATCTCCTGTAACTATGTGGTGGCAGGTCACATTAGTCCTTCCAATGTCATTTGGTCCACAGGAGAAGGCATCCCTATTTCTCTGCAGTAATTCAGAGACAGCCCGCTCCTGTCGCCAGTTAAGATTTTCTCATGTTCGTACTAGCAGTTCATCCAGTACTTACTGTAGAGGACATTCTATTTTATCTACTCTAGAATCTTCTGGAACATTTGAAAATATCTGTGTGACCTGCTTGCAATACCCTATCACCTATAACTGGAAAACTGTCAGCATTAGAAGAGACCAAAGTCTTTGCTACAGCGACCTTCTCTGCTGGCTCAATTAAACCCAAACGCCTGACANGTCAGCATTAGAAGAGACCAAAGTCTTTGCTACAGCGACCTTCTCTGCTGGCTCAATTAAACCCAAACGCCTGACAGATTTTCCTTCACATCTGCCTGTAATGACAATTACACTAGAAGCGGGCAGCACAGTGGGTTGACAACAGACTACTGGGCAGCTAACAGGGGAGGACAAATCATTCCGTGTTGACACCACNCGGGCAGCACAGTGGGTTGACAACAGACTACTGGGCAGCTAACAGGGGAGGACAAATCATTCCGTGTTGACACCACCAACTCTGCACTACCTACCCGTAGCACACCAAGTTGAGTATCGATACAGCACCCCAGCCTACGTAGTACATCAAGCTCCAAAAGACATTCATCCTCTATTTCTGCTATGTAAACATTGTGCTCTATGCTAAGGTCACCAAGCTTCAAGATCACTTTTCTCTTACAGATAACTGGTGTGGTCTCACCTGTTACTGTAGTCAAATAGCACAGTTCCATACTGTTAAGGTCACTCCAGTGTCTACAACCATCTGGCAAGGAACATCATTCAGGCTCCCCTTCCACCAGTATTGCATCCCAATCCTGTTTCACCAACCTTTGCCCCCTAAGATCGGTGTTTACAAGTTTTCCGAATGAGTTTTATTCTCACCTGCCTCTCGCTGCCTCTTTTCCTGCTGCTGCTGTGGACAGTAGGCTCTCAGGTGCCCTGGCTGCCCACATGACCAGTACTTTGGCGGTTTGGATGGGGGGGCGGTGAGGCTCTGTAGCACGGACCCTGGAAGCAATGTCCCTCATAGTCGTCTGCAACTCTTTTAGTGTCTTCGTTAATCTGGCTTTGTCGTCTTCGTTCAGCATCACTGCCCGTACCGGACGTCNGTCTGCAACTCTTTTAGTGTCTTCGTTAATCTGGCTTTGTCGTCTTCGTTCAGCATCACTGCCCGTACCGGACGTCAGGATGCAGCTCCCTGTCTTACTTACTTCACCTCTAGTGCTCGGGTTAGGGCACACTGCATGTTGTGGGGTCCACCCAGACATGCTGCTTGCCGTACCTCTTTGTCAGCGATGGCATCGATGAAGAAGCAGACTGCGATAATGTCGTGCGCCGCTTCGGAGCACCCTTCCAAAGATAGTTGAAACACCCGCACTATGTCTTGCCATAGCTCCTGCAGTGGCACCCCTGGTCACTGGGTGCAGCTTCGTAACTGTGCATGGTGGACATGCCACAGGTACGATTACCGAAACGTAGCTCCAAGGCTGACACCAGTGTATGGTACTCCAGTTGATGTCGCTCTGGCAGAGATTGTAGTATGCTCAGTGTGGGGCCTCCCAGTACAGCCGCGAGGTAATAAGCTCGCTGTTCGGCTGACCAGCCGTTAGGGTGGCGACTATTTCAAATTGGTGTTGGTACTCCCACTAAGAAGTCTGGTCATTGTAAGGGACGGGCTTAGTTGGGATCCCCTTTCCCACTCCTGGCTGTGCAACACCAATTGCTGGAGAGCTGGTGACTATCCTCCAAGTTTCCTGCATNGGATCCCCTTTCCCACTCCTGGCTGTGCAACACCAATTGCTGGAGAGCTGGTGACTATCCTCCAAGTTTCCTGCATTGGTTATGACTCGTACTGCCTCTTCACTCTTCTCGGCTGCCGATGTGGTGGTACTGGAGCTCCGTTACTGAAGAGATTCGTGTAATTTCTTCTCTAATGCACCAATTTTCTGTTTCAATTCATTCTCGATGCTGTCCATCCTTTCATTTACACTGTCAATTTTCTTGTCCACAGAGTCAACCCTCATATTCACTAATGCGCTAATACTTTCTATTTTCCTATCTACATTCTCGTTTACACTGTTTACATTATCATTCACACTAGGTTTTAATTTTGCTATCAAGGCTATTAATACTTGAGCTCACTTGGCTACTTAATCCCTCGATTAATGCTTGCAGTGATTCCATTTCTGCAGACATTTTTCTAGTTAACATTCACTGTGACGGTTGTACAAAACAATCTTAATATTTCGGCTTTTAATTGTTAAAATTAATTAATTAATTTGAAAATTGCAAATTAATAGCATATGCTTAATTTACAACTGAATGCCTCCATCCCTTTTCTGACACCAGTGTTAAAAGATGCCTGAGGGGCGTGTCTGAGTTCATGAGGGATGGAGGTCTTAATAAAAGTAAAAGAAGATTTTAGTTTATTCACACTGCAATTACTTACAGCATTAATCTATCTATTTCCACTATTACTCTTCTTATTTCTCAATAAGCGTAATATTTAATATCTATTTTTACTTTAATTAACCTCCTTCTTAAAGTCTCTGTTTGGTAATAGTCAATTAACTCATACTCATCATTAACACACTTTCAATCTGTCTTTTGCCATCATCTGTAATGTCTTCCACTCACTGACCCAGTCCAATAGTCCTGCCTGCCAGTCGTACTTTTCACTGCGCCGATGCTCGCAGTCGCAGATTGTACTCCCGCTGGTCCCTGCCGCTCGTCCGTCTTCTATCGCCAAAACTCCAGTCACTCACCCACTCTTCAACTGCCGTCCTGGAGGCACGTCGCACTATTCATACTCTGCTGGCCTTGACCCGGAAAGTTTGATGCACCCCGAGTCAAGCTAACAGAAACTAGGGCAGTAAAACACTAGAAAATTCTTGAGATAAACGCAGAAACTCAATACAACCAAGCTCAGCAGCACTTTCCGGCAAAAGGATTATTGTGTCAGCTCGCTTTTTGTAACAGATACACAGTTCCTGGTTTATCGCTAGCTTGTCATTCAAAACATTCCATTGAGTTGCAGCTGCCGCTATCATATAACTGCTCTGTCCTTCCCTTCCACTAGCTCATGCGAAAGAAAGCAGCGAGTGCGTAACAGTATGATTAGCAATCAGTAAATCAGCAAGTCCAGGAGATAAATAAAAATTGTCCAAAGTCACACAATTACTTTTATTTAGCAATGGCTTTATCAATGTCATGATGACTTGCGAGGATTTCGGGAGGTCCTTGTATTCTGTATCACGTTGCATGTCTTTTCCTGTGTGAGCGTGCTCCAGACATAGCTACGCTGGACTCATACAACAAAAATGTTTTCATGCCAAAACAGGTCCTTTCTGTCGCTTATTTTTTATTAGTTGGAGGCTCTCATCGAATATAATGTTTCTTTCAGGAGCGCAAAGTTAATTAAGTTTTTCATTCAAATCCAAAAATACAAGCTATATTTTCTGCAGCTTTGGATTATGGATGCGTGTTTTGGTTAAAACTTTCATTAGCAAAAAAGTGCAAATTACGTTTCAGTAAACAAAAATGTTTGTAGGTCATAATTTCTGAGAAAATAGTGTTGTCAAAGGGCATTTCATGACTAATACAATTCTAAATCAGGTTTCCACACAATGCTCTGCAGAATGATAACAGCAATGAAATTTGTGTCTCTCCTTTTCGTAACTACATTGTTGAGTATTCCTGTTGGTCTCATCAGCAGTAAGCTGTATGAGAAGCTGATCAGAATACAATCAGGAAAAATCTAAAACACTGGTCAACGTCTCTGTCTAAATGTATTCTATTTGTGTCAGTACAATTCTAATGAGAGGGTGCCGGTGGTGGAGAAGTAACACTAACTTTACACTATTGCCGTGCTGATGCAGTCATCCAATCCGCATCATCCTCTGAACTTTATGTGCTGCTGTCATATTAAATGTCATCACCACTTTCCGACCCAGTCTCAATAACATCGCTATCTGTGTCCATTTTGCTACTTTTATAAATAAAACTCCACTGTCGACATAACTACAATAATGCTCACTTTTGTATAACCCAACTGAACTGTAATTGGAAACATGAGTGTATACAATAAAAATAGTAATGTGCTGCTACCTAGTTAGAATGTGACACAACTTCTTTCAATGATAAGGATTTGCGAAGCGTCAAAATAATTAAGCAAGAGCAGACAAAACTCAAGCGAAACAATGAGGTGCGTAAAAAATAGGTTGCTGCTCGAGTAAACTCGAGTATGTATCTTTTGCACACAAGGCTTGAGATAACTCGGGTGAAACAGGGATGGGTTAAACAAGGCTCAACAAGAGTTACCACACTGCTCATCTGCGGTGCAATCTGTATTCCTTGTCTTCAAACTAAAACCTTAAAATTTTATTATACATTCAGACTATTCAAAGTTTTGTCTGTTTTTCCTGATACTGGCTATAAGGAATTGTTTGCTGCTCATCGTGTGACAAATTTCGTTACCAGTGGTGATGATACATGGGCAAGTAGTTACAAGACATTTGTTCTAAAACGTTCTAGAAACCCAGCAGTGGAAACCTTGTAATGTCGCAGATGTCAGATTTGGCAACTAGAAACCATAGCTCGGTTTTACTCATTCAGTAGAGACACAAGACTTACTCAAAGGTGCCATATTAAAATAAAATAGAAGAATTCAATTGTCTGATTTCGTATTTTATGTCAAGTTAAAGAACAGTTTACATTCTTAAATTTATTAATGCAGAATCACTAACAGTTAGCTTAACGAGCCAGTTGAAGCACAGAACAGCACTGCAGCGTTCTTATTATTCATGTCACTCAAAACGCATCACGAGAAAATTACGAAGACAGAAGGGATTTCACTTTCCTCCTGGCACGCTAGTGATCCCCCACACTGGCGGAAATAATTTAGAAGACAATAGAATTTGGCTGAAAATAGAAATTTAGTGGGCAGCAGGCGCTCCTGGCTAAAGTCGCCACGTGCTCTACCCCCACTCCTCACACCAGGGTGCCAAAAACCTAACCAAATAAGGGTATGGCAAGGTACAGAATCCCTTTGGATACTGTGCGAACCCTGTCACAACCACTTTCCCACGCCAGCCGAACTGCGTATAAGATAAATAATCAAATTTCTAGAACATTATCAAAACAAAAAAAGTCTACAAATGTGCTAATAGCTATTATCTCCGATTGTTGACCCAACCTCAACATGGCCAAAACATCAAATATTGATAAGCAATTACAATTCCTTGCAAAACAAAAGAAAATTAACCCAATGTCCTGATTAAATTATTATTAACGGCATCACTACATCCTGTAGGAGTGAGAAAGAGAGAAGAGATCAGGCAGCTGCAATGTGACAGCTCTTTCCAGAATTAAATTAAAATCAAAAGATGATAGTGAAAATAATGTGGTTCTCGCCTGAGGCAGGATTACGTATGGACGAGAGGAGGTTGGTGCTATTATAGCCGGCTGTCCTACCAGAGGGACAACGTTTTGCCCCAGCCAGTCCTGAGAATGGATGAGGCGAGACAAGATGGAGGTGGTGGTGCTGCATAATGAAGACAGGTAAAGAAATGGGAGAGCCACGAGAAAACCCCACACCACAGCAGAGAACTTCCCATCTGAAAATTTCCAACCAGTCATAGCCTGCATTTGAACTAGGGACCTCGGAAGTGGGAAGCCAGTTACTAAGCAGTTTTTTTTTAAAATATTTTTTCCACCTTTTGACAATTATTTGACAGTTGTGACTGAGTTTAGTGACATGATCCCTTAGAAGGTGACAGATTAAAACCTACACAATATACCCAAGCCTTATCCGGGACTGGAACTTGAAACCCCTCACTGTAAGCAAGTGTGTAGCCATTTACGCCATGAAGGTCGGCTGTAACTAAGCCAACTGACTTTGTGTTATTTTTGGAATTTTAACCCTTTCAGTTACAGGTAATACAGTTTTAGCTGTAGCAATTAATACGTGTTTTGTTTGGGATTGAACTATTGTCCCTACAGTGCTCTGTCATATATCACGACCAATAAAAGTGAGTTATGATTAGAGACCAGAAAAATTTTCAAGTTCAGTGACCTGCAGGCTAGACTCTACAGTCTTATGTACTAATATGCCTATATCAACTGCGCATTGGTTGTCTGCTGTCACAGTGGAAGGCAACAATTAGGCCAATGTTCTCCAGGAGGCTTCAAACATTGCGTGGACAAATGGCTAAAGTTATATAAACACACGTGTTTTGAATTCTAGCTTCTTGCAAAATGAACCCGCAAATTCTTCAGGTCTCTAGTTAGGCCTATTGTAATTGGCAGCAGCTTTTTATGACACTGTAATATAACCTTGACAATGATTGATATGTCATACGTTAAGGAATTCTCTCATTGGACATTGCTGTGTGTAGTGCAAATCAATCATCAAAGCCACTTCCTATGCAACGTCTTGTATATAGGAATGTGTGACTGAAATGGTTAATTTCCCTTTTTTACCTGGCAGGTGATTAAATGCAGGATGTTGGTGAACAAGTGATGTGTGCAGGTTTGCGGTGCTGGGGCTGGGCGACTCGTCTTACGTCAAGTTCAACTTTGTGGCCAAAAGGCTGGCGCGGCGCCTGCAGCAGTTAGGCGGCCAGATGCTGCTGCGTACAGGGCTGGCAGACGATCAGCATGACCTCGGCGCGGACGCGGTGATCGAGCCGTGGATCAGGAACCTCTGGGAGGTGATGGATGTGCTCTACCCTCCCTTGAAGGGCGTGGCACACGTCGCCACTGCAACGCTCTGCCCACCACGGTGAGTGACTCCCTATGGTCATGATGTGCTTTACTTCTGCCGAGATGTCATCAAATACTAGGAGAACTCATGACAATGAATTTTGATCTCTAATTATTTTTTTGAAAAATATTTATGTTTAAGGCGTTGTAATATAACATAAAGAGAAGGAAGGAAGTTTTTGGCAAGTTTAGATAATTAAATTAAATTGGAAATTTGGTTTCACAAATCTCAAGCTCAGTTTTCTCGTTATGGATTTCAGGGGCCTTGATAATTGTTAAGCAAATTTTTGAAATTAACAGTTAAATAGATTACATGAAAGTTCATTTGTACAATTTTTTTAAACTACCGTACAGCATTCTACGGAATACACATTTAACCAATAAAAACCAGGAACATTGTTCAAAGCAGAACATAATATCCAGAGTAAACTTAATGAAACTAACACGTATGAGTTCATTGAACCTGGAAAATTCTGCATTAATTAATGGTATGCTATTTTCTTCATCAGCTGTGTTAAGAAACTTTTTTGGTCGGCGAACTCCGCAATAACTGTAGGCGATCCAATTTTCATAGACAATCGCACTGAATACTGCACTTACATTAAAATAGAAATCATACTAAATATTTAAGAAAATAATTACACTTCATAGGAATACATGCAGTGAGACACACACTCTAACATCCAGACTGGCTAACAAAGTGCAGTTGAACCCCGCTGTTAAGATACTTCTGTTTCCAGGACTGGCGTAAGTGAGGAATGGTCTTAACGGAGGGTTTGGAAAATGTGACATAATTTGACCCACACCAACCCCTATACATCAAAATGGAGATAGCATATATTTTTGGGTAAGCACTTCTTGGGGTACAGTATTTGACGAGAGAAACACAGTGTGTAGCAACTTATTTTTCAACTGATTTCTCTAAAATTTGAAACTTTTTTAATGGATTATTTTAAGGTTCCTCAAAAAGATTGTCTTAATGAAAGGGGTTGTAACAGTGAGCGTCTGCTATACAAATCCTAATGCAGCAGAAAATCGTGAAACAACAATTGTCATCTATATGTTCTTCAGCAGCGTCTGTTCCATTGTAAATAAGGATGGCTGTTTCAGCGGGTAAGACAGTTTCCTTTACAGTATGCACTCTCGTAACCTTCTCTGTCTGCTCCAGATAATAGTAGTGAGTATTTTTCATTGCTATGTTTTTATGTGTCTTTGAGAATAACAGTATTTGAATAATTTAATGTGGTTTTTTACAGGTCAATAAATTAATAAATATTATTAATTATTCAAAAAATTTTTGTAAAGTTTTAGTTTTGCTACTACACTCTTCTCTTTTATTCCTCCTTTCCAATATTGCAGGATTAAAGACTATGCCGATTAAGGGCAAAGTGGTTAATGGAAAGTTAACTGTATTCAGTAACAGTGGAACCATACCATGAGTATGAGCTATAATGACACATTACCTGTAATGACAAATTTCTAATGCACCATTGTGCTCTACAGGTTGAATCACCTAAAATTTGCACTGCAAATATTTCAGAAATGAAAGGTACTCTTTATTTACTGGTTTCAAAGAATTGAAGTTTAGACAAGTGCTCATAATTGCCCCCATTCATAGATTTTAACAAGTATTAGAATACATATTTCTTGTACAAAGTTACATGTTTTCAAATCGAACCATCCCTATTCACACGAAGAAAATAAAACTAGAGGAAATTAGAATGTCAATGGTGTTTGCAGAATTCTAGTGCAAGTAATTTACGCGCTGTCGTAATATGAAAGTTTTAAAAATTTAAATACAGATCAGTGTATGCTCCATTTAACTGCTTAGTTACCAGATCACGGTGTTCCTATGTTTGTTTAGATTCTATTCCCTTTACACTGATTGCATTGGCACAACCTTGTCCGTACTACCTAGATGTAGAACGCACTGGAAGATGGTATTTACTGACGCTGAAAAAGCAGACATGCTCATTGTGTCTGGCAAATGTAGGAAGAATGCTGTTTGTTCTTGTAATGTGTACGCCGAACGACATCCCAATAGACGTCAAACATGCCAACCATTATTTGCGATCCTCTTTAACCAATTGTGAGAAACGGGAAGTGTAACACCTCAAAAACGTAACCAAATCAAACGAGTGACTGGAGAAGAGGATGAAATTAATTTTCTAGCTGCTGATGCTGTAAATCCGCAAGTCAGCTCCCGTGCAATCGCAAGAGGGAGTGGCACGAGATAGGCAAGTGTACTACGCATTCTGCACTGTCATAAGTTCCGTCCGTATCATGTCCCTTTGCATCGATAGCTACATGTAAATGATTTTGAGAATTGTGTTAACTTTTGTACATGGGCATTAAGACATGATACACCAGATTTGTCATGTATCTTGTTTAGTGATGAAGCAACATTACAAGTCACGGCCAAATCAACCTCAGAAACATGCACTATTGGTCAGTAAACAATCCTGATCGGCTTTCTCAAGTGGAACGTCAGCATCCATTGGTTGTAAATGTGTGGTGTAGAATAGTAAACCATCATCTCATAGGGCTTTTTTTTTCTTCATAGAAGGAACACTGGATTCCCTAACTTATGTCAACCTCCTAACAGACAAACTTCCACAGATGTTAGAAGGCCTTCCACTGCAGACTAGGAGGATCCTGTGGTATGAGCGTTATGGTTGCCCAGCGCATAGCGCAAGACGTAGCCTACTACAGCTTGTCTGCACCAAATGTTTCAAAATTGTTGGATTGGATGAAGGGGACCTGTACGTTGGCCTGCCCGTTCTCCAGACTTGACCTCTTTAGATTTTTTCCTGTGAGGAATACTAAAAGACACTGTATACAAGAACCGACTACACCAGAAGATATGTAACAACATATTACAGCTGCATGTTCTGAAATTCCTGATGAAGTGCTACATGTGTAGCAATCTTTACATGACAGACTGGAAGCTTGTATTGTAGCTCGTGGTCTTCATTTTGAACATGACCAGTGAAGGACAGTTTTCTCTTTCTTCTTCAGAATGCACAGAATTTGTTTATTCACTTTTGTATTTCTTAAGAAGGTGCAGATACATGGTACAGTAAAATCACATATATGTACAAGATGTAACATGTGTTTTCTTGCACGTCTATAAGAATATCACACACTCTAAAACAGAAAATTAAACATATGAGCATCGTGGCATAGTAACTAAGCAGTTATTTGGATCAGACAACTGTAAGTATTTAAAATTGTCATATTATGACAGTATGTAAACTACTTGCACTAGAATCCTGCAAAAAACACCATTGTCATTCTAATTTCCTTAATTTCTCTTTTATTGTTGTGAATAGTAAACTTGTTCAAGAAATACACATTCTAATAATTATTAAAATCTGTGTCTGGGCTGTAATTATGAGCCTTTGTCTAAATTTTAATTTTGTGAAACCAGCACGTCAGTAGCACCTTTCATCTCAAAAATATTTGCGGTGCAAGTTTTAGGCGATTCACCCAGTACATTAAATACAAGGTTAATGTACTCACTTAAAGCAGGTGCCTTTTTTTGTCTCTTTGCTCGCTGTTATGATAGTATCATACTTTTCACGAGTTTCAACTTGTGTAAACCTTTGTATTTGTGGTCTCCAAACATGTCATGTAGAGAAGCCAAAATAATGTAAATCACTTCTTTTTCCCACGTACACACAAAAGGAAGAAATAACAATGTATCACATCCCTTCATGATGGTACCACCTCTTCACTTCCCTCTTGACTCTTGACCTTGATTGGCTACCATCATGTTGACGCTATTCCCCACCCGTGGAATATTGGTGGTTTATAGGGTCGTAGTTAATTCCTCCAGGCATAGACTATAAGGTGCCTAGAAGGTTAAAGGTTTTTCAATAAGGTAGTCTATTGACGTTGATGTATTTTACTTTAAATAGCGTTGGGTCCCACGTCCGGGCGCCAAATTAACTTGAGGTATACTGCAGGCTTATCTAGGCCTCACGTTGGGGAAGCCAACTTAACTTGACGTGGGCTGTTTAGGCCCCACAGTTGTGCGCCAAATTAACTTGACGCTATACCGCCACTGTGGAAGACAGTGTGGCTTATAGTGTCGTTGTTAATGCCCCCAGGCACAGACTATATGATGCCTGAAGGTTAAGGGGTTTGTAATAATGTAGACTTTGGCTTTTTTAATTTAAAGGACGAATATATTGTCTCGAATTTAACACAAATAAAATACAGCAGCACTTGAGAGGTGTGGTACTCTAATTTGGCTATTTGACTATTGGGATTAACTGCTGACGACTTCATGATGGAGGGGGGGCTTCTCTGGACGGCGTACTGTATACTTAACTCTTTCTGGTATGATGTCAGCTGTGGTGGGTGAGCTCCGGCGATGGGCGGCCTTGGCAAGGCCGCAGTTGCTGCCGTCTCACTGGACTGCTGTTCTACTGACGTGGCCAGGGGTCCGAACCCCTGACCTAACTCTCTGCTCGGCGATCTTCAACTGTCCCACTACTCTGGGCGGTAATAATCAACTGACTTCCCACTTCTCTAGAAAAGGGGTTTTTATGCTCGCCAGCCTCCACCCTTAATTGTCGGCACGTGTCACCTTGTTGGGGGAGTGGGTGANCAACTGTCCCACTACTCTGGGCGGTAATAATCAACTGACTTCCCACTTCTCTAGAAAAGGGGTTTTTATGCTCGCCAGCCTCCACCCTTAATTGTCGGCACGTGTCACCTTGTTGGGGGAGTGGGTGAGGTGGTAGGAAACATAACAAAGCATTTCACAAAACGTGCCCTGGTTCCTTAAGGTTGGGTGGTGGGGGGAAGGTGGCACCTTTTCCATAGCTTACTCTGTCAGTTGTTTCTCGGTGCATATATTTTTACTTCAGGCAAAATACACATTATTATTTTGTGATATCTCTGCGCTCAACAGATCTCACGGGCTTGCTAGAGGCGTAGGGGGTGAGGGTGGGGGGTGGCCTCCGCAGCAGTGACACGTGTAAGGTTTGGAAGCGCGTGGTTGCCTCTGCTTGACCTTTCTCTGCGGGGNGCTGCTCTAATACTCCTAATGCATCACACGTCAATGTTGTGAGGCAGATGTGCAGTCGCGGAAACAAACAGGGGTCGAGAAAAGTATTGTTCATTTAAGCAGCTAAAAAAGGGTTAGGGAAGGGGGGGGGGAGGTGCCCAAGCAAAAGGGAGATGAATATACAGCTGTGGAAAGAGTAAGTGAATTTTATGCTTAGCAGAAGGTTGCAGGCTTTCATGGCCATTGTCAGGTTGGTAGTCTTGGCTTGCTGGCTGAAACCACGTCCAACCAGAAAGCAAGAAGATGCAGCTCCAGCCCAGAAGCCAAGATAACTATGCTTAGCGGTCAGTTCATCTGCAGGCCTTAGCCTTCGGCCTTCGACATTGTCTACTTTTTCAATGAGGGCAAATAAAGGCTGCTGTTATAGTGGAAGTAGAACTTTAGCAGGGCTTCAGTAAAGTTGGAAGTAATTGTGAATGGCCTATATGATTTAAATGGTTCAAACAGTTATAATGTGTAATGTTTATTTTCAGTCTTTGGTAAGATGCATTTACAGATGTTGGATGACAAAAAAGTGTTTTTCTCGGTTATAAGTGGTTATCCCTTTTTCTGATTTTAATTATCTTTATGTGTACGATGTTATGTGTGGAAAATGCACCTTGAGATGTGCTGCATTGTATTTTACGGTCAACTTGCGAGCCTCCGTGCATGTAATAACATTCAGAAAACGCATGGTGTCCATGGAATGTATGATAACACAATATACTGTATTTACTCGTGTACAGCCCCCTTTGTGTATAGTCCCCTCCAAATTTATAACCGGAATATTCACAAAAAATTATTATTCTTTGTATAACCCCACCCTTTATTGATTACTTCAAGCAACGACTCCAAGTACTAGACGGCAACTAGGCCACGCAAATTTATTGTGTTTGCAAGTTTGCGGTCTTAAGTTACACACACCCACCAGCTGTACGCTGGCCTTGAATTTGAACACGGGCCCGGCTTTGTTTATGACTTGTGAGTGTGTGCGTGAGCAGACAAGCTGCACCGTTATTAATCGTGTGAACACTGTTGCCATTGGGCAAGCGGGCGCAGTTGCCACCTTGTAGCCGCATTGTGTAGTGCGTACGGTAGTTTCTATTGAAGCTTGTATTGTGGCGCAATTCTATAAGTCTCTCCCTATTGGTTGGTCACGGAGAGGTACTGCACTCTACCGTCATACTTTGTAAAAAGTCAGTAGTATGTAGTAGTTGTGTGTTTTCTGTAGTTAGTTCATTGTTCTTATAATATTATAAAAGTGTTTTCTCAATCATATAGTCTTTATTTCTTGCCACAGCGAGGTATCTATGCTAATAGTTTCCATGTTGTTACCGTACCACGTGGTTGTACCAAACAAACAGTTTTACCTTCCTGGTACTCGTGGCACGACAATGGGGAGGAAACGCAGTTTCACATCTGAGTTTAAGGTAAAAGTACGCATAGAAAAAAGAGCACTGTAACTAGGGTAAAATAAATTTGAAATTTGTGTTCTATTTGTGAATATTAATGTAATGTTTNAGAAAAAAGAGCACTGTAACTAGGGTAAAATAAATTTGAAATTTGTGTTCTATTTGTGAATATTAATGTAATGTTTAGTGTACATGTGTTGTCAGTTATGCTTACGTCATTCAAGGTGTTCAGAACAGTAATTTTCCTCTCTGTACATTNTTTAGTGTACATGTGTTGTCAGTTATGCTTACGTCATTCAAGGTGTTCAGAACAGTAATTTTCCTCTCTGTACATTGTTTTCCTTTCATTACCTTTACATGTTTGCTCATATGCGTATGTGAGAGATACTGCAGCGCACCGTACGATGTTGTATCATTGTGGCCTCGTTATGTTTACCAATTCTGCAGCATGTACATCGAGTGTGTTGTAATTCGTAACTTATTGATTTGCATAATTTTTTAAATAATGAATTTGGTATTGTTTGCCTTGATTTTCAAGAGTTCTTTTCATCGAGTTAACGTCCTGATAATAGCAAAAAATGGCCAGATACGGTACTGTACATAGAAAGGAGATTGTTTCGTATATATCTGCCCCTCCCCCATCTCCCTTCTAGAACACAAAAATTTTCATACGTAAATAAGGTAAATTGATACTGCATGGTGATTTTCAGTTATAACTAATAATGTATTTCGCCATTATCGGTTGTCATTACAGCCATAGTGCAATTCCACATGTAATTGTGTGCCTGTTGGGATATTCACAAACATTGAAGCTTCAGCTGCACATTTAAAAGGAATAATCGTAATTGTGTTATTACTGCAAGCAATTATTTTAGCTTTCTCCTCTTTCCACTTTATATTTTTTCCTAGCATTACTTACCCATTATCTATTAATTTATAAAAGGACAGAAATCCAAGTACTCACAATCTCGTACTTATCAACACGTACACATACAAAGGACAACACATTATTCATGCTGTTGCTCAATCACGACGTTTCACTGGCGAGGCCAGCTTCATCAGGCGGCGATTTGCAGGGTATAACTCGTCACCTTATACAGCCAGCGAAACGTCGCAACCGTGCAACCGCGTGAAAAATGTGTTGTCCTTCTTTGTGTGTGTCTGTTGACAAGTACTAGACTATGAGTACTTGAATTGTTAGCCTTTTGTAAATGTTGGTAGCCTAGTGGCCTACTTGTAATTATTAATCTATGTATCAGTTGCTTATTTCCAGTCGTTGCATAGTATGCCTTGCGTTGTTTATTTATTTACATATAGCACCCTAAATAAATTACTGTCGTAACCAAAATTTACTATTTCTTAGATAAATGTATGTGAAGTGTATTAAGTTTATAAATAAATACATATAATTAAATTACATTAATTACTATTTTATATTATACAATGTGTATCTAAAACATACNAGTTTATAAATAAATACATATAATTAAATTACATTAATTACTATTTTATATTATACAATGTGTATCTAAAACATACAGACAAATTTTGGTAGGTTATTCCTGAGGTGGAAATAGAGAGAATGAGATAGACAACCCACGCTCCAGGGCAGATAGCAAGAGTGGTAGTCGCTTCTGAAGTTTGAGAAAAAAATGATCATTGTCATATTTAGGAAACTGCTTGCTGGACAGAAACCAAGTAATGGTTACTAATTATTTAAACAGTAATCATTAATAAAGTGAAAATGGTGTACACATGTAACCCACTCCAATCTTGTTGAAAGAAGGTGTTGCCNAGTTTATAAATAAATACATATAATTAAATTACATTAATTACTATTTTATATTATACAATGTGTATCTAAAACATACCGACAAATTTTGGTAGGTTATTCCTGAGGTGGAAATAGAGAGAATGAGATAGACAACCCAGGCTCCAGGGCAGATAGCAAGAGTGGTAGTCGCTTCTGAAGTTTGAGAAAAAAATGATTATTGTCATATTTAGGAAACTGCTTGCTGGACAGAAACCAAGTAATGGTTACTAATTATTTTAACAGTAATCATTAATAAAGTGAAAATGGTGTACACATGTAACCCACTCCAATCTTGTTGAAAGAAGGTGTTGCCNTAACAGTAATCATTAATAAAGTGAAAATGGTGTACACATGTAACCCACTCCAATCTTGTTGAAAGAAGGTGTTGCCACCCTCATTTCTGCA
This sequence comes from Clitarchus hookeri, assembly GCA_002778355.1. Lineage (NCBI taxonomy): Eukaryota > Metazoa > Arthropoda > Insecta > Phasmatodea > Phasmatidae > Clitarchus > Clitarchus hookeri. The sequence continues at coordinate 529,559 of NQII01000251.1, read as the reverse complement.
AAAAAAAAGTGTTACAGAAAAGTACCCTATTTTTGACTAGAGATTATGAAATGCTGGCAAAATTAGCTACATAAATGTCTTTTGCAAAAATTGTCTTACTCTTGCCCTTTTCGGATAAAAATCATAAGCAACGTTACAACAAGTGTTCAAAATGGGGACCGCCAACCTCATTGAAAGAGTAAACTTGGGTATGAAAAACTGGTGTACACTTTTGAAAACAACCGGTGTATCTTGAACATTGTCACAGGCAGCCATAACCCTGGCTAATAGATCTTACTCCGACTCAATGGGTGTCGTGTGTCGTACACCAGAGCCTTGATGAACCCCCACAGGAAAAAATCTACGGGATTAAGGCCAGAAGAGCGCGTTGGCCACGCAACAGGCCCACCTCTTCCAATCTACCGTGCTAGAAATTCCATGTTGAGGTGATCACGTACAGCTTTTGTGGAATGTGGATGGGCACCGTCGTGTTCAATCCACACATCCTCGAGGAAATGTGGCAATATAAATTGTAATGTACATGAGCCCAGTCGATCATTGCGGCATCATGTATGGCCCAATGAGATGATCACCCACAATGCCCGCCCAGATGTTCACAGAAAATCTGTGCTGGTTGGCTGTAGTAGCGGTTGCATGAGGATTGGTGTCATCCCACATGTTGCTGTTCCTGCTGTTAAAATAACTCTCTCATGAATGTCTTTTCATCAGTAAACAATACAATGGAAGTAAAACCAGGAACGACTGCGCANAATACAATGGAAGTAAAACCAGGAACGACTGCGCACTGTTGCAGAAACCACTGTGAAAAATCATGTCGAGGAGCGAAATCTGCTGATCCCAATACCTGCACCTTTCGCACCCACCAGTTGCTCGTGCATAACATGCTATACAGTGGAATGGGACTCACTTATTCCGTTCAAAATGGCATGGGTGCTTGTTGACGGGTATTCCTCCACAACATATAGTACTCTTTCTTCCACATATGGTGTACAGTCATTCCTCGGGTGACCACACCCACCTCGTGCTTTCAACAAGGCTGTTTCACGCAGTCTCTGAGTGACAGTTGTGAAGGTCTCGTGATGAGGTTTTGGCTCTCAAGATCTCGTTGTTAAGACCAGCACAAATCTCTCAACTCAGCTCGTGATGAGGTTGCCACTGTGCTGGAAACCTCTCATGGTACAATCGTACAGCAGCTCGTGCATTACCTTTACTTCACCATAAAGCAGAACCATGTCTGTCATTTTTGAGTTTGTATACTTCCCCATGTCGACTTGTAGTAGAATGCATGCAACGTGCATTGAAGTGTGGGTTTTTATTCCACAGTCCTTTTCTTTGTTAGGGAAGGGAACTACAGTATTGATAATGAGGTTGGGGGAAAACCATGACACACACTAATATTCCGTGCCTCTTAGAAACCCCATTAGACTAAACAAGTCACTATTCAGTTCCATCACAATTCACTTGCATGTAATGTCCACACACCACTACGGCATAGTGCGCAGACATCCATTACTTGTTGTCTACCTGGCAGGTGGTAACATCTCTGTGAAATCAAATGTGTCTTTTTTACTTGAAAAGGGCGAGAGGTAAACAATTTTTGCAAAATACATTTATGTATCTAATTTTGCCGGTATTTCATAATCTATGGTCAGAAATAGGGTATTTTTCCTGTAACATAATATTTTTTTTGCAGAAATGAAGGTGGGTTACTTTATTAATGATTACGGTTTAAATAATTAGTAACCATTACTTGGTTTCTGTCCCACATGCAATTTCCTAAATATAACCGTAAATGATAATTTTTTTCTCAAACTTTAGATGCGTCTACCACTTTTGCTATCTGCCCTGGACCTGGGTTGCCTATCTCAATCTTTCTATTCCCACCTCAGGAATAACCTTTGAAAATGTGTCGGTATGTTTTAGATACACATCGTGTATGTTCTATACAACGTGCAATATACAATTGGTTTTTTCACAGTAGTTTGAAGTAAGTCAGAAAATGATATTTTTATAGTTACAGTGCTAGTGGCGTGCTGTGTACTGGTTTTCTTCACACATTTTGTATATGGAATACATCTTATTCAGGGTTGTGTGATAATTTGATGTACTGTAACAATTACAAAAAAACCCTGACTTCAGTTTTGTGAATTTTCGAGTTATTAACTGATGTTCAATGAGAATTTCGCTGTGTATCCATTTTATTGTGTTCATTATAATATTGCTAAAATTACTACATAAAACTAAACTTGAAATTTTGATGTAATTCATTAAAGTTCTTTTAAGAAATATACTGCAGAATTTCTTTCTTTTGTATGCAGTAGACTTGCATATTTTATTTTTTATATGTACTGAATGAAAATATTTTAGAAGTAAATTATATTGCTATATTCTCCAACCATTAATTACACTTTACAAATTTGGTTTCATTTTTTTAAATTGATTATATGCCAGTATGTGTTTGACAATATGTAATGGAAAAGTCTATTTTATTGAAGCTTGTTAAGTCTGAGCTCTCGTGAAATTACTTCTAATTTTTGTTTCAGTTTCACAAAATTTAATAACAAATTATTTATTTTCATTTTGTAAAAAATTGTCACATTTGCAAAATTCTAGTTGTAGATATGCTTGAAGTTTAGTTTCAGCTTCACTGCATCTGTTTCTAATGTTTTTTGTGCCCTGTGTTTATAGTTTTCTTGAGCATTGTTTTGTTGTGAACAGTCGTAGACGAAATCCATGTTTACAATGGCAGTCGCCATACGTTGTAACATTAGTCACAGGGGGTCTCTAGGCTCGCAGAGTGCTAGTCATACAACTTGGATATATTCCCTGTCTTGCAAGTACAACTGCCACAACTAACTAATCATCATTGACGAGACCATAAATGAGGGACCACAGTAACAACACAGCATACAAAAACTATGTTTTGTTTGATTTATAAAATAACCATGATTTATTTTTTTAAATAAGTGTGGTAATTATGGTTTTCCTATTGACTTGGAACTCTTTCAGTTGCATTTTATTTGGTGGTATGTGATTGGTTATTTCAAAGAGTTACGAACAAGCTATTGCAGACCTGCCAACTTTAATTGTTTTGCCGTAGTTTGCAAGGAAAATATCTGTTATTTTACAGTTCTGCGGTTATGATGGACGAGCACCTCATAGAAACCTTAGCTGACTAAGTGTGCATTTAATATTCATGATTTAGAATTGTGCATAAAATACCAAATGGTGTTGCTAATACTGAATGTTGTTACAATTGTCAGCTAATTGTTGTTTACTATACTCATACAGGAACTAAAAAATATAAAGCATACTAATTACATCATAAATGGTTCTTAATGTTTGAAATTGTGCATTTGTTCGTCACTTGAAATGCCGTATTTGATTAATGCTTCAATCAACTGGATACTTTTTAAAAACTTATTGGTAGTAAGTTGGAGAAATTGGCACGTGTAGCATTGCGAACAGCACTGCGACTTCCACAACTGTTATGTCTTACAAATTCATTGTAGACCAGCCTTAAGGATTGAGTGAGTGAGGGAGGTGTGCGTGGGAGATGTAAGGGGCCGGGAAACAGGTGTCTGAACATGTGTGTGTTGTGATAGGTGGCGTGTGATGGTGTCACCCCCTGGTGTAGTGGCGGAGACAGCGTCGTGGAGTGATTTCACGCCCGTCCCTGTGACGGAGAACACACGAACTACAGCACCATCACACTTCCAGGTGCAAAATCTCTCATTGCTGCTTCTAGTTAACATTAATTGAAGGTACTTGAATGTGTTCTGTGAATGCGTTGTTGTCTAAGTTTACTAGTCGCTGGCCTGTCACGTCTGAGTCTCCAGGCTCTTTCCCCGGCCCTGGACTGGGTTTTCTCATGTGGGGAACGTGGTGGACACCGCTGTGGTGTAGGGTTTGCTAGAGTTCTTCCTTTCCTCCCTTTTCGTCATTCTGCTGTCTCTCCACCCCTATCTCGTCTCACCTCGTCCATTCNGCTAGAGTTCTTCCTTTCCTCCCTTTTCGTCATTCTGCTGTCTCTCCACCCCTATCTCGTCTCACCTCGTCCATTCACCAGTCTGGCTGGAGCGGCGTGCCTGTATCTCTGGTAGGGCAGTCGGCTTCACTTAGCATCAGCTTCCTCTCGTACATATATGTTCCTGCCTGAACCGAGAACCACGTTGATGCCTAATACACTCAATGTGGAAAAATGAAGGAAGATGTACTTGCCTAGTATCCCTCTAGAGACTAGGGAAAGGGAGTCTCCTTAACGAGGATTTTAAGGGGCTGACGTGGTTGCACCTTGGGGGCATCTGACCCTGGCTCACCAGAGCGCGTAGCTGGGCTCTGAGGGTTATGCTATTTCTTTTATGGCCCACCCGCTAAGTCTAACTGCTACTGCTGAAGGCAGGCGGTACGGCAAGCATGGCGAGATAGCGAGAGTTGCAGAAAGATGCTCTGGTCAGAACTGCTCGCGGGGGGGCATGCATAAGAGTAAATACCCTCGAGAGACGTGGCGAGCGAGGGGTGGCCGGCGCAGGACACATGGAAGGGGAAGCCTCTTTTGATGCGCAGCGAGCATGTGCGTTCGGTGCCTGCCAGCCAGGGCATGGCAAGCAAGGGGGTGGTTCCACCCACTCAGGCTGGAGCGCGGCGTCGTGCGGATTGCCGGCCTCTCAGATGGCAGGGAGTTGACTCGTTTGTGAAAAGGAATGCTACAGAGGCGAAATGAGTGGCGGCGGTTTGCGCTACGGTACACCAGGGGAGCACCAGAGGTTGAGGCTTGGATATGTATATGACAGTGCTCATGGCGCGTCAACGTGTGGATTTACATTTTTACCCGAATATTGGACAACCTCGAATATAAGACCACCTTCACATTTAGTTTAGTATACAGAAACATTTTGTTTCCCCCCAAATTACTTGGGCGTGTAGTTTAAGGGGCTTGTCTAACTGGCGCTTGAGCTGTGTTGCNAACATTTTGTTTCCCCCCAAATTACTTGGGCGTGTAGTTTAAGGGGCTTGTCTAACTGGCGCTTGAGCTGTGTTGCTCAGTGTGTGAAATACACGTTTTCTCCATGAATATTTTAAAATGTGTCCAATATGCTGATCTACAAAATGAATGCACACTTTGGATGAGGCCTGTTTAGTGCTTTCAACATGTCACACCCATTATAGGTACCGTTTCAGAACACTTTGACATAACTAAAAATGGCTTCTTCAAAGCACTGTATTTCAAAATATACAGGTCAGATACGTACAAAAATACTAGAGGGCCCTGCATTGCACCTTACTATAGACCTTCTTCCAGTACATTGTTAGGGTGATTGCTTGAAGTTCCACAGGTACATGCAGCATGATGAGAACACTGCAAGTAAGTTCAGAGCCTTGCTCGAAGCTGCAAAGCCACACTGGATGCACGTTCCAGCGTTACTCTTGTATGTTCTGCGCTTATCTGCCTCATATGCGGAACATATCTCGCGGTAGGCAGCCTCTTACCAGGTTTTGTATTTTGGCACTTAAATCAAAGTTTTAAAATTTAAATAAACTATACTGTGTGGAGAGCAGAAGGTTGATGATGAAATTGAAGTGAAAAGAACTGTTTCTGCTCAGAAATATCTAGATAAAATAGCACCAAATTCTATGCAGTTTGTAATAATATAAAGAATATTATACCTCAGATGCATATATACATCATTAATTCACACTTTAAGTTTTTTATAATTATAAAGTACAGTCTGTTAAATGTTTTAATGATTTCAAGTGGCTAGTACTGTAGTGAAATGTATAACAGGGTTGCCAAAGGTCTGGAAAACAGGGAAATGCCAGGGAATTGGAAATTTGTCAAAGAATTGTGAGGGAATTTCAAATAAGTTAGCTAATGTGTCAGGGAAATCTGTTATATGCATGCTATATTTGGCAGTTTTGTCATCAGTCGTGCACAGCTGCCAGAATCATATAAAATTGTTTCGATGATTGTGAACAAAATGCTTGGGTTTTTTTCCTTCAAAATTTATGTAGGGAGCAATTTTGAAGATTATAAAAGTATTTTGGTGTAAAAGTATGTTATAATGCCAAGGCATCAATCCTTATAGAAACAAAGATGTTAGAAAAGGGTCAGGGGAAGAAGGTTCTTTTTATCTGAAAATCAGGGAAATGCCAGGGAATTTTCCAGTGGAAAAAAGCTGTAATAAGTATTACTACTCAAAAATATATTGATCTTCACTTGCTACTATTAAATTATGAAAGCAGTAATATTAACCCTTAAAATGCTGAGACTGCAGAAACATGAACCTTAACTTTTTGCAAGTGAAATCATAGTCTTATATTCTGGTAGATGTGCGTAGTATTTTTGAAGATTTTCTTATCACCGGGTCACGTGTGCTATTGATGCACATTGGGGAGGCTGCTGGCTGCTAGGGAGGATAATATGCCGACCACTGTAGCCAACATATGGAAATTATTCCTGGTCATAACTGCGTACATTAAATAATGACTAAAGAACTTAAAATTATGTGGTAGCAAATTAGGTAGTTCTACGTACAGTGTTGCATTAACCCTGTAATTAGTATACAATATACATGCATATGTCTGTATGTATTTATTTTCTCGTATAAAATATTAAATACACAGTAAAGTTGTGCTGCATTATATTAGTATACTCAACAATCTATTCAGCGTAAAATGAACAAACTGAAAACATTGTTTTCTGTTTCTCAGGTAGCGGTAGGGCCAAGAAATACCATGGTGTGAATGTTGCCAAGTTTTTTTGAGTTGTTTATTTGCTAGGTACGAGAGGCTGTGGCACATAATCACTGTTCATTGTAATCTAGGGTGTTGCAGTGACATTGTCACATAATCATGACGTGCAACCTGGCTCGGTATGGATACAAAGCCTCTCCCCCCTTGGAGCCTGAGTGCTGTTGCTCTGTTCACTAGGTATTTTAGTGGCAGGTGCCCGTCAGTGACCCGTCTGTCTGCTCATGGAGGTGCAGAGATTGACGCGGGCGATTGTGGTTGCAGTACGTACAAAAAGAATAGTGGATGGNTCTGTCTGCTCATGGAGGTGCAGAGATTGACGCGGGCGATTGTGGTTGCAGTACGTACAAAAAGAATAGTGGATGGCAGATGCCCAGGTAACGTGAGTGGCAGCTGGTGTAGGCATGGTGGTCTCTGGATGGCACTCAGGCGGGGTCAGTGGCAAGGGTGATACTGACCTTGGAGTATAGCATCAGTCTGAACAGTAGGAAACTGATGGTTCTGAGTAGTGTCTGCCAGGGTGTAGATACTGAGGTGTATCTGGTCCATAGACGAGCAGCTTCCTCATCGAAGTGGGTATAGACCACAGAGTGTTGAACCTGAGCAGCGGTTATTCGCTCAGCCTTTGCCCTCCCTGCTCTATGGTGGCACATGTGGCGAGGTAAATGCTGAGGCTTAGGCAAGACCTGTAGGCGTCCTTGTATGTATCAGGGAAGAACAGGCCGTCCAGAGAGCAACAGCCTCTTTGGCATCGGTGTCTAGAGATCGGTTCACTCCTCGGTGAAGGGTGTCCCTCCTCCTGATGGTGGNGCAACAGCCTCTTTGGCATCGGTGTCTAGAGATCGGTTCACTCCTCGGTGAAGGGTGTCCCTCCTCCTGATGGTGGCGAGCCCTGCTCCCTGACTCAGTGATGCCCAGAGAAGTGGCGATATCACTGGTAACCAGAAGCCCAGACTGAGGTAGAGAGTGGGTTCTCAATGTTGTTTGTGTAAGCCTGAAGGGCTTTGGGACTNGGTAACCAGAAGCCCAGACTGAGGTAGAGAGTGGGTTCTCAATGTTGTTTGTGTAAGCCTGAAGGGCTTTGGGACTTGGATCTTGTCTGATCCTGAGAGGATGACAAATTACTGGGTAGGAACCAGGTGAACGGAATGGTAAAAGCCCAAGGTACAGTTTATGGGGGTTTATTGTGAATAAACTACATATAACCCAGCATGTGTCCAGGATGGCTGAAGGGCAGTGTAACCTGACCGCCAAGAAAGTTTATGATTCGTGGGAATGGCGGGGTCAGGACGACCCCCTAACATTAAAGCTGTACATGCCCAGCATGGATGTGCCAGCACAGCGGTATGAACTCTCTATCCTTTGACTGAGAGGAGTGTCTCAAGAGAGATGGACTGGTGCGTGGAGTAAAGTACATGGTCTTGCAGGAAGACGTTTGGCAGCTGGACAGCGTTGCACTGTGAGCAGGTAAATCTGTTAGGCAGTCAAAAACGAACTGCACAGAGGGGTTATCCAGTTGGGTGTGAGTGAGGGAGGGAGAGCAGTGGACGAGAGAGAGCTTGTTTNGCGTTGCACTGTGAGCAGGTAAATCTGTTAGGCAGTCAAAAACGAACTGCACAGAGGGGTTATCCAGTTGGGTGTGAGTGAGGGAGGGAGAGCAGTGGACGAGAGAGAGCTTGTTTCCACACTGAGGGAATGGGATGCACTTTAGTACCCGTGGCTGGAAGGCCGGTCCAAGGGGCAGAACGTAAGCAGGCTGCCAAGGCAGGCACACATTCAGTACAGGTTGTCTTTGTCCATGTGACAGTGGACCTTGCGGGATCACTCGAAGTTGGCAGAGCTTGCATTGTGAGAGTCTGATGACAGCTTACATAGCTGAGGTGGCACATAATATGCGCTGGCACATGCACTTATCAGCTAGTGGCAAGGCCATTGCTTGCGGTACAAAGTGTTGTTCCTTCAACTCTCTGCTGGGCCGATGGAGGGGTAGCAGGCACTTCCACTTCACAGCGGTGGGTTGCCATTATCTCCTCCGTGGCTGCCTGATGTGGCACAGTAGTGAGGGGAGGTGGAGTGGCCGGTCTAGTGAGCGGCGGGGTTTTCATCTTCTCCGCTGTGGACGAGCCGACCAGAGATGGATTCATGGGTTCTCTTTTCCCCTTGATAGGCTTCTGGAGTGGGTGGGTGCCCGGCAGCTCACTCTGCCTGTTCCCTGGAGGGAGAAGCAGGTGTTATTGGGCACACAGCAGCCGTGCTTCAGCTATTTATCCGCTGCATGTAGGATTACATCAGCATTGACGTTGGGCACATTGTATTGTTTTAATACCATAATAGGGTACATTTCTGTTTTCAGAGCATTTCTTGCTACCACATTCTTGCTGTGTGTGACAAACCTTTGTAATGCCCAGTGTTCTATCACCTCATTTTTCTTAATGTAGGAGGCCTTGGCAGACTCTGCTTTAAGATGCTGTACTGTGAGTACTCACAGTAGAGAAAGGGAGGTGCAGGGAGTACAGTTTGCTCGTTCTCTCTTGTCATGAAGTTCGCTTTTATTTTGTAATGTCTTGATTAATTGGGCAGTTTCCTCACTTGACAGCTGTAGGGTCACAGTGTTGTCTGAATTTTGCGGTCTAGGTTGGCACGTGCAGGTTATTACCCATGGGACAGCTTATCTCTGTTTCTTGCCCAACTGTATGTTATTTTTTACCATAATCAGTAACCACCTGCTGGCTAAAGAGCCATGGGTTTCCCAAGATTATAGGCTTTCGTAAGTCATCCACAAGGTATAGTACTTCTTTTGACATCTGTCCTCCAACGTCCCTTGTGTTAAGAAACCTTTCCAATGGTGTGTGGGGTAGCACCATTTTATGCCAGGTGAATTATGTCTTGGCTTGAGGTGTAGGAGAAATTAGCATGCTGTGAATGAAATTAATGATAGTGGCCATGTCTAAAGTATCTAGTAGTTCCTGGCCTTGGGTTTGAACCATAATTTTCTAAGATTCTTGTGTGATTGATCAACCAGCCATATGTTAACTGCTGGGCTGCAGTTTTGGCCAGTTTACTACTCAGCACGGGTGGTGCGGCTTGGTCTCTGATTGCGTTATTAGCGGTAGCCTGTTTCCACTGGTATACAGGACAATCTCTATGAAAGTGTCTTTCGGGACAATACCAGCACGTGGGAAGCTGGAATCTTGTAGACGAAGGGGGAGTAGTTTTATGCGGTTTGGTTTCGCAGCTAGTTGATGTGGTCTTCGTTTGCGCTAGTGCTTTTGTCTTCAAAGCTAAGTTTTGCTCCCGTGTTAAGGCTCGTCGTGCGAGCTGTTCGATTGTGCATGTACGGGATCCCGCAGATGGGAGTTGATTTCCGGAAGCAGAAGTCGGGTTGTCAGTTCCACTCCCTCATCGTCTTTGTCACCAGGGTGAACACATTGGAACATATACGCTTTCTGCCACATGAAAATTTACACCTCCTTGCGCCTTTGGACATTTGTGTAAAGCTCTTCATGGAATCTGGTGACAAATTTATTGCCTGAGAAATATTCAATAAGGCGGTTTTCTGTACTCCAGGCACAGAACCTCTTGGCTGTTCGAGGACAGTCGATCAGCGGTGCTCCTCCCACTGCTGGTGCCAGTAGCCTATCACGGCTGTGCGCTGTTGCCTAGTTCGCAGAGTTACAGTGGCCACAGTGAGTTGAGCGGATTGTTTTTCAGTTGCGCTCAAAAAATTGTAAATGATTTAGTTAAAATTCAGTTTTTTTTCGCATGAGGCTCATTTTGCTGAACAATTAGGTGAAATTCCAAGTCTGTATCTTTATCCTTTTGTGTTTTACACTGTTACCAAATGTGCATGAAATCACAACTATTTTTTGAATAAAGAATAGGTATACGTATCTAAATGTTTCCTTCTTGCTTTATAGGCAGACAGTAACAAAGCCTTGACTCGTGCTTAGTCGACACAGATAATGTGTAGCACAACAGCTGCGTCTGGTGTTTGCTCTAGCCCTTAGTCCCGTGGCCAGTACCACGACAGGCTTGGAACGATCCTCGCTGTTTTTCATTTGCTTGTGTTGTGACGGTTTCTGCCGACACATGCAAATAGGACTCCGTCTCTGTTTCCTCAGGAAGATGTTTGATTTCCAAGGAATAGAGACCCCTCCATTAGTGTGTCATCGAAGGGTATCATAAAGCTTGGTCTGGGTTTGCACAGTAAAAGAAAACGCAGTTACAAAAATGTATTTTCCTGTTTTACTGGAGTGCAAAAATATCAATTCTCAATATGGGATTACATAATCTATTTAAAAGTTTTAATAAAATCCCATGGTGATAATTTTCACACAAAGACATTTCAATTTATATATATAGTGTGTTTTATACAAAATAATTATAAGTGAAGATTACATATCTTTTAATAATTATGCAGAGCAACCCTCCCCTCCTCCTTTTTTTTTTTTTTTTACAATGAAACAATTGTTCCTTCCCTAATAAAGTCCCTGGCCTGTCTCCCCGAACAGGAGAGAAACCAAGCCTTTTATACAAATTTGTCGTTGTCTTATGGAACAATTTCCGACGTTCACGGAGCAGAAACTCCTCCTGGTGGCACCTTGGCTGGCCGGCGTCACGTCATGGAGTCGCGCAGGGGAGGCAAGGGGCAGCAGGTAAAGCTTCGAAGCAGTACACTAGCCCGTGACACGCCATTTGCCGTCCAGCAGTCATATGCATTTGATAGACATTAAAATATGTATATATTTTAAGTGTCAGAATGTGTTTACTACGAATGTAAAATTTAGCAGTTTGTCTGCCTTGGCAGTTTCCTAATAGATATAAACTTCCAAATATCTCATGTGTTTTATAGATTCCTTTTTCTACTACATTAAAATGTTCTGCTTTATGTTTAGAATTGTAATTTATATTACTATAGATGAGATTTCATGGCACGCGTATTATGACGGGATAGGCGCTTGATAATGTTGCAACAGGGCGTGGTACTACTCGCAGATAGGTTGACACTGTGCGGCCAATAAGTTCTGTGCCTGGTATAACTATTCCCATGAGGTGATAAAACATAAAATCATTGTTGACACCTCACCTGGTGTGAATTTGTGTTAGTGGTCAGCCCTAGTAGCTCTCCTTCCCCCTCCTAGAGCTGAGAAGTTGTAGCCCTTGTGGCAGGGAGAATGCAATCGGGGGAGGACTGAGGATTGGCCACAAATATAATGGCCCTCTGTGCTCAGGACGGGGTGCTTGTATCACAGGTCGAGTCTGTGTTCAGGCTGGTGCGAAAGCTTTGGTGAAAGAACAGCTGGAATGTGGAATGTAGTACCAGCCTGGAAAACAATCTTGCCAGTGGAGATCAAACAGGGTGCATCAGGCTCGCATTTAGGCGGAGATGGGGGAAGTGGAGATAGAACCATCTGCATGTGGAAGCAACTAGTGTGGTTTCCTGGATGCTCCCTCTTTGCAGGCGTAACTGATGGTGGTCGTTGGCCGATTGCGGAGCCTCTCCGTCACGCTGTTTCCTCAGACAACACTGGGTGTACTCGGTTGGGTCTATGCTCTGATTGTACAACTTCTTTGGCCAAGGCCTCCTTGACTGCCTTATGCTGCCCACCCTGATGGCGTGGCATATGGGAAAGTCAAAGAGAGTGTCCTATAGGGTGGTCAGTAGGAGCTTGCATGGCCTTTGTGAATTATTGAGGCAGTTCTTAAAAGGGAAGGAGATTCGAGGCAACCTCTCGGAGGGCAGTGATTTTCCTCACGATGCAGTATCCTCACATTACACATCCCCTTTCTCAGGTTATCGAAGAGGGAGAGGTGACCGCTGGCACTCCGAAACCCAGTGGAGAGGTTTGTGGGCTGTTTCCCTTATGACCACTACTGTCGGCTTTCCGAGAGTACCCAGGTAGGGTGGGATTATAGCCAGCAGAAACATAGGTTTGAAACAAAAGTTGGAATATGTTTGGTTTATTGGCAAGCCAACAACACACAAGCCTGAAGGGCTGCACCTAGGTTGTTAACGTAGCTAGTGTGAAGGGGTTGTGGGGTTGTCACTGCTACGAGAGGGGCGAGGGTGACTCAAAGTCTGGCAATTCTCATACTATAGCGAATTGGGGTTAGCACTAAGCTTTAAGAGTTACGTTCTTGCAGGTCAGTATTTGCTCAGGCAGGTCAGTATTTGCTTGGGCAGTGAGATTTTCTGCAACTGGTGCTGAACGAAATAGCTACGAACCCTGGTTTACAGTCAGTATTTATACTATGATCCCAGGGCCAGCGAGTGGGATGCAAGGAGATGTGGAGAGAGAGAGAGGAAAAGTTTGCTGGTGGCGTGGCCCTATTGCCAGGGACTACTCCTCCACGGCCAGTGGCAGAAGGGAAGGTAAGCAGGCACGCGCCGAGCACATGGTGCTGGTATGTCATGAGCTGTTGACTTACAGATGGCGCAGTAGGTCTGCTCTGCATACTCTGGCATCAATGGGACCTGAGGTGTGTGTGGCCTGACGGTTCTTACAGAGGCTAGAGCGAGCTAACTACATCCCCTGTGGCACGTCACTGTATCTATGCCACTATTTTGCAACATCTTGTGGAGCTGTGCCTTGGTGTGTGACAACCATTGGGCTTTTTAGATTCCGGTTTGTTGAATTTGGCTACGCAGGCCTGCAGGAATTGCTTAGGGTATTCTTGTTTATTCCAGAAGGAAGCTGTGGCCTGGTATTATATACCTGGCTTTGACTGCTCATGGGGCTTTTTCTGGGGTGACTGACCTGTTTGATTTGCTAATATAGCCGAGAAAATTAATCCTCACAGGTCTCTTACTCTATTGGCCCAACCAAGGAACAAGTGATGGAATGTCTTCAGACATTGTTTGCAGAAGATGCCCTTTCACAGCCTGGGTAGTCGCAATGGAGTTGATGCTCTTGTAAATAGCTACAGCGCTATTCTAAACCCTCCAATTCTCTGTCTTCTTTAGTCCAACCAAGCACGTTAAGTCGAACTCACTGCTGCAGTGCGTGTATTCTACACAGTGTTAGCCATTTCTTGCGCATTCTTGGGGTGGTACACTGGTTAACTGTACCTAAGGCTTGAGTTAATTGTTGGTTGGTGTGGCTGCTGGGCTGTTATCTACCATGTTGAGGTGGGCACCATGTGTTGTTTCCTGACTCCCCAAATTTGATGAAATGGTGCTAATGTGGAGTGGCTCACCTCAGGGGCTACCAAGGTCTCCTGACGTCTTTCTGGCATGCTGAGAGTCACAATGTTCACAAATTTGTAGGTCACGTGGTGACTGTTTCTTGGAGAAAGGAGTGGAGCAAGTTCGTAGAAGGTACTTTTGTGTAGGGCTTGTGAGGTGTGCTCAACATGGATGTGGGTAACCTTTGTTGGATACGATGTAAACATTTTCTGTATGAGCAGTAAAGGAGGTCAAAAAATTTGGTGTAAAATCAAGGAAAGTGCAAGATCAGGAAATGAAGAGTGGAGTGGATTGGAGAGGTTTGGCAGCTATTAACTACAATATCTTGAGAGTCAATGAGGTTGAAACAAAGTGGATATGGGGCAGTATTAGAAACAGGAAATCCCTGAGAAAACCCACCTACCAGCGGCATCATCTGTTAAACATTTTTTACAAGGAAAGAAAATTTCTGAGAAGAGGTACTACGATTATCTCATAAATGAAATATTGATAAAATATTTGGGTTTATTCTTGAGATTAAAATTCAATTTGAATAATATGTGTAATGGGGCTAAGTGAAAATTACTTTGAACGTACACCATTGCAGAACCTTGTCGCCAAGGTAAACACAGACTTTTGTGTATATTTATGTATATTGTCTTGTCTTTGTTGCAAGTTCACTTGTTTCGTGTTTTGTTTGGTTTCATTTATTTGGTTGAACTCTTAAATTAATTCCGTGTGGATTTTTTGTTTTAAATATCTGTTGACAACAGCTTGTCTTGACTTTGTCTCATTATTGATGGTCCTTTACCAAATAACCAGCATAGGATTTTTTTTTGTAATATTGGTACATTTACCATTATCGATCATTAGCACTAATTATAGGCACATCAGTCATGGATTATAACCTCAACATTTCATTGCATCCACTGCAGTTTGAATGAAGTGTGCAGCATTTGGCTGCAGCTGTATGATTTACTTAACATGATAGTAGACTGTGAACAATCAAATTTGGGTACTAGAAATACTATTGTATGTTGGTAACACTATAACGTCGTGAACCAATATGACACTTTGTATTTTGATACACACATGTTAGAGTAAATTGTTTCCAAAATCATTAATTATTCTTCAGAGTTGAAAAATTCTAATTTCAACAGTCTTACGTTTAACGTATCTTTGAAGTAAAGATAATACCAATGAGATATAAAAGTTTGCACAAACAAAGTCATGGTTAACTAAGAATAATGTGAGTTTTGCTGGTCTGAAACTGTAGTTCTGCATTTAAAATGTAATCTTTTCCAGCAAGAGTTTTTATTTTATGTTTGTTGAGTTTAGAAAACAATACAAAAAACATCCAATGTATTTTTTACTCATGTAATGCATCCGACTACTAAACGTAGGTGAAGCCAAATTCGCACATCACGTAGCCTATTTTCCCAAGATTTAACGAGTGCACCCAAATTGTTGGTTACAGCGATTATAACAGCAACAGTTTACTAAACTTGTTTTGAAGTAGCAATACTCAAACTGTGTGACGCCCAGCACATGGAGTAATGGGAACTAACTTTGTGATTTGTCCACAGATGGCCGCCAGTTAGGTGCTCATGCCGGTTGGCACCAAATTTAAAAGTTCAAACTCGGTACTTCTCATTATAACAAACTATCTAACTTAACAGCAGAAGATAAAAAAGTTTGTAAAGTGATGTTTTACGTGTATTGACTTGCACTGTTAAAATAGAGATGTACCTGTAGTGTTGAGACAAATTGTTAACTCAAATTTTTTACAGTGATGTACATTGATAAAATCTGTTTCTGCAAAATTTAATGTTGTACCTGGCAAACAGATGCAGAAAATAAATGTGTCATCAGTGTATCTGTTAGTTTAATGCAAGCAAGATTTTCCCATGTAATAGTATATATGATACACGTTAATAAAAAATATGTGTTTACAGAAACAAAAAATATTGACATTCAGATATCAGATTGGTAGAATCATTAATATCGAAACCTGCATAATCAGGTTTTTTAAATATCTGGCCATCACTAGTTTTTTTGTATATGTTTTTGTAATCCGCTGTGTTTTCCTTGGTGACGGAGCACTGCAGTGGCATATGTACGAAGTCATTTTTCAGTTAATTATTAATATTCAAGTTCATCTTGACTCTGCAATCACATTTTGTTGGTTACCTCAGGTACATGTGCATTTGAAACAGCTGTTGTAGTATTTACCATAACTTGACTATCTGGCTTTGAACAAAATTCTACCATATAGTTGACGCGTGACGTGTATATAGACTACTTGTTATTTTTTTTGCTGCAACTACGTATTATTACGTGCGTGACACGTGCCCAAGAGATACAGCCTTGAACAGCAGCTACCCAAGCCAACATTATGTCTCATATAATAAGGTGGATGCCTGGAGACCGTAATGCACCCGGAAGAAGAATATATTAAATTGCCCCTGCCTTAAATAAAACCCAATGAAATGGGAATATACTAGTAAACCACGCCAGAGAAACTGCGCCTGAGCTCATGCAGCTGACGCAATTCCGCATAGCAGCCAGGCCGGCTTCCAGCCGCTCCGAGAGATGGCAGCACAGTTCGGCTCCGCCCAGGAGGGAGGAGTAACCCCTGTCTGAGCTATCCGAAGCCCGAGGGCACCCCCAGCAAAGGAGAAAATACGTCCCTGCACCGCCGCAGACCGGCAGTTCAAATCAGCAGCTCACCTTCGCACAGGTCATGCCAAGGCTCTCTGCTCTGTTCGCTCTCTACCACTCTCCTCACGAAAGGCAAAAACAGTTGATCTTCAGCTACCAACGCCGGACGTCTTCCTGCACTCGCTGCAGCCCCAGAAGAGTTGTCCCCTCCCCTAATGCTTGACATTGCCATCAACACCCACACCCCATACTTCCCCCTAAGCCCCTTCAGAACACCCACTTAGCTTCAGTTAGGGTTTTGTTGTTATCTCGGCTACCTAGTTGTTGCTCTGTGCTCTTTTAACAAGCCTTCAGGCCAGGCTCTTCAAGCAAACAGGCATCTCACCTGTCTTTCTTTACCTTCCGAGAACTATTCAGTGCCTTGGCTACAGTAGGAGAGAACGGGTCACCGTGTCTTATTCTGGAGAGAATAAAACATACATCCAGTTTAACCGCCGTCTGCTCTTTCTTATGTGATTTGTGCTTAGTCATCCCTTGTAAGCGTCACCCCACAACTAAGAGGCAAGGAACCGCAGATTTAATACTGATTTTTGCAGATCTTAGTGTAGGACTGCTACCTGTCTCCTAAAAGAACTCGACTTATGTCATAAAGAGACAACCCATTAGACTAGGCACATAAAGGTACCTGGTACACACTTACGATAGAGCCACGACCACTAGCAAGAGACACGACGAAGCTGCTAGATTCTCCTTGTCAGCTAACCTACTACAGCGTATAAACTCGCCGGAGGGAGTGCCAGACCTGGCAAGGAACGATCTACCCCTTCCAAATTACACTATCGTTGTCTACCACCCCATTGCAGAAGTGAACTGTAGCACGTAATTCCCTAGTAAATACCATTCACCCATGGGAGGGGTAGTAAGTGGAGCGACAGGAAGGCAGCTGCTATCCTAGCTGGCAAGCAAGCACTGCTTAAGTCACCTATCCCAGGTTTCAGCTACCAAACCCCCCGGGAACGAGCTCATGCTGCCCGCCAACTGTAGAGTCCTCACCTCGCAGTTTCCCCCAGTCGCGTATTTGGTCCCCTGGTGAAGCTCCCCGATGCTGTACATCTGGTTGTCGAGATCCTCTGCCTAGGTCTACCATTTAAACTAGGCGTTGAGCCCATCAACGACGCAGATTAGCATTGACGAGCACCCGTCAATCGGCAGTGAGAGGTAAGTCAGAGGCCCTGTCAACACCCCGCAATCGCAAATCAGCACTAGTACAGATCAACTTCGCGCCAAGCCGGCGGTCTACCTGCCCAATGCTATATAAATGTACAATAAAGACTAACTGCCAGATATTACAGACCCCACCACATTAGGGTCTGTAAACCTCTTTTACCTGTGCACCTGATCTAGCACAAACTAAAAACAACTTCAATTGAGGCACTGTCTAGCCTGTCATACGTTATAGGGATGGGCGGCTTGGTGCAGGATGTGCGGCTTGGTGCAGGATGTGCGGCTGATCAAGCTGCAGGCTCCGGACTTGAGCTACCAGCCGGGCGATGTGCTGATGGTGCAGCCGTGCAACCTGCCGTTGAGCGTGGAGCTGCTGCTAGAGCAGTTTTCTGCCAACACGACGGCTGCACTGGGGCCGGACAGCATCCTGCAAGTCGAGGCTGCCCATGATGAGATGCCGGTGCCCCAGTTCCTCTCTCGTCCAATCACGCNTCGGACAGCATCCTGCAAGTCGAGGCTGCCCATGATGAGATGCCGGTGCCCCAGTTCCTCTCTCGTCCAATCACGCTCCGGCAGTGCGTCGAGCAGTACTGGGACCTCAGTGTGAGTATTTTGTCTTTTCCACATCTAGCTTCTCCTTCACAACCCGCAACTCATTTACAATATAGAGCAATAAGAACATGCCTTAATGTCAAGGCATGTTCTTCTTGGCGCAGTGGTTCTCAAACTGTCCTTTACCATGGGCCACTAGGTGTACGTCAACCTAACATGGACCACCTACCTCAACACCTCTTTGTTAAAGTGCTAAAATTTAAAAATTACAATTTAACTACTCACTAAAAATATTATAAAATTTTTAATTTTTAATTGTTTACTATGAAATAATATTATAAAATTTTTATATTATTTCATAGTAAACAATTAAAAATAAGTTAGTAAAAAGTAATTTTATATCACAAAAGCTCATGTATAATCACTGAACACATGATTAAACACTATAGAAAAACCATTGACAAGATTTAGAAGTAGACATCTCATATGAGAAGGAAGTTTTGCAGGCCACTTAGGCCTTGCCATAGACCACTAGGGGTCTGCGGACTGCAGTTCAAAAACCACCAGTCTAGAGAAATTTTTCTTTCTTTACAAAATACAGTAGAACCTCTTTTGTACACACACTGATTCTNAAAAACCACCAGTCTAGAGAAATTTTTCTTTCTTTACAAAATACAGTAGAACCTCTTTTGTACACACACTGATTCTGCACTTTCCTGTGTTTTACACCTATTTTTTTTACACTTTCCTGCATGAATAACATTTTTTCCTGATCCCTTGAGAAGTTTAAACAAGAAGTTACTAATATAACTAAAATGCCTACTTTCCTCAACATGGGTGCCATAAATTTTTAAATAATTTTTTAAAAACTTAGTTGGTAGATAAAACTTGTCTCGTTGAAGCAATATCATTAGACATGAAATCAGAAACAAATGCAACAATAGTGNAAAAACCACCAGTCTAGAGAAATTTTTCTTTCTTTACAAAATACAGTAGAACCTCTTTTGTACACACACTGATTCTACACTTTCCTGTGTTTTACACCTATTTTTTTTACACTTTCCTGCATGAATAACATTTTTTCCTGATCCCTTGAGAAGTTTAAACAAGAAGTTACTAATATAACTAAAATGCCTACTTTCCTCAACATGGGTGCCATAAATTTTTAAATAATTTTTTAAAAACGTAGTTGGTAGATAAAACTTGTCTCGTTGAAGCAATATCATTAGACATGAAATCAGAAACAAATGCAACAATAGTGNGTAGTTGGTAGATAAAACTTGTCTCGTTGAAGCAATATCATTAGACATGAAATCAGAAACAAATGCAACAATAGTGAGACAAATACAAATGCACACGTGCTTTACCCGGGACTCAAACCCAAAAACCTCATACCATAAACTAGTGTGAAATCAACTGCATTACGGAGGTTGGATTCGAGCATCAACTTCGAATTTAATCAGTCTAATGTTTTGAATGATAGGGTTTACTAACATCATTTTGAAAGTAAGTAACTGAGCCACTTAAAACATTTAAGTTTACATGACCTACCCTAGTGCTACGAGTGTGAAGAATTAGGTGAAAATTGGTGTATTGGCCCCTGAGATATGGCATAAAACGTCTATATTTTTCATGTGACTATCTTCATAAATGGAGGACAAAAAATATATGTATTGGCACATTCAATGATTGTGTACTTCCAGTATACAAAGTTAAGCTAAAATCAATTACACAGTTTAGTAGGTATAGAACACTAAACTAAAATAATTTTATAGCAGCCATTCTAAAAAAAAAAAAAAAAAATAATTACCTGTCTCACTTTAAAAAAATGTAATCATACGGCGTACCACAATACAATTTATTCACCAAATTTGATAAGAATGGATTGATTTTTTTCATGATGTATGACATAAAAATTTAATTTTGATACTGGCAGCATACAAAGTTAAGTTTGTTATTGGTTTCATTAATAAAGAAAAAAATATTTATATTGCCACCATTTTGAAAATAAGTGTCAGATGTACTTAAAACATAGCAGTTTATACCACTTGCTGCAGTGTAAATTGTTTGCCAAATTCAGTAGGAATCTGTTGATTGCTTCCAGAGATATTTCAATAAACTTAATTCTTTCAAGTTGCATATCTTACAAAATGGCTGACAAAAGATGCTTCGTGTAGACTCATTTTATAGTTTTAATGTATACTGCCAGTATACATATTAAGTTGGAATTTATTACATGGTTTTGACGATAAAGTATACTAAGCAAAAATGCGTATGTGGCCACCATTTTGAAAATAAATCTGTGGCATACTTAAAACACACCATTGTACATCATCTGCCGCAGTACTTCTTGTTTGCTAAATTTGGTAGGAATCGGTCAATTGTTTCCCAAGATATGACATAAAAACTTTAATTATTCATATAGTGCTATCGTACAAAATGTGCTTCGTGCAGTTACTAGATACAGTTGATAGTTGCAATATCTACTGCCAGAATACAAAGATAAGTTGGAATTGATTACATGGTGTAGACGATAAAGTATTCTAAACTAAAATGTCTGTGTCCGCCATTTTTTTAATAAGTGGTTGACATACCAAAATATATAATTTTACATCAATTGCCACGGTACTTCCTGCCTGCTGAATTCGGTAGGAAACGGTTTATTGCTTACCTAGATATGACATAATTTTATTGGTTCATGTGGTACTATCTTACAAAATGGCTGACAAAAGTGGTGGATGCAGCTGTGGGCTGATCTGGATGTTTAGCCACGACGTGGTGTGTGTACCAGAAGGTGGTTAGGCCAACCAGAATCAGTCCTGTCACTCCAACCGGCAAAGTACAATNACGACGTGGTGTGTGTACCAGAAGGTGGTTAGGCCAACCAGAATCAGTCCTGTCACTCCAACCGGCAAAGTACAATGCGGTGGATGGAGTGGGTTAGCTGATCTGGATGTCTAGCTGCTTCTTGGCTTGTATTCCTAGTGGTCGGGGCTCTGCCGTACATGCGCACCAGGTACCTTTGCATACCTGATCCACAGTGGTTTTCTCATCGCACGTCACACATTCAGCAGAAGAATGCATAGATACGGTACACTTGCCATTATTTTTCTCATAATTACCGTTTTAAAAACCTGTGTANACGACGTGGTGTGTGTACCAGAAGGTGGTTAGGCCAACCAGAATCAGTCCTGTCACTCCAACCGGCAAAGTACAATTCGGTGGATGGAGTGGGTTAGCTGATCTGGATGTCTAACTGCTTCTTGGCTTGTATTCCTAGTGGTCGGGGCTCTGCCGTACATGCGCACCAGGTACCTTTGCATACCTGGTCCACAGTGGTTTTCTCATCGCACGTCACACCTTCAGCAGAAGAATGCATAGATACGGTACACTTGCCATTATTTTTCTCATAATTACCGTTTTAAAAACCTGTGTATATTTATATATAAAAAGAGTTATTAACAAACAAAAACTTTTAATGTGAATTGCTTGTCTGCTCACCAGCAGCATGCTGAGAGACTAGTCTGAAAGCTACTGTCCCACTTCACTCCTGTATTTGTTATCTTATTTTTCTTTTTTTATCAGCATCAAGTGCCTGACATTACCGTTCATTTTCTGCCTCCGTAGTCATTCTCTCATAGGCGGGAGGGAAACGGCAGCGCTGTGAATCACTTAACCAAACACAGGATTATTCTTATTGGTAGAAACTAGTCCCAACCTTTTTTCTTGGTAAACACATGACTATAATAGGGGGAGGAAATTATAGTTCATTCTTCGACTCGAGTGTCATACAGCTTGACTCGACTCGACGCTGTAAAAATTAAACTTGCCCATCAGTAATCAAAATGCATGTGAATAGTATGACAATCATTGTGGCTACTATTCAGGAAATGTTTGAAGTGCCTGTCATGTGTCTCGTTGCACACGCCCACACCTCGTGGACTGCCTCACCCATCCCAGCATTCTTGCTTGTACCCAAAGATTGGCAAAGGCTTCATTCATGTTTTGTACAAGTGTCTGCAGATAAGGCACCTGAGTTGCTCTTTATCTTTCATGCCTCTTTTGTTTGTTTTGTTTTTCAAGCCACATCCTGTTACTCTAATTACAGTGTTTATGTACATTTCCATTATTTGTTCATTTAGTTTTCAGGTGTCGCCTCCTAAAGTTTGTCCCCGTTGTTCTGCCACATTCTGTACAAGTATGAAATATTTATTTAGCAAAGGTAGTTACTGTTTTAAACTCTGACATTCTTTGTGTAACTAAACAATACAGTCAAAAAGTTATTTTTTATAAACATATTTTTGGATAAACTAATTATTTTGCTAGTTGGTATAGTGTTTTGTTCCAGGTAGGCAGGGTAAGAGGGCTTCTTCTGTATCCAGGGTTATAGCAGGTGTGTCGTGTGTGTGTGTGTGCAGCGCACTCCGCAGCGCTACGTGTTCTCCCTGCTGGCACAGTTCACTACCAGCGACCTGGAGCGGGACAAGTGTCTGGAGCTGAACTCCACGCAGGGGCAGGAGGAGTTGTACAGTTACTGCCACCGGCCACGACGCACCATGCTCGAAGTGCTGGCAGACTTCCCCCACGCCACACCCAACATCCCCATAGACTACTGGTTCGAGCTGCTGCGCCCGATCAAGCCACGTGCCTTCTCCATTGCCTCTTCTCCTGCAGTACGTACTGTGCCTCGAGCAAGTTGCTTTATTGTTCTGGGTTGCTCAGTTTAAGGCCAACTATACCTTCATGGATTTGTTTTTATTTCTACAATATCATGTGCTGATATTTTTAATCTACTGCATATGTAATTTTCTCCCAGAAATGAGGACGAAAGAATGCTAGAAGTTAGGCTAGTTTTAGTTTGTTTTTTAATTTGTAAATATTTTGGGGTTTAAGATTTCCACAGTTTATTAATTGCGTACCTCTGAAGTATAAAAATGATTGCTTGAAATACATTGACGCTATTCCCCATCTGTGTGATACTAGATGGTTCATAGGATCGAGTTAATGATACAGAATGGTTCATAGGATCGAGTTAATGATACAGGATGGTTCATAGGATCGAGTTAATGATACAGGATGGTTCATAGGATCTGAGTTAATGATAAATGGCACAGACTATAAGGTGCCTTGAAGGTTGAGGGTATATCAAACGACTTCATTACGTCTTGGTTTTAACAGGTTTATTTGATGGGAATTCATACACACATTCCTGGCAATGCAATTACTTTTCCGAGAATTAACTCATTCATTACTGACCCTGCGAGTTCTGGGCCTGAAGGGCTGATTACAGTGTTCTGGCTACGTTTCTGGTGGCTTTTGGGACACTAGGCAACAGGACATGTCCCTGAGTGACAACGTCGGTACTTATCTGTATTTGTTGCTGGGTTGTTGTTCCGGCAGTAGTTGAGATCTGGTGAGTTGGGTGGCCCTGTTACAAGCTCTCTGACTGGTAGTTGTTGGCGTGCTGCACTCAGCTGGCTTTCTCCTTCGGCGTTGGCTGATTGACTCCCACGTCCCGGCGAGGAACCCTTGGCGTTCCCCACTGGCTCTTGGCGCAGGGTTGCACTCGCTCTACGTGGCGCTCCTCGTTAAAGAAAGATCCCACTCGACTCCGCCTTCTCAGCGCGGGATTGTAACTGACTCTGCTGATGTCCGCGCTCCGGCTCCCAATGCCTGATGCCATGCGCGTCCCTGTGTGGCATTTCCGAGCGCCGCGCCACCTGCTGCTCGTCGCTTCCTTGCGACGGGTTGTCACTGACTGACTGTCTCTGCAAACTGACTCTTGCCCGGTGCCCCGCGGCGCGGAAAATTACTGGTTGTCTGTCCCGATCTGGCTGACCCCTTAACACTGTCTCGGGTTGACTCTGCCGGGGCCCAACCCCTCCGGCCTCTCGGCGTCCCGACGGACTTCCTCTCTCGGCGCGCGATTCTAACTGACTGACGGACTTCCTCTCTCGGCGTGCAATTCTAACGGACTGACGGACTTCCTCTCTCGGCGTGCAATTCTAACTGACTGATTGACTGATGCGACTGACTGACTCGGCCGAGGTCCGATCTCCCCGGCCTCGGTTAACTGCTGCACAGACTTCTCTCTTGGTGACGCGACTGACGTAACTGACTGGCCGACTGATCTCCCGTAACTGATCCCCCCTTGTCGCACAACGTGGCTTTTAAACTATTTCCATCCTCCCCTTAGAACCTTACAAGTGTCTTCCTTTGTTAGGGGAA
The DNA here is from genome assembly GCA_002778355.1 of Clitarchus hookeri. Lineage (NCBI taxonomy): Eukaryota > Metazoa > Arthropoda > Insecta > Phasmatodea > Phasmatidae > Clitarchus > Clitarchus hookeri. The sequence goes on along the minus strand of NQII01000251.1, from coordinate 504,979 downwards.
GAGGAAAGGGGGAGGTGGTGAACAATGGCTACTTCCTACACGTGCCACCGCTCTTGTTGGTGGAGGGGGAATGCGGTGACCTGCGGGGCCACTGACAAACCCTGTCAGCTGTTTTTGCGGCGCGTGTTGCCTTCAGCACGTGTTTGTGACGTGGGCGGAAATCGCCAGACTATCTGATCCTTTCTTTGGCGTGTCCAAGTTTCAAGGGGTTGCTNGTTTCAAGTGGTTGCTAGGGGGGGGGGGGGGGTCCGAGGCAACCTTGACATGTGTATGCTCCGGCCTACCTTCGCCGCAGGCGTTAATTGCTACCACGTGTCTCAAGGCAGGTAGCTACTGGGAGGGCCCTTGCGGGAGGGGGTGGGATATGGCGTGCGTTGTGACAGCTGAGCTCCTACATTGAATACGTCATGCGTCAACATGAAGTACAGAATGTTTATGATTAAGTTAATAATATTTTCTATTTCATAAAAACAGTTAAATTTTCTCGAACTGGATACCCACCAACCACCTTCAGTACCTACATTTTGACAGCTACCATCCATTCCATGCCAAGAAATATCTGCCGTACAGTCTTGCCACCAAACCTAAACACATTTGCTTCTCTCAAACTGACTTAAACAAGCAGTGTGATCTAATAGCCAAAGTTTTCTTCGATTGAGGCTACCAAAGATCCCTTGTTCACAAACAGATTCAGCATGCCACTTGAACCACAGATACCCAAAAATCAGCAACTCAGATATACCTCTGATTGTCTTTTACCACAAGGGCATGGACAAACTCGGAACCATTCTCAACTGCAGACACAAAATTCTGGCCTCTTCACCACTCACTCAAAACTTGTTCTATGAACCACCCAGATTGGTCTTCGAAGGACCTCCCAACCTCCGAAACAAACTTCTGCACCTTAAATTGCCACGTAATGCCACAGTCGGTAATATCACCAACCCCAGGAGGTCTCATCCTTGCAATAGCCCATGTAGTAGCTCTTGTGCTATACACCAGTCTTCCATCTCCTTTAACAGCAGACTCGCCAATCAGACTTATCCTATCAAGGGCAGTTACAACTGTGCAACAGAAAATCTTATCTACGAACTACAGTACGTTCACTGCAATGCAGAGTACATTGGCCTTACCAACACTCACAGACAGAGAATGAATGGCCATAGAGCAGACCAAATAAGCCATAGCTGGGCAAATGTAAATTTACAGTAGATGTCAATTGCATCTAATGCAGCATCTCACAACCAGAACTTTGACTCCTTTTACACAACCAGAGTGGTGAGGCTGCTACTTCCTTCTAATAGTGCTGATGACTCTTTCTACACATTATTATTGTCGACTCCGCATCATCATGTGCACGTCACGTGCCCCCGAGGGAGTCAAACTCTGACTGGTCGCCTCCCAGGCCAGCACCACGTAATGCTAGGAAGTCACGTCATTGCCCTCGCCGCTTGTAAACCCACTAAGAAGCAGCCGCCGGCAAGCAAGAGTTTGCCCCTAAGCAAGCGGTGGATACTGCCCGCATTCACACCCACACCTCCCTGCTGCCACCCCGCCAAGAGATGGCAGCAGCGGCGCTGCCGGGCCCAAATCCAAAGGGGTGGCGGCCCAAGGTTACCGAAGCGAATGAGGCATGAAGGAACCCTCCAATTGGGAGGAATATAATGCAGTGTGCCCGGCAGAAATGCCAGTTGTTCACATAGCTCGCCTTAGCACCAGTCGTGCTCAGGCCCTCTACCACATAGCCACAGTCCTCTTGAGGACTCTCCAAGACCTTCCAGTCTTCTACCAGTTCTTCAGCCTACAACGCCTTCTCTACCAGTGCAGCTGAAGAGTTGTCGTTACCCCTGACACTTGACGTCAAATGAGTCACCACACTCGACACGTACACCACACGTGGCGCCTGAGGTTCCTTCAGGACTACCAGCCACAATTAGGGTTTATTTGTTTTCACAGCTACCTACTTGGCAGCTCTCGTCCACTTTTCAAGCCGACAGGCTCCTTCATCTGTATTGCTCTTTTACAAAGTCCTTTGAACACCTAGTGTGTTTAGAGGTAGGGGGTAGTATGGGTCACCGTGTTCTATTCTCAAGAGAATTAAACACGAATGATAGTTTCCTTGCTCTGTAGTGAACATGTACCTTTTCCTGAACCTGGTAAACGTCACCCTCGAAGGAAGTGGCAGGGGACCGTGAATTGGCAACAGTTTCCAACGTAGAGTAGAACTGCGGGCAGCTCCTAACCAGGACTACACGTACGTCACACACACAACAAAGTCGACGGCCACCCATACTGCGGACCAGGTACATAAAGGTACCTGATGCGCCCCAACTACTAGAAAGACACATGACAAAGCATCTAGGCCAACTAAGTCAGCTAACCCATTCCCTCAAGTGTGTGTAAACTCGCCGGTGAGGGTGCCACAGGGTGGCTAGCATCAGGGAAAACCTGGAAAAGTCAGGGAAATATCAGGAAATTTACTAAAAGGATACTGCTAGCCACTCTGCAGGCCTTACCCAGGTATTTCTGGATGACACTCTAGCTAGGGATTTGTTGCCTGCCGCACTCTACAGGATGAACAGTGGCACCTTTCCTGCCCATGATGTTCGTTCACAGACGAGGGAGCAGAAGGAACACTCGGACAGCTGCTATCCTTGCATTTCGCCTAAGTAAACAACCTATACCAGCTCTCAGCTGTATATCCCCACGGGAGAGCGCACAAGCCTTCCGAAACTTATTAGAGTCTCACTCCGCTACCCGCCCCGCCAACTTCTTTGGCTTCCCGATTAAGGTTCTCAGAGCTGCCCATCCTGCCGTCGAACTACTCTGCCAGGGGTACACTCTTCCCTTGCGACTCGCAGGCAGCCAATGAGACTGCAGCACCAGCCGACCATGTGCCAACCAGCCCGTCGGCACCTCAATCACATGCAGGCGATAGCCGAGCCAGCCTGCCTAGTCGTCCGCTCCAGCCGGAGACGAAGACACCAAGCCAGGGCCAACGACTGCCGAAGGGAAGTGACACCAGCAGTAGGCCAGCCCAACCCCATGTGCCCAACGCCTGGAGGCATCACCTCGCCCTCACAGATTTTGTGCCCAGTAGGCGCCCGACGTGCGTTATGTTATATAAGGGACCAGTGCGAGGCCGGCTAGTTATAATACAGATGTCTCCACGCTAGAGTCCGCTCCCTACCTGGGCAACTGGTGGTGCAGAAATAAAAGCACTCCCCACTCAGACGTGACGTCCCTCTCTCTAGACCGTCACGAATCAAGGATGGCAGGGAGGGGTTTTTAGTGGTGCTCAACGTGGGGCCACTTAAGAGAACGAGCCGGACTAAGCACCCTAGAAACCAAATTAGACTTCAGGGAGTCTCTAAACATCCTGTGGCACTCAACCAACATAACCCTCGTGATGTCCGAAGGAGGGGAGAACTTAATGAACCCAGTAGAGGCCTCCGCCATGGCTGACTAACCCGGAGAGAATACAAACAAAAGGTGCCGACACGCCACAAGCACCGACTTAGGCCAATACACAATCTAGTGCGCCCACTGCCAACCACATTATAATTATCGCTGCCTTGAGTGGAATGATACGCCGAGATATACTGATGGCCTTGAATACTGCTGTGAAACCTGCCGCTTGCAGCAAGCCACAAGATGTGACCAGTTTAATTAACTGTAAAGGGCAAGGCATTAACACAGTGCGTTGTGTAACATGCACCCAGACCTTCTACCATACCGGTCTAGGTTGGCCCAATGAGAAAATCACGAAGCCAGATCTAGTTTTTACACCACTTCAAAGTGTGTCACCAGGCACAAGAATACATGTCTAGCAGCCTCGGACACCACGCTCCCAGTACTGTTAGACATGTTGACGAACAGCAGTTAACAGAATTTGCTGGCCACCCACATGAAGACCCCTTCGTGCTCACCGAGGAATGCGAGAGGGAATTTAAAGCCATTAGCATTCCAGCCAAGCAATGGGCGACCCACGACTGCAAACAGATGTCAGGAAAAGACCTTGAATGGTGGAATCGCTATAGGGAATTCATCACGGAGTGGGAACAACTATTTAGCCACCTCACAATCCAGTTTTCATGGGAGAAGGTGCTCGCCCAGTGGACCTCTGAATTCCATATCAAATACCAGACAGCCGACGAAGCCAAGATCTTTATACTGCGAAAAGTTCAAATGTAACGTCATATCATGCCCAAAGGAAACAAGGAGGGTTGCGTCAGAGCAATCACTTGAATGCTGCTCTCCAACATCAGGAGCCTTCTTCAAATACCACGTTTGCAAACAGTGGACGAATTAGTGGAGAGAGCTTGGGAGACAGTGAACATAATAATAATGCTCAAGCCGCCTTAGACCGCCCAATATTCTCCAAGCCTAAGGAGGAACCCAAGATGTTGGTACCACTAATAGAACCAGTACCGGTACCAGTACCTAAGCTACCTAAATGTTGGTTCCGTCTGGGCTTTTATTTCAGCTGGGACTGCCCCATAAAACAGGCTGAGAGAAAACCGCAGAGAGAAGGCGAGGGAATGAATCCCAATCACAAAACAAACGGTCCCACAGTTAGGACAGACCGTAACCAGGGAAACGACCGGACCAGGGTGCCCAGTGAACCACCACTCCCGATAATGTCAGGTTCACCACCTTCATTCAGACGTTAACAGAAGGGGATGACCCTCCCGAGGCTCCACGCGTCGAAGTGACAGTCAATGGAAAAACAGCCGCAGCTCTGCTAGACTCCGCGGCGACCAGAAGCTTTGCGCGGAGTGACCTACTTACCGCCGACCAGCGCGCCGAGCTCCGGCCCGAAGAAAGAAGGGTGCACATGGCCCATCCTAACCAACTCCTCAAAGTGGAAGGTACTGTTCACCTTCTTTTTAAGGTTGGTAATCATGACCACCAGGCCGAATTCTTAGTCCCCCCATTCACTCCTACCACATAGGGAAGGAATTAATTCTGGGACAACCTTGGCTGCAACTCCAACAATGCATTATATATTGTGCGCAAAAACGCCTTTATATTGACAACCAAGTTAGCACGACTAGAGGCAGGGCTCTGTTATGATAAAACCCGAGGTGGGTCCACCACCAAGAAGGAACGAAGGAGAAGGGGATTGGGAGAAAATAATTCTCATCCCCTGCCTCGCCATGCAGTCCTGAAGAGGTGATCCGACTGCAGCAGCTACAGAAAAGCGTATACCTTGAGCTACCATCAATAGCAAGACCCGGAGGTGAACGCCTGTAAGCCAACATACTCCACTGGTACAAACCACGAGACACTTAAGTTTGGTCCCGCAACGGGACAGCGCCGTGGGCCTCATCTGTAGGTTCGGGCACCTCTGCCCTGTCTAGATGAGATAGTTTAGCACTGCGTCACTGTTGGGTTCATCTGCTTCTTTGGCGGAGCATGAGCGAATTGGCGTCAGCCAGGTCTCGCGGTCCAGTGGTGATCGCCACGAGAGTTGAGACCAGCTGGCTCGGGAGCTCCATCATGATGACCGGTGCGACTGGTATCTTGAAGGTGTGAAGGGTAGAGTCCTGGTGGACAACTTTATACATCTTTCTGTATGCTTCATTTGACGAATTCTCTGTCAACCAACCTTTAACAAACAATGCTGCTATTGCGTATGGGTAGTGTGAATTCACACTTTACAGAATTGCATGTATGTATTTCCTGAATATGTTTTAAGACTTTCTGCTTACCAATTGCCCATTTCTCTTTTTCCATCGACACTGAAGACTTCAATGTTACGAGCCATCCAAATCTCTCTACTCAACTAAACTCTTTTTTCTCTGTCTTTTCTGTATTCCAGAGAATATTTTTCCCACTTGCACATTTTCCATGGATTCTGGTAATGTAATTCACTAAAAAAACCACAGAATTCCCAACAGCAATAACCAACTTGTAGAAACAGCAATAACCGAGTCCCATCGTCATTACTGTTCTGTTGAGTGCAACTTAAAATGTGGGAGAATGACTAAATACGAACATGAAAACAAATACCATTCTCTCCTGTCGCCATTAACAAATCAACAGACAGCAATAACCAATAGCATTTTTTGTCGGCAAATGGATCACTCTCAGATGACAGGTATGTATTTTAAATGTGATTTGAAATATTTGCCCAACTTTGGTCGATAAATACCTCTTTCCCTACCTTTCATACCAATATCGGCTACACATTTTTGTATTATTCATACGTAAAATGGCAACATGAACCACAACTATTTCACAGGGCTGTTCGGCTGTATACAAGACATTAAAACATTCATATTCCTTGTTGCAGAAGGAAGCGGAGAGCATTGTTCCATTGTCTGTTAAAAGCCAGTTATGTCACGTTTGAATGAGTCCTGTAAGGACAGGGCTTATCTTGTCTGAGAATGAAAAAATGTAGCTTCGGACATAATCTGATATCTAGCATCTGGGGATTGTCATTACTTCATGTATTTCTGAATGTGTGTCTCTTTCCCCCAAGTATATTTCATTTTACATGAGTATCATCCAGTTTCATTGTTGCATTTACTATCACATTTGAAATTAATAATTTCAAGCCAACAAGTTGTTGGCGGCTGTTTCTCCTTGCTCCTTTCCTACCCCCCCCCCCCNTCTTCACTCTACACAACATTCCTTAGCTGCGCCATGCCCTCAGTTACAGACGATTGGCTCTCTACCATAAAGTAGTCATACTGTGAAATTCAAATTGCAATGGAGAAATGGAAAGTGGCTGACTTGAAACAGATTTTAATGAGAGTTTTGAAAAGTATTTAACTAATTCCAATTATTGCTTGCTTTTATTACTAAAATTCAAGGTTAATCCAAAATGGCTGCAGCATGTCAAAATTTAAAAGGAATTAATTATCAGAAAAGTTAACAAACTTCCTAGTTCAAGTTTTGTGTACAGCTGCGGTCAGCCAAAGGGATGTTTTGAGATAGTTATCAGCTTTCCCAGCATATTGCGTATGTGTCAGAACAGAAGCTGCACTATTTATGAAATTGTGTATGAAATTCTTGGTGCTGCAATCATAATTGCTGTTCACATTGATGTGTGATGGCTGGGATACTTGTCACATCACCTAGTCTACAGGGGAGATTTTGAGCTAGTTCAGGCCAAGGACTCTGGGTAATCTTACGGGCTGATTATTGTGGATTCGCCCTGGCTCTTAGGAAGCTGGTGTACAGAGTCGGCCTGTTCGGGTGGCGGCAAGATACGTTTGCGTCTAAGACGGCATGGTTTGCAGTGGATGCTAGCTTACCACCTGTAGACTTGCGCTGTAGCTGACCGTAGGCAGTCAGTGGTAGGTAACTCTCCGGGCCCCGTCCGGGAGCGGCTGGCGTGCAGCTGGCAGTGCCTGGTCCAGGGGCTGCTGGGCTCTGGGTGGCAGTGGCGAGCGGTTGCGCTCGGTGGATAGTCCTTGCGAGGTCCAGGCCCACGGGTAGTCAGAGTCAGAGGTAGACGACGACTGGATGCGGTATCTCGCCGGTCTTTTAGGGTGGCTCGAATAAATTACTAGGGGGGACTGAGGCGTAAGGTCCTGGCAGTGGGCGGGCGGCTTGTGCCTAACCCCGAGCAGAGGAAAGGCTAAAGTCTGACTGGGAAGGTTACTAGGTAATTGGTTGGCTGCAGGAGCCGCAGATGCCTTCTTATCGGCCCACTTACTCCCTTCTTGTCGGGTGTATGACATGGGGTTAGGTATTAAGGATCGTCGCAGCAAGCAAGGGTCAGGTGACAGCAGTTCCCTAGCTAGAGTTACCCAGATGCAATAATGTTATGCTGTGTCAGTCCTAGTCCTCCAACCGGCGAATCTCACGCGGTGGATGAAGCGGGTTAGCTGACTTGGGGTGGTGCTAAAGCTTCGTCGTGAGCCGCTTAGAGGCTACCGGGTTACACCTTGTCAGGTCTGACACTCCAACTCACGCTGTGGATGGAATGGGTTATCTGACTCGTGTCATCCATTTGCTTCCTCGTGGAGTGTACATAGTAGGGGGCTCTACCGCACCAAGTGCCTTTGCGCACTGGGCCCACACTATGGGTGGCCGACAAATTGTGTGGTGTTTTGCGACATACATACTACCATCTAGAGCAACTAATAAAGCAGTCGTGAAAACGACTCAAACCCTACTGTAATCTAGTGTAGTCCTGAAGGGACGGGGGTAAGCACTCTCACTCCCAAGTGGAGTGGGTGTCTCGGGTGTTGAAGGCAAGCTTTGCTGATAGATCTGGTTGAAGCAGAGAACCCTAGCATGGCAGTGGTAGGACGAGCTACTGGGTTGCCAAATTAGGGAAGCCAATGCGATGACAACGCAATGTCAACTGGCATTCTAAATACTGAATGGAGCCTTCCTTTGTTTTCCTAGGGACCGTTCTGGCATCTTCGGCCAATTGGCTCCTCCCTGTTTGGGTGGCGTCATCCCTTGCTGCACTCTCTTGGCGAGGGTTGGAAATGGGGTAGCTTTGTGAGTGCGTGTTGTATCTAATGCCCGGTTAAGGTCAGGCAAAAGCCCAATTCCAAGGTGAAGCTGAGAAATGGTGGTGCAAATATAGGGGGTTCGTCACTAATTGAGAACAGCTTGCTGAAAGGCTGGTTGTGAATTTTTTGGGCCCATGTACCATAGCACAGCCCACAAACGAACTTTACGGCCAAGCCTAGAGGGAGGGAAAAGAAACTGAACTGTTCATCCGTTCGGTTCTCAAGACCCTGATGTTAAGAGCCGCCCAAATCTCTACACTCACACACTCACTCTCACACTCACTCACACTCACTCTCACACACTATCTCTCTCACTCTCTCTCACTCTCTCCCACCCTCTCTCGCTCACTCTCACTCACTCTCTCATTGTTCATCCACCATAAAGCCTTGATTTTTCAGCAGTTGCACTTCGGGCAAGATATGTTGCATGCTGTAGAACTGATTATCCAGCTCCTGTTACGTGAGATTCGCTCTCATTTGTGAAATCCAGAACCTGAAACACTGGATGAGCTTGTGAGAAGGGCATCTGTGAGAGAAACAGATGTAGTGGACAAATGGAGAGCTCAGACCAGACCTAAAACCGCATCCACAACCACAACCACTGGAAAATTGGGACTAACCAAGGTATCCATGCGAGGGAGACCATCAGAACCCACACCCATGCTACCCAATTGCCGGCACTGTCCCGCCAGGCATTTCCACAGAGATTGCACTTCACTACAGAAGAAAATTCAGGGCGACACAGATAGGTCGGCAGAGTCTGAGAAGAGAGACGATCCTGCAAATATGGCAAAATAAGCCAAGACATCGGGAAACGAGAAAGCCAGGAAGCCCGCAGGGGCAGGGGCTCCAGCAAAATGAAGGAAGAGTACCCACAGGAGGCTGTCCTCCAAGAGAAGGCAGTCATAAGGTATCCACCCTGAATGACTGTGTTAATCAGGGCGAACAAAGTCCTGGACACTGCCACAAATGCCAATTTCATCCAGAAGAGTGTAATTCCACTGGACCTGATTCAGCCCTCCAGGAACACTATGAACTACATGGCCCAGGAAGGGGCCTGCCTTCCCAAGGAAGGGGAAGTAACATTAACCCTGAGGTTCAGTGACAAGATGATCGCCACCAAATTTCATGTCACTGAAGAACTGAGAGAGGCAGTAATCGTGCGGAATCCATGGCTGTCTGAGCAGCAGGCCATCTTCTACTGCCAACAGGGTCGGATCTACCTTGGTGTGACCAAGAGAAGGTCCATAACATGGCGGAAATTCGCTGAGCCCTAGTTACAGCAACCTATCACCAGGGAAGAATTGAACCACCAGCTGCAAGGGAAAGTGGTGGAACAACTAACCCAAATCTTCCAGGAACACCGATGTGTGTTTGAGCAACGAAGCACGCTACTCCAGTCAGTCACAATCTCTCACGAAATCCACCTGACCAGCCCCCAAATAATTCATAATCAGCCAGGGGAGTTGTCAGCCAAGAGGAAGGCCATCATTGAACAGCAAATTGAAGAGATGCAGGAGTTGGACATCATCGAGTCCTCCAATTTCACCTACAATGCTTGAGTCGTCCTAGTACTGAAAAAAAATGGCACCATATGGTTCTGCATCAACTGCTACAACCTAAACCAAATCACTCAGCCCCTTCTCTCAATTTGGGGCATATGCTCAAGGCTCTAGTAGAAGCCAAAATCTTAAGCAACCTCGACATGTGCTGTGGCTATTGGCAGATACCTGTTCACCCGCAATCAAGGCAGTATACTGCTTTCATTGCCCCCCCC
>NQII01000251.1:473634-488859 GCA_002778355.1 Clitarchus hookeri | reverse complement strand
TATATATATATATATATATATATATATATATATTGGATAATTTCATCTGTAGTTGTGAGTGGCAGTTTTTAAACCATTTCTAGTTGGAGACCAATCCCTTTCTCCTTTCTCTTTGTTTGCACGAGTCTTGCTGTTCTTGTACGGACTTGTTAATTGCTGTGTAATATTCCTGTAATGCTTCACACTCTGTATTGGTATGCGTAGAGGGAATGGCACAAAGGCGAGCTGCATCACACCAGCACAAGTAGAGATCAGGGAGTGATCAGAAAACAAGCCCAAGCTGAATACCTGCTTGTGGCTTGGGCTTGAGCTTCTATATCAACATCAGGTCATTCAGTCTGCGACAGACGAGACTTTTCCACTTTTACTAAATTAAAGAACGCATTGCTTATTAATGAAACATAAATATTTCAAAAGTTAGGCATGTTCTAGTAAAAGTATTCCACAGAAATGGTGATGTGAATGTTGATTGACAGCAGAATCAACCTAAAACCGGGTCACCAATCCGCCTAAGATGCGGTGCCTGGCGAGACAGTTTGTTAGAAAAATAAGTGTCCTTCCCCCCTCCCCCCCCCGGAAAGACGCAAAATCAGTAAATTTTTACGAAATTTGATTTAGTATTTGAAATTGCAAAATGAACAAACTTTTTGTGAAAACAGAAAATAATTATTTAAGAATGACCTGTTAATACATACAAAGTTGATTTGAGCAATTGATTGCGATAGTTGGTGCTGAATAGATTTTTTGAATGTTTGCTTCTAAAATTGATTGCACATTGGAATGACATTTGGTAGTATCAAATGAGGAATTAATACTGGGCGTTTGTTTTGGTTATCAGAAAATGTGTTGATTTAAACTGGATGCAAAAAATTGTTGACACTGCAGTGTTAAGTTACAGAGGGAGAATTCTACATTTTTCATAACGTCAACATTGCAGTGTGCAATTATTACAATACAGATATACAGAATGTGTATGTGCCTTAAACATACAAAGGACAACAGCATGGCTTGTAAACAAGAACAAAGGTCCAGCGCAACTAAATATTTCGTAAACCTCAGTAGCATCTGTGGAGAAAACGGAAATCTGAAATGATGAATAGGTTATTTAAACAATACTTGCTTTTATGGTTGAAAACATGAATAAAAACAATAAAGTTTTGTAGTGGAATCATGTTTTGTTTTTATAAACTACGAATTATGTACACAAAGTGACTTAAATAAATTGAGCTGGTTTCTATAAGTTACACAGTCTTTGAGTTTTTGCGATGCAAAATGTGGCACACTCCAAACATTTTTTACTTATAACATTTGCAGAGTAGTAGAATAGTTCTTTTTATGGCTGCATTTTTCAAATTAGTTTTTGATTCTTCGTGAAAACCATGCCGGTGATACAAGTCGTTGCTTTTATTGTACATTCATGTCAGCTGTCTCTTTTATATGCACACACACGTACTGGGTTCATGGATTGATAAGTACAATTTTTTTTTATTGAACTTGCAAATTTTAGTCATTAAAATAATATGTTCACATGAAATAAAGTGCTTCAATTTAATATTTTGCTGAATGAAAATTTATTGCAGATATATTTTATTGTTTGTAATATTGTTTTATTACATTTTAAAATACGCCTACATTTTTGATGTAGTTAAAAAAAATTAGCAGAAATGTATTGAAATAATTTCTTCGAAACCCAAAAAATCATGCAAATTTTTTTTATCAAAATGAATATAATATTTTAAAAGGTAGGCATGTTCCAGTTGAAAGTATTACTTAGAACTGCAGATGTGAACACAGATTATCTTTATTATAAAACTTATTTTTTTAGTAAGTAATAAAAGAGCTCGAGCCCAAGCGTGAAGCTCACGAACATTTCATCAGGTTAGTCTGACTCAGCTGAAACTTAAAATCTCAGGCTCGCAGATCTCTAAGAGGTTTGTTAGCTACGTGGAGCCAGTTGCCTGATGATCTTAAAACTACCAATCTGATAATTGTTTTTAGACGAATGTTTAGAGAAATATTATTGACAGGCGAAAACAGCCATCAGATAGCAGCTTGTAATGATGCTACATAATAATTATTGGGATTCTCAGTTCATTTTCTTTCGTTTTGCAAGGCTTCGTAATATTTTATCTGGATTCAGAGTTATTGCCGCGGTATAATGTTTATCGGTCATATGTTTGCCTTTTCAGAAATCATAGTTTCAGTTAGCATCAGCATTTGTCGATATAAGTTTTTCCAACTGCAGTAGACTGTTTTTGTTCTGGAAGCTTTGATTATCTTTTACTGACGACGCAGTTCGGCATGGCGTGGGTTGCCCGGCCCACGCCATGCCCTTATATGGTTATCGTAGTGGGGGTAGGCACAAGCGACAAATACCCCGTGTGTCTATCGCCCGAAAACAGATAACGGACAACGCACTGTAGACAACCAGCTCCCGAAGAGGACGCGTCGGGAGTGGCAAGTATCCCCCACACAGGCAAACTGTATACTAAAATTACGTCCACCGGTGTGGGAGGTTGCTAGGTGAAGTTCCTCTTGCAATGCCAGTCTAAAAGACGTGAAGATTAAATAAATAAACCACTGCGGCGCTGCTATTTCTTTCTGTTTGTCTGTGAAACTGTTGGTGGCTCTGCAGATTTGAAGATTTTATGTGGACTGTTTAATTTGAAGGATAAATAAAAGTACAGAGTAAATAATCAAAAAACTTGATTTAATTATTTTATATTTAATTGGCGCCTTTTTCAAGTTTCATGTTTCTATTGATTGAGCTAACGGAGCTGTAATTTCCAGCCGTCATTGCTGACGGCCGGAACGTTACAGGCTTTCTAACATGCAAATAAATTGTATCAAATAAATAACTGCCATATCTGCTCAATTATTTGTAATTTTGCCCTATTTTTTTAAAATTTTATTTATAATAAAGACATTTGAATAATCTTTATTATTAATCTCTTTGGCAGTTTAAGAATCAATATCCATTTTTTTTATTACTTAAAATAAAATGATTTGTGTTTTATAGTTTATTTGAATACGTTTTTGGAGCCGCGATGTTGAAGAGAGAGGAGGACTGCGATATGTGAGTGAGGCTTGTGTTGTCTTGCAGGTGCACGCTGGCGAGGTCCACTTGTTAGCAGCCGTGGTGAAGTACCACACCATGCTGGTCGCTCCCCGACTGGGACTCTGCTCCAACTGGTTGGCAGGCCTGAGTGTCGGTGACAGCGTGCCCGTCAAAGTTCGCAAAGGTTCCTTCAAGTTTCCTTCCCAGCTGGTACGTGTGCAGCCCGCACTTTAACACAAGCCATATCATCTCAGAGTTATCAGTTTTTAAGCCATGGGATGCATTCATGGTTTATTTATTATTGATATTTTTTTCTGGTAAACCATAATATATAACACAGTTAATTGCCAGAAGTTAATATTGGTACAGTATTGTTATTTATTGGCTATGTCAGAAGAGTGGTCATGAGAAATAAACTTCTTTATCAGTAAAACTACCATGGGACCAGTAGTTTAGCATTATCTCCTAAAAATCTTTAAAAATAATTCATTAGATTTGAATTTTAAAAAGTAAATGTGTAACAAGGTATGCTGAATAGTATGTACACCTATGATTTGCATTGTTCATGGTAAACTGAGTACTTTTGAAAGCCCTGCTTAACATCTACTTACTAGTATGTATATAGGTACATTGTATATTCTTCCACCATACGTACAATTAACATTGCCATGAGCCTGATCACTTATTCATGTATCAGTCAAGTGAGACTGTGAAATTATTAGAAAAGTAAATATTTTACAAATTGTCTAATTCTTACTCTGTCATAAAAAAAATCATTTTAGTATTTACAAAAGTTTACCTAACACTTTTATTTTTAATTCAACTTCGAGACGTGGAACTACTTACCTCCGTCATTATGAACTTTACTGGATGCATTCCAGTGGGCAGAGACAGTTGTTTAAGGTTGATTTCAAAAGTACTCTAACAAGCTTGAACGGTAAACACAAAATGTGATGACAAGCAGAACTAGGCTCTCTCACCTGTGCTCTCGGACGATTGGCCCTTGCTTGGGGTGTGCAATGCAAGGAAGTTTTGTGTCAAAGGAAAGTAGAATATTTTTACTTATATGCTAAGTCAAGTTTGAATACATATTTAAACCTATATAGTTCATAGTACACTATTGTATGTGTGAGTTATTACAATTTTTTTAGTATAGCATCCAATTTTCACAGATTTTTCATACTGCTGTTATATTGGTTGACTACATGCTATAGTTAAAATTAAATGTCTTTTTTTCAATTTGCATATAAAATAGTACGTAATTAGTACTATATGTTAAATGCTAGGCAAAACATTCACATTAATAAAAAACCACTAATAATAATAATGCAACAGTTTTTATGTTATTCATGCAAGTTAAATTTGAATTATTAACATGCAATTTTATTACAATTAGCATATCAGAAATTAAAAATATATTTTCAATTTTATATCCAGTTAATTTTCCTAATTTTTCTTTTTTTTAAATTTGACTTATGAATAAATTAAATAATCCAGTAGGGTGAGCAAAGCAAAGTAGAACCTTAAAATGTAACACATTTATAAATCTCTGGCATGTGTGTTTTATTGTCAAGGCAATAAACAGATATATTCCAAGTTGGTGGCTTTTGTCACTCTCAGACTGCTTTGTTTCCCCTTACCTTCCTCTTCGACTTAGTGCTCCACCGACACACTTACAGTTACAGGAGCAGGCACGTACCGCCGTTCTCACTTCCCTCTCTTGCCCTTCAGGCGTATAATCGAAGGTGCTGCGTCTTTGTGTGTCGTTTGTATCTTATTGTGACGCCCTGCCTTGCTGAGTAAGACAGGGATGGTGCCCAACCCTGCTATTGTCCTTTCCTGTAGAGTGCTTGGATCTGTCAGCAACGTCCCGTCCAGCCAACGTACTCGCAAAAAGCCTATAGTGGGCAATCCCTAGGGACGTGGAATGCGAACCTTCCAAGGGGACTTGTGAAGTTGCTGGAGAAGTTTCGCCCTCTCGGATAACTGAG
This sequence comes from Clitarchus hookeri, assembly GCA_002778355.1. Lineage (NCBI taxonomy): Eukaryota > Metazoa > Arthropoda > Insecta > Phasmatodea > Phasmatidae > Clitarchus > Clitarchus hookeri. Next base: position 483,810 of record NQII01000251.1, on the reverse strand, counting down.
GAACAGGGATGTATTCTATGCACTATGAGGGGAGTCATTGCCCACGTGGAGGTCGTCCAGGATCTTCCACCAACAGTAGGTTCCCCCTTAGTCACGTCAGGCCGTGCCCCCTTTTACTGTACACCTACTGTTCATCTCTGTTCTGTCTCCTGCCTTTATGCCTCGCCACAAAGCTGGGTGTGGGAAAGCAGCCAATCAGGTTCTGGCATTGGTTGGAGGCATGGTGGGAACCACGTATAGCACCAGCAGGGTGTACTCGTCGGAAATCGAAGCCACTGTACATCAGAGGGGAGCCACCGTTAGCACTTCAGAAGACAACATAGATGTCTTCTTCTGCCTCCTGTGGCACGTTCCACGCACTGTCTCACGATTCGCTCTTACACCAGCCAAGAAGTCCACAGCCAGCGAGTGTTACCCGCTTGCGGGGAAAGTAGTTCCGACCCCTGTGTTCCACGGCTACCACCTTCACTCCTGCGAGAGTTCACACACACCCTGCTTCAAGTAGTGATCTGTACCCATAGCTGGCCAGAGCTCGGAGAATTTTTAAGAGTTGTATTATATAAATAACTAAATATTACTCGTGGATAGACACATACAAACAAAAGTTGGACGAACACATCCGTGTGGAAAATGTCTTCATCTTACTTTTTTTTGTGTGTATGTATCTACGATTACCATCCTGTGAATACTTGTGTATTTTGTCTACTTTTTATAATGTTACTCCCAAATATTTTTTATAAGTGTCTTTCATTTACCAGTAGTGTCAGACGCATGCCATGCCAAACACCAACACGATCAACGTGGTGGACTGTGTGAAATCAAATAAACAGCGTTTATAACCTCCAAATGGCAACTACATTTTGGCAACGAGTCATAGGCTTTTAAGATTATATGCCATTTCAGTAAAAATGTTATGATGTAATTATTTCTTGAAAAATCCATATGGTGAATTCTGTTGTAAAACAATAAGGGAAATAGGAAGTTTGTGTCCTGCACAATATTGATGCCAACAACAAAACTTTGTAATGTGTTGAAAGGGAATATTCAATGCCTTTAAGATTTAATTCCTCTTAAAATTTTGGAAGGTTTCACATCTCTAGACCTTGTGGGGAGTTGACATGCTATGTGCAAGGGGGTGACGGGTGTGTGGCTTCAGCAGACGTTATAAAACTGCTGATGGCTTGCGGCCACCCCCTGTTGAGGGCTGTGAGGGCCCGCCAAGCTGGCGTGTTTGTCAAGGTAAATTTTATACCCAAATGCTTCTGCTTGCTGGGTAGTGGCGACAGTTGAAAGTGGGTTCCACACACTTTCATTGCAGAGTGATACCACACCTGTCTTCAAGGCAAGATTACAGTGGATTTCTTGCTGTGCCAGCCAGTTTCTAATGGCATATGTTAGTTGTCTTTTACATAGGCATGAGCAGATGTTACCTTATCATAGATATGTGTTGGTTCTGGTTGTAAGTTCTTGGTTACATTGGTTCTTAGCCTTGAAAACTGGAACCGAGAACCTAAATTATATATTCTTGGTTCCCTCTTTTTCTATACAACAGCAACTAACATAGCTCTTGCCAAATTCCCATTACAATATTAATTTATATGTAATATTGGTTCACCAGAAAAATAGCACATAACGCAAACACAATGTTGCTATTGCAAACAAACACTTTTCTCCATCAGCTATAGGGGCTGCAGTGGTGTAGTGGTCAGACTACTCACCTCCCACTTAGGCAGATTGGGTCGGATTCCCAGTGGGATCGCTCGTAGATTTTTTCATGTGGAAATCATGCTGGACGATGCCGCTTGTTGGCAGGTTTCATCATGGATCCTACGTTTCCCTCGCCCTTGCATTCCAGCACTGCTCCATACTCGCCTTATTTCACACTCATCTGCTCTCAAGACCTCGTTTCTAAGAGCTGCCCAAATCACTCCACTCAGTCAGCCTTGATCTAAAGAAGCTGCCATAGATGTTCCAGAGTCCTGGTGTGTGTATTGTGCATGAGCTTTCCCACGCTGTCAACACTAGCAACCTTACCGTCATTGCAGTGGACTATTTGAGAGGTCAATCACAGGAAATTGAGATCCTTGTAAACTGTTGATATGCCATCATTAAAGTTTGGCAATACATCGATGGCATTAAAAAATACTTTGAGCACATTGAGATTATGAATTCTTATTACTGGGAATTTGCATGTGGTGTTGGTTACTGTTACGATACTGAAAATGTACTTCTATTTTGTAGATGAGATGTTACTTTTATTTTCCGAGATATAAAGCAAATAATGGCTTCCAGTGTGTCACAGTATTTTGCTATTTGGAGTGAAAATGAACTCTATGCAAAGTGTTCATTGTGTAAACTGATTTCTTGGAGTGAGTCGAAATCAACATCAAACTTAAAAATACACTTAACGAATACTCATTTGCTGAAAGTGGAATATAACATTTCATCTCTACCAAACTACTGGTGCAAAAGTCAAACAGGATTTCTGAAAAGAAGTTTAGGTTCAACAAAAGAGGATATTATGCATAATTACAAGCTTAGGAAGATATTGACAGAAGATGCATTACAGAAGACAGTAGAAGCAATGAGACTGAGATGGTACAGACACACAACGAGAATGGAAGAAGAGAAGATACTGCGGAGGATACATGAAATGTGTATTCAAGACAGAAGGCCTTGGGAAGACCTAGGGATGGACTGAAGGGAGTAAGGAGGAGAGATGAAGATTGGAGCAGAGTGAGGATGGAAAAGTGGTGGGGAGACAAAAGAAGATGGAGAGCCCTGTGCTGCAGACAAACCTGGTCAGTTGCTGGAACCTGTTCCTGATGATAAAATGTGAGACAGCATGAATTTGCAGGAAAATATGTTTTGCATTAGTCCGTAATTTGAGAAACTGTTACAGCTGTAAGCTACGAAAAATCTGTGAACAAAAATTGAGCTCAGCTCTGAATATTTTTCAGGATCGAAAAAATTTAAGGTTCTTTATCAATGGTAAGTCATTCTACCTGCAACCAATTAGACAATGGTTTACTGTTTACAAAAGAAAATAGCACCTTGTTTATTATTAAGAAATATGCAAGTTCCGGTAAAAGGAATCCCCTGAAATGGAAATATGAATGCTGGTTGACAGCAAAATTAACGTAAAATCTGGGCCACAAATCAACCCAAAATGTGGCATACGCGTTCACAGCTTGCTAGAAAACAATAAGTTATTCATATGCAGAGCAATATTGTAAAAGGTATGCTGTTTTCAGTTAAAATTATTTTTCAGGTCTGCAGATGAACACAGATTACTGTTGCAACACAAATTTTATCTCTATGGTAAAACTAATTTTTCTGTATGTATTTAAAGAGCTTAAGCTCAGGAACTTTTAAGTAGGCTTGCAGACCTCTATAAGCTACTTATATTTTGTCATGTGTAGTTGGTAAACGTCAGTATAATTTACTTTTAAACATCTTTCGTAATGTTACTTTCTTAGTGTCACTAAAGTATGAAAGACTGTGTAGTTATGTGATACACCATATTGGGTTCGTTGTTTTATTACCAGGAGTCTCCCATTGTGATGATCGGTCCAGGAACTGGAGTCGCGCCGTTCCGCAGTTTCGTGCAGGAGTGTGCGGCGCGTGGCATTGCTTCCTCCAAAGCCTTGTGTCTATTCTTCGGCTGCCGTAACAAGGAGGGAGACTTCCATTTCCAGGCAGAGTGGGAGCACTTGCAAGAGAACGGAGAGCTGACCGTGTTCTGTGCCTTTTCCAGGGATCACGAACACAAAGTGTATGTACAGCTTGAGCTCAGTGTTGTATTTTATTATTTATTTATAGAAATTTATAAGGTTCCCAGACAGCTGTGGGCTTTGGTAGGAGAACACTATGTACAAGGAACGTTGACATAAACATGAATTAATGCGTAATGCTCTTTGATAAGTAAATACGTATAAACACGACTTTGTCTCATCTGCACATGGAATTATGGTAACCCAGGCGGGGTGTAAACCTCAAACAACTTGAATCTAGAGTCTACCAGTATGCCTCTAGATACGGGGCCACTCGTGGACAAAGGCAACCAAGTTAATTCGCCTTATTATCAGACATCACACCAACCCCTCTCGTGTGATAGAAGCCAGCCAAGCGCCTAAGCTAACACCGCTGATGCAACTCCGTATGACAGAGATGCCTGCTTTCACTACGGACCTAGAGATGGCACCAGAAAGCGCTACTCTGCCCACGGGAGGAGGAGCTCGCCCCGCCACCCCTGCACCTCAAAGAGCCCGTGGGCAGGTGGAATATATGGCCGTGCACAGCCGCAGAATGGCAGTTCATAATCAGCAGCTCACTCCACCACTTCCAGTGCTGAAGCTCTCTGCTAACACTGACGTCTTCGCGACCTACCAGACTCTCTTCAAGACCTTCACCAGAAGCCCCCCCGAAGAAGTCAACACCCCTACCCTTCTGGTAGTGGTACCCGAGTCCCTTCTGGACAACAAACATCGAGTTAGTTAGGGTTAGTCAGTATAGTAGCTGCCTAGCCACATCTGCTTTATTAGTTCAGACCCAGGTTTGGTAGCTGAAAGCTGGGAAAGGCGACTTAGGCAGTGCTTGCTTGCCAGCTAGGATAGCAGCTGCCTTCTTGTCGCTCCACTTACTACCCCTCCTGTGGGTGAACTGCATTTGCCAGGGAATTGGGTGCTACGGTTCACTTCCGCAACGGGGTGGTAGACAACGATAGTGTAATTTGGAATGGGCAGATCCTTTCTCGCCAGGCCTGGCACTCCATCCGGCAAGTTTATACGTTCTAGAGGTAGTGGGTTAGCTGACAAGGGGAATCTAGCAGCTTCGTCGTGTCTCTTGCTAGTGGTCGTGGCTCTATCGCACGTGTGCACCAGGTACCTTTACATGCCTGGTCCCCAGTATGGATGGCCGTCTAATGGGTTGTGTCTTTATGACGTATGTCGAATCCTTTTAGGAGACAGGTCGCAGTCCTACACTAAGATCTGCAAAAATCAGTATTAAATCCGCGGTTCCTTGCCTCTTAGTTGTGGGGTGATGCTTACAGGGGATGACTAAGCACAAATCACATAAGAAAGAGCAGACGGCGGTTAAACTGGATATATGTTTTATTCTCTCCAGAATAAGACACGGTGACCCGTACTCTCCTACTGTAGCCAAGGAACTGAATAGTTCTCGGAAGGTAAGGAAAGACAGGTGAGGTGCCTGTTGGCTTGAAGAGCCTGGTCTGAAGGCTTGTTAAAAGAGCACAGAGCAACAACTAGGTAGCCGAGATAACAACAAAGCCCTAACTGAAGCTAAGTGGGTGTCCTGAAGGGACTTAGGGGGAAGTATGGGGTGTGGGTGTTGATGGCAATGTCAAGCATTAGGGGAGGGGACAACTCTTCTGGGGCTGCAGCGCGTGCAGGAAGAAGTCCGGCATTTGTAGCTGAAGATCAACTGTTGGTCTTTCGTGAGGAGAGTGGTAGAGAGCAAACAGAGCAGAGAGCCTTGGCACGACCTGTGCAAAGGCGAGCTGCTGATGTGAACTGCCCTTCTGCGGCGGTGCAGGGACATATANCCTCTGTAGGCAGAGCCAAACTCTGCTGCCATTTCTCGCTCGGGACGGCAGGGAAGCAGGCTTCCCTGCTATGTGTAGTTGCATCAGCTGCGTGAGCTCAAGTGCAGTTTTTCTGGCGCAGTTTACTAGTATATTCTCATTTCACTGGGTTTTATTTAAGGCGGGGGCGATTTAATATATATATATATATATATATATGCGTCTTGCATCAATACAAAGTTCCCATAGATACAAGGTTTTCTTCGTTCCTCTTGGAGTGAACTGATGTGTTGGCATAATAAATATAATGTGTTTTTTTAGTGTAATAATATAACATCAAATCTGCCGGTAAAAAGATGTCATTCTGGTGATAGGAATGTCTTATTTTCTAACATTTAGAATCAAAGCATAGACATTTTAATTTTTTGAAATGTTTTATATTATCGAAAACATCTGTTATTACAAACCTTGAGTGATAAGTAATGAATTACAAGTAATCATATTACCGGTAAACATAACTTTTTGAGTAAATTTTAGTTGTAATTAGTTATAGGTAAGAAAAAGTAATTTACTTGTAATCTACTTATGGCAAAAAATTCGTTTTACTTAATCAGTAATCATTATGGTTTATTGCTTCATCTAGGGATATTATTTAGTGATGGACGAGTTTGATTTTTACACCTACGAGTCGAGTGAAGTTGTATGAAACTGGAGTCGAGTCAAGTCGAGTTTCAAGTTGTATGAAAGTCGAGTTGAGTCAAGTCGTGTGCAGTATAAATTTTTTAGTTAAAATCGAGTTTGCATCATAAATGTAAATGTGTACCTATGTACATGGGTATAACACCCACCCCTTATACTTCCTTACCCTCTTATAGTCACAGTTTACCAAGAAAAAAGTTTCGGACTAGTTCGTACCAATGAGAATGAGTCTTTGCAAGGGTGAGTGATTCGCAGCACTACTTTTACCATCTCACCAATGAGTGAATGATTATGGTAGGAGTGGTAATGTCAGCTGCCTGATGCTGTTAGAAAAAGAAATACAACTCTTAGAGTAATGGAGCGGGAGAGTAGCTTGCAGACCGGTCCTCAGCATGCCCTCTTGTCGTCGGGTGAGTGCAGAAGCACTCGCTCATTTAAATTTTTTGTTACCTAATAACTGATGTTTTTTTCAAACACATTTTTTAAAACAGTAATTAGATGAGATAAGTAATGACAAGTTTACCGTTGTGCGTATTTCTGCTGAAGGCATGACTTGCCATGAGACAAAGGTTTTTCATGTTTAAATACAATGCATCCTATGGTTGTACTTTTGTGTCCTGGTGAGACGGTACCTGTCAACCTTGACCAGGTTCCCATTATCTGATGTCGATATTATACTTTTTCTTTTAATGGAAAAGATTTCATTGAACTGCTAAAGCTGGAATGTGCATGTGGTGACGTTTGCAGGTATGTTCAGCACGTGATGGAGGAACAGGCTGTGTTGCTGCGGCAGTGGATAGTTGACCACAGTGGCTCTATCTTCTTGGCGGGCAGCTCCAAGAACATGCCTGCCGGAGTCCAGGAGGCTCTCGCAGACACCGTGCTCGTCCGCGAGGCTGGCATGTCCAGGCAGGAGGCCCTCGACTTCCTGGCCTCGCTGGAGAAGAGCGGCAGGTTCCAGAGCGAGACCTGGTCTTGATCTGCCTACCGCTCGTACAAGTGTGGAGTATATTACCAACATCACAGCACTGGAAGCGAAAATGTTCCGTTAGAACAATGCCTCTCAGACTTGACCATGGACCACTGGGTCTAGCTAGACTGTCAACCTCTCCCAGTCACGCACCAAAATATACGAATAATAATTTAACACCTCATTAAAAAAATTGAAAATAAATTAATTAAAACTGCTATGTTTTATTATATTTTTGAACACAAAATAACACGTCAAAACATTGAATTTAGTATTAAGCAGAAAGAACACACCAAGTTATTAGTAATTAAAATCAGGCACCTCGAATCAGCGGAAACTGATGGCATATTTAGACATTATTGCAAATCACCTTGGATCTGGCGACGGCCCACAGACCACAGTTTGAGAACCACTGCTTTAGAACGTGAACAGGATATTTTCACGCATCTCCTGTTGGTAGGGCCGAGCCAATAGTGGACTCACCTGCTGTGTAACGTCAGTTGCTATGACTGGCTTTGCAAAGTGCCTTTGTTAAGAGAATATGGGAAATATACTAGAGCTAGATGTGTTTATCAAATCCTGCAGGTATTTTGAAGCCAACATAGACGACAAGTAGAGCAGATGTATTTAACATACTACAGTAAAATCTCGCTACAACATTTGTTAATAATGCATGAAATTTTATGCCTAGAAACGAAAGTACGGTGGAACCATGTTATAACATTTTCCTGCTTAACATACTGTCTTCTCTTAATCCGCAAACATAATTTTCAATGCAAAATTACCCTCATAACAAAGTTTTCCCTTATATAAGGCTGACATTTCTTGGGGTTTTTGACAAATGTTGTAGGGTTCTACTGTATTTTTTACTGAAATTATTGTTTTTAAATCTTTACAACATGTGCCTCATGAAATTATGGCATAATTAATCATTTCAGTTAAAAAAATTAATGTATAATTACAAAAAAAAATATTTTTTTAAAAATGACAACAAAGTGGTATTTTCTAAAACATTTAAATGCACAAATTACGTCCTGCAAACACTAAGTAATGTGATATGCAAATACCTATTACTTACTTATTGGTGAAGTTTCCTTTGAAAATAATCACACCACTTACCCATAACAAATAACACTGAAGGAATTTTATTCAGAAGACGTTTATCTTTTGTAATAAATTAATATGTGTGTAACAAATCCTCTTTATTTTTCCAGCAAGAAGCACTTGAAGATGGACTTCGCACTCTGTAAAATGCCACACACTTTGTTAATAAACATTTTTGGTGACAACAGGTGATAAAGGTTATGTTTCTGGGGTATCATTTTATTCATAAGACATCTGCCTATTGATTTACGTATATATGACTACCAGTCACGTTTTGATGTATGAAAAAATTCAAGAAATGTATTGCATGGCAACATTGTTTATCAAGGTCATCACACGTGGATAGATGACGTGATTTAGGTTGGAAATGGTAAAAAAATCAATACCTTTATGTAAAGCCCATGTATGGACAGTTCATTGATCCCATTTAGGAAGACACTGGGTAAAATAATCTTTGTTTACTGAAAGTTAACGTAAATTTTGTTTGTTTAAGTGAAATATTTTCACGTAGTTTACATAGGGTCTGTGGATGGGAATGGAAATTGTACCTTAAAGTGAAAGATACGTTAATGTAAAGTACGTTGCATCAGAATTTTTCTGTATACACAATTGGCAGGGGTATGTGAAGCTTCAGAATTTTCGAACTTGATTAGAATATTTACTTAATTGACATTCACTTTAAACTTCAGATAAATATTTTTAATGTTTAAAGCTGTTTTTGTTTGTAATGTTTTTAATGTTAAAGTCACTCACGAATCTACAAGTGTAAGGGCTATTTTTCTGTGTCATGGATTCTGCTGCATGTTCTGAAAATGTTGAGACTCATGCTGCACTATATGAGAATCTTTCAAAAATGTTAATGTTATTATTTATTGAATAATAAATCCTTTTATATACGGTAAAGAAATACCTTTGTTACACTATCTGTAAACAAACACTGCTCAATGATTGCTGCAGTATGGCGAAGATAATTACAATTTTTGGTTTCTCTAAATAGTTTATTCATGAGACCCAAGCAGGTCATCTGAAAACATTTAGTGCCCACAGATCCTTAAAATATCTTTGAGGACTACAGAGAATTTCCAGTATATAATATGCTCCAGAGTTTTAAACTAATGCCATTTTGTCTAGCAAGTCATACCCGAGGGAAATGTTACTGTGAATGGGCAGTTAAAAAAAAGTCTCACGACCATTACAAGTCTTAGAAACGTAGTATCGGGGTACACGCAGGCCAAAAACACAATAGAATAATATGAACTAGAGCACTATACTTATATTTTACGTGTGTTAATGTAGCAGTTTCTTATCATTAACTTATGTAACAAGTTACGGTACTCGAGATGTTCAAATTAAAATATGTAACATGTACTTTATTTTTAATTTCTTTTATCTTGGTGTATGGAAATTTCACTTCATGCATGCTGCATTTGTTCTCAGATCAGTGATGTGTGCTAATTCACATGGCATGTTGCATGCTTTGATTGACANGACATGTGTTTGTTGGTGGAGAGGAAAACTAAATGCATGCTGCATTTGTTCTCAGATCAGTGATGTGTGCTAATTCACATGGCATGTTGCATGCTTTGATTGACACATTGCTTAGTAAACCCAGGCACAGCTCAGAGACTGCTGCTAGTAATATTTAGTGTGTTTATTTTGACTCCAGGTAGTTAGATATTCAACTTCGAGTAGATGGCTGTAGCCATCAAGCAATGTGTCGAGCATGAGAGCGAGAGAAGGGGAGAGTGTGAGACAGAGTAAATGAGATAAATCACACGTGAGAGTGTGTACAAGAGAGAGAACATGCGAGAGAGCATGAAATGTGTGTTCATACTCAAGTTAGGTCAGTATTTTTTTT
>NQII01000251.1:383928-473544 GCA_002778355.1 Clitarchus hookeri | reverse complement strand
AACTAGCAGATATTGAATATGTACTTCAGGTTTTCCCTAGTTAGGTATCTTTAACAGTAAATTATTATTTTAATAATTCAGCCTGTGCTTTTCTCACAGAAATTTGTCGAAAATTCTGTGGCGCTCAATGTTTACAAATTATTTGGGGTCGAAGAAGGTTTGTGCATGCCCTTCCGGGATGTCATTTTATTCAGAAGGCTTCTACTCATCGGAATAAATTACTGTTTCATTAAAGAACAAACATTAACTTCAGTCACAGTTGCAGGTAGGTCGCTAGGCTACCAAATATATATAAAAGGACAGGAATTGAAGTACTCACAGTGTAGTACTTGTCGACAAGCACACACACAAAGAAGTACCGACACATTTTCCACACGGTTGTACAATCGCAATGTTTCACCAGCTTCATCAGACGGCGAGTTGGAGGACACTGCAGTATGGTGGAAGGGCACTGTTGTTAGTAAACCTAGTGGCCAGATGGCAAACTAGGGTGCAACGGGAAAATTGAAAATTTGCCGGTATAGCTGATGAGCATGGTTTGGAGCTGTGATTATCTTATGTTGAGGCCCAGGGGCTGCCTGGCTTTGTTATAAAGTGATGAGCTAATTCTCAGCGCCTGAGTTCTGAGCTATTGCTTGAAGGAGGTAGGGCTATCACAACTCTGGTGCTGTAGTAAGTCAGATTGTGTGATGCTGCATGTGCTGCAACTGGTTTGTCCTGTAGGTTATTGATGTGCCCAGCTATGGCTTGTTTAGTGTAGACACTGTAGCAAATAAATCAGATTTTCTGTTACACAGTTGTAGTTGCCTTGGATGTGGTACGTACAGCTAGTGAGTCTGCCATTGAAAGAAGTTCAGGGTGGGTGGACGGTACAGCAGCCACAACGTGGGCTATTGCAGGGGTGGGATCCTCTGGGGGCAATAGTTTGGTTGGCGTTTGCTGTAGACTGCAGCTACGGACGAACTAGTTTGCTGCAGAGGTTAGGTAGCCTTTTGAAAACCAATCTGGGTGGTTTGGAGAGCAGGTCTTGTGTTTGCGGTGAGGAAGCCAGAATTTTGTATCCAGAGTGGAGAATGGTTCTGAGTTTACTCAGGCCTTCATGATGTGGGACCACTAGGAAAATATCAGGGTTGTTGACCTTGGTTTGTGTTCCAGTATTTGAGAATGAGGTGCCTGGGTTAGCCCCTGTCAAGTATGCTCTGGCTATTTGTTGAGATCACTGTTGGTGGAGCAGATATGTTTGGCTCTTGTGGCGAGACTGTAGGGTAGGGATTTTTTGACATTGTATGGGTGGTAGCTGTCGAAATGTATGTGCTGGAGGTTGTTGTTGGGTTTGGTGCATACAGGAGTTTGAATTGTGCCATTGAGGAGAGTCAGTTCAACATCCAGGTATATGGCATGTGTTTTGGAGTATGATCAGGAGAACTTGAGTGAATTATGTGTGTTTAAGTTGTTCAGAAAGTTGATTAGGTAGTCTTCAGTGGAAGTCCATATCATGACAGCAGCTCGCTCCACCACCTTGTGTGCTGGAGCTCTCTGCCTATTCTGCTTTCTTCACGAAGGACCACCGCTATATTCAAGACATCTTCCAGACCTTCAACCCCCGAAAGAACTCTTCAACCCCTTTGCACTCACTACCACTTTGGTAGTGACACCCGAGTCCCTTCTGGACAACAGCATTAGAGTTAGTTAGGGTCAGTTAGTACAGTGGAACCGCGTTATAACGAGTATGGCCTATAGCGTCACATCCGCTATTACAATAGTTTTTAAATGCACCGTCATTTTCCCTATCATTTGAAAGGTACTTAATTTCGTATATAACGCAAATCTGTTTATGAACCCTTTTGCTATAGCGATACGAACATTTGTAAACTCGCATTTTGAAAATGATGAAACACGTATCGCAAGTGCCACGCGCGAGCCAGCCTTTGCATGGCGACACTCGCATTGGGCGGAATTAGAGAGAAGAGCAGGCGGGTGTTGTGAGCGATAAGGAAGAGGGTAAGATAGAGGAGGGGAGAGGTACGAATTGGAGTAAAGCTAGTCGAGGGCAAGAAAAGAGGGGCTTGCAGGGAAAGTGATGAAGGGGAAGGGGGGGGATGGTGGTAAGATAACGGTACCCTTCGGTCTTTAAAAGAACGTCAATAACTGCAGTGGGTGGCAGGCTTCCTTTTTCTTTTTGTTTCTAAGCAGTGACGCTCTGGGGTTTTTTTTTTTTGCCGTGCTGGATTGTTACCTCTCGAAAAAATGTACTGTCGCCTCTTCCCTTCTCTCCCTGAAAGGTTGGCTATCCTCTGCATTACATGGAAACAAAGAAGGTTTGGAAGAATTTATTGTTTGGCAACATGAATGTGAAAGGGTGTGAAGGGGAAACGTAAACATGTGGAAGTTCTGCTTTGAGGCGTGACAGGTTACAANACAAGGAGTGAAGTAGTGCGCTGATTGGTAGGCAACTAACTCCCTCCTGCAACCAGAAAATTGGGAGGAGGGGGGGGGGAGAAGAATGGAGGAGGAAGCATTGCGCACGTTTGCTAGTCGTTACATAATGCTGCTGTCAGACGTGGAATTTTTTTTTATACTACCTTGTCACTGCATACACATAGTTTACGGCATTCTTTAAATACAGAATCTACAAAGGCAAATACAAAAAAAAAAATTATGGGGCACCATAAATTTTGTTATAACGATAACTCGCTATAGCTATAATTTATTTTGCCATTGTCGACTATCGTTATAACGCGGTTCCACTGTATCATATCAACCTAGCTGCATCTGCTNTATAATTTATTTTGCCATTGTCGACTATCGTTATAACGCGGTTCCACTGTATCATATCAACCTAGCTGCATCTGCTCTTGTCTAGTTTAGACCCAGGTCCCTACTACCGTAGTTTACTTCCGTTACAGTTTATTTATAGTTAGGAGTTGGTATGGGTGACCGTGTCTATTCCTTTCGGGAATAAACACGTGATGTTACTTAACCTCNTATTTATAGTTAGGAGTTGGTATGGGTGACCGTGTCTATTCCTTTCGGGAATAAACACGTGATGTTACTTAACCTCCGAGTACTTATTTCCAGTGTCACTTTGACTTAAACCCCAAGTAGACATTCACCTATTAAGGAAAAGCAGGAGACCGCGTCATTGAAACCCTCTTTGCCGAACCGGGTGCACGTAAGTCGTAAAACATACTCATTAGACGGCCACCCATACTATGGACCAGGTAGGCAAAGGTACCTGGTGCGCACGTACGGTAGTCACAACCACTAGAAACTCAATCCACAAGGCGGCTAGTCATCCAGCCCAGCCCATTTACTCTTCCACCGCATTGTTATTTTCATCGGTTGGAGTGATAAGACTGGTCCTGGCGGTCTGACCCCTTATGGACTACACCCACGACGTGACTAGACATCCTGATCAGCCCAGCGCTCCATTCACAGCGTTGTTATTTTCGCCAGTTGGAGCAATAGGACTGAGTCTGGGAGGCCTAGCCACGACTGGCTCCACACTTAGCTAGGGATTTTAGTTGCCTGCTGTTCCTTAGCGTGGTAGACTTTAGTACCTTCTTCTATGCCCTTCACCCATAAGAGTGGTGCAAAGTGGAGTGCTAAGAGGGCAGCTACTGCCTCTGAACCTAGTCAAGCAAACTGCATTCCAGTGCCAACTTCCCTGTGCGATCTATCCCCACGGAAACAAGCTCAAGCCACCAGACAACTGGAGAGGCCTCACCTCCCAGTGCCTCCACACTTCCTGTTTCAGCCACCCTACAAGACTGCCGGCGAGCCGCATCCCATCGTCGTCGACATCCGCTAGGGACTTCCAGTACTACTGGGTACAGCCAACCTCTGGTTCAGATACACCAGGACCAACAGCCCACCGTGTGCAACAACCAGCTCAGCCAGTTGCAGGACCACCACTGCCCAAGGACTGGGCTCGAGATCCAACCAGCAGCAGCAGCGGGCAAGCCAGGAGCTGCCTCGGGCCCCGCAGGTAAACCAGTGCCCACCAACAATGCGAAGAACCGCGCAACCCACACCTGATCTTGTACCGTGCTGCAAGGCCACACTCCCCAGTCTGTATCGCAGCCGGGAAACAATCAGCAGCCTTTGAAGTCAATCCCGTTAGTTAGCCAGTGTCTCTGACTGGCACAATAGAGCCTTGCCTGACAGTGACGTCAGTCAAACCGACATCATAGTCTGTTTTGTTGAGGATTACTGTGGTAGTGCCTTTGTCAGCCGGCAGTATCATTGTGTCTGAATTGTTTTGACAATTTGTTATGGCTTTTGTTTTTGCGGCGCGCAAAATCACAAAATAAACACGAAATACACAGTTTCTCGCGAAAAACGGCATACATCACTAAAAACAACAAAATACACAAAAAAATTACTACAAAAAGTGGTGCGCAGTCTATTTATGCGATATTAACATAAAAAAATTTTTAGCGCCATTAATATGTTTACAAATTTGTCAACATAAAGTACAGTTTAATATTTTAACCTAATTTCTAAGGAAGTAAAAAAAAAATTAATAGTTTTTCATTTGTGCAATAATTTGTCCACTCACATTCATAAACAAAATAACCATCCCAGACGCGTAAAATGTAAACATGTTGGAGCTCGGTCATAGATGCCGTACGAGACAAATGTACGTAGTTTGCACGCCCGCTGCTGCATCAGAAGTGCGCATTGATAGACACTATGTTTGTACGGAATCGTGCCTTAACAATATTTACAGGAATACAAAAATTCAGTGTGGCCTAATGCACTTTATAATTAATAGGGATTAAAAAGTACAAAAATTTCTGGTGGGCCTATACACGCACACAGCTTATACATGTCAAAATAGGTATATTTCCGTTGTGAATCAACATGTTTAAGATGCTAATTCGATAAATTTATTCAATATGTAGTCGGGATCGGAAAGTCGACACAATCAATGTTTCGAAAACATCGCCGCTGAAGCGATATCGCTACGTTTCGGAAATAAACTGATCTTGATGACAAACTAATTTTGTTTGTATTTCGTCCCTTTTCACTTTTCTTCGCATAATTAATGTAATCTTGTTGGTAGTATACAAATGTGATAGCCCTGGTAGAGCACTGTTATAAAAGCTGTAAATTACTTGAGCATTTGGAAAATTCTAGTGCACCAGTGGCAGCAACTCTCTCCTCACAATGTAGTGACCTGAAAAAAATGTTTGAATTGCTGAAAGATGGGATTTTTTTTTCCCTTCAGAAAACATCAGATGCATTTTCAAAGCTTTCCAAACAAAGTCAGTCACATTTGACTTCACAGCTAAAATTGGTTAGTGAGAGGAGTCTCAAAAAATTAAATGATTTAATTGAGTCTGACAGTGGTATGGAAATCATAGAATGTCTTGGTAAACTCTTTGATCCAAGAAATATTCTAAAATTGTCTTTAAAAAACCATGAAATATGTGATGCAATGAAAAAAAATACTTATCTTGTGTGAGCTTTCCTCTGAGAGTTTGCAACCATACCTTTTGTTCAAGGATTCTGTAGTTAACGTGTTTCAAAATGATCAGGATGTCGATATTGTTAAATTGTTGTTTTCGCTGAAGTGTGATTTTTCTGACTTTGTTAATGCTGCAGTGAAATCAGTATGGATTCCAGTCAGCAATGTAGATACAAAGGAGTTTCTCAATGTATGGGAATATAATGACTGACAGGACAAACCTTAAGCCAAGCAATATGGAATTAATGACAGTGCTCACATTTTCTGAATAAATGTTTGCCATTTTATTTTTGCATCACCAAAGTAGCCAAAGTTTGTTGCAATATGAAATATGTGCGAGCGCCAGCATTTTTTAACCAAATATATACAATTTTATTTTTCTGATATTACCAAACCATTTTTTTCTCAGCCAAATTTTAGCAAAATTTTTGACGAAATGAATTTAAAATTAACAAAAAATGCACTGAAATCAACTAAAAAATTTTTGACAAAATCTATTAAAATTTTTCACCACAAACAAATGTCTGTAGTAATGAGGTGGCAATATCACAGTCTGCAATGTTGACCAGGATGTATGCGACACTGACCATAAAAATATCTGGTTTGGTTTTTTTGGATTTTAGTAAACATTTCTGTATCTTTATTACATAAGTGGTTTTTACCTCCTATATACACATGTCATATTTTGAATTTTCAAATCCCTATAGGAAAAAAATTAATGAATCTATTATTTTGTATTAATGTATCTCATAAATTAGCATCATCGCCATATAGCCTTCACCGTTGTGATATTTATTTTTCTACTTAAAAAGCAAAATGTATGTCAGCAAACATCGTTGTAATATATAAAAATTACCAACAACAGATATCAAGCTTGCCATATGGAAGTTGAAAATTAATTATATCACAATCATAAAATATTTAAGAAAATGGGCTAGTAATTTTTTATACCTTTAAAAAATCATGCAGGAATATTTGTAATTTTAGATTGAATGTGTACTGAAACCTGCCTCACCGAGTTCCAGACGACCTCAAACGTGGGTGGTGATGGCCTCCACAGCACCCTGTGCTGTCAGGGTGTTCTGTGGTGCCCCGTCTCATCGTCTCATTCCAAGGAGAAACATGTAATCTGAGATGAAATGCACCCCTGTAGCCTACATTGTATCCCCTCAAATGTTTTGGGTAGGATACATGATACCAACATAGCAGGTTATATTCTACCGTAAACATAACACTGGTGTGTATGCAGAACATCAATGTGGCGAGACACAATTTGAAATTTTCTAAATGCACAGTTTAACAGAAAAATAGGCATAAACGTTCAACACTGCTTTAAATTGTACTTTTACTTCCAAATCAAGATTATCAGTTGCTCAAAATATTTGCACCTATCATAAGTGTAGCATTTCAAAGCAAATGGTTTGGCTTGAAAATGCTACGCAGTAAATTTAACGAGTACTGTAATTAATTTTTGCAAAGATGTTTTCTTTTGCGTTGAAAGGCCATTTTCCCCTCATGAAGTTCGTGTTTGATTGTATCTGGCTTAAAACAAACATGAATTTTAAACTAAATAACTCAATAGCCAGCATCTTTTGAGTAAAAGGATACCCCTCAGAAGACTGTACTTGACCTCCCGTTGTTGCCAATATTGTTTGATTATCGAGCAGCTTGTATTGCCAAGTATGAAGTTCATTTTCAGTGGCATCTTGTGGAGAGATCGGAGGGTTTATATTAATTTAGTTCAATAAACTGATAGCCGGGAAGGGCCTATTTTTATTTTACACTTTTTATTACCAAAGAATATGTAAGCACAGAGCCTGAGTGCTGCATAACTCGTGACAGATGCAAGCGTATGGGAAAACCAAAGTAAGTGGTTTTGAATAATTAATTATAGGATACAGTAAAGAAAGAATTTTTAATGACGTTAGTTTACCATCTGTCTCAAAATCACACAATTTTTGAAGAGAAATATCATTAATCACTTTAAAAAGCAGCTGTTTGCCACATGTGCACGGCATCAATAGATATGGCCTGGATAGAATAAGCTTCAGCTGCCCTTTGTGATACTTGGCACAGCCCAGCCATGACCTTGTTTCCTCTCCTTACATGGCTGGCGGGGTCGGAGCTAGTTGCCTAGCAACGAGCATGTTGTACTTGCACCCTCCCTTTGGTTGCAGACCGGTTTGGAAGAAGGAGCCTGTGGAGGGGCAAACCGTTTCACTCCCACTGCTGGTGCTTCCCGTTCTCTGCCTCGCACACCATCAACATACTGTCCAATCAATAACCTCTATGCACGCTCTCTGCGGATATAGCGCGCACGAGACATTTGAAATTAGGCTTCCATTTGGCCTCATATTATTTTCTTTTCCAGAGAGTTTGAATGTTTGGGGTTGTTTTGCATTTGGTGTTGGCTCACAATCAATTATATACACAACTCTGTAGTGGTGTTTTTTTTTTTATTTAGGCACATTGAGATGAAATTTTCTTTACTGTATTATTTATAATAGTACTCGTACTGTAATAATTTTCTTAAAAATTACCATTTTTATTGTGTTTACTCACTGCTATTGCAGAGCTCTCATACTCAACATGAAGTTTAATAAGAATACAAGTTGTGTTTTATCAATGTACAGTAGATCACCCCTCAACTGGGGTTATTCCGGTTGTGGGAAGTGAGGGTGGGATGGTGTGAAAAATAACACATTTTTAGTCTGAAATCATGTACATGTGGCACATAATTTTAACTTAAGAAATCAATGAGTAAATAATTAGTTTTATCCTTCAAGTTACAAAACCATTAAAAAAAAATGGTTGCCTGTAAAGTCGGTTTTACGGGCGAAGATTTTACGTGACAACGTAGTGCTGCGCGCGCGGCANAAAAAAAAAAAACCACTGTGTACTGTGTAATGACGCAGTATTCTTAATTTTCGGGACACGTGTTTCATTTTCTTTCGCTTTGGTAAGCTTCGTAATATTTTTATCGGGTTTGAAATTAAAAGCCGTTGTGGTTCGTTTTACCATGATAGTACGTTTATAGGGCTTACGTTTACTGTTTCATTTCGAACGTCGTAGTTTTCAGTTGCGTCAACATTAGAGTAGCTTTTTTCAGACTGCGTCGACAGTTTTAGTTTGTACGACGCAGTTTCGATAATGTGTGGAGAGCATGCGTGGCACCACGCCAGGCCCTTATCTGAGGAGAGGGGGGTGATAGGCAACACAAGTATGCGTGTGCCTGTCGCCCTTCAGGTCAGTTGATACCGAGCAGTTGTTCAAGTCAGTCGCCTTCCGTCAGTTGATATCGGTCAGTTGATACCGAGCAGTCGGCAAAGTCAGTCGTCTTAGGCCACGTCTGGCGTGGCGCTAACCCCCACACCGGCAAAATTGAACTTACGAGATTATTTCTCCGCCGGTGTGGGAGGTCACCGCATTGGTTAGATCTTCGGGCAAGTTTAAGAATTGAAATAATTCGTAAACAAGTGTGGCTCTGTTCTGCCCCTGTCTATTTATCTGTGAACGGTTCGTACTCTGCATACTCTGAACTTCGTATTTGAACTGTCTCACTAAAATGGTAAATAAAAGTATGGAACAAAATACACCGGAACTTGACTTTATTTCATATTCAATTGGCGTCCATTTTACAGAGGCTCATGTTACTCCGTCTTTAGCTAGTCAAGTGGTAAGTTATAGTAGTCTGCAACTTAAAGCCGGCCTTAACTGTAGCGTGCAACGTTACAACTGTTTATGAAAATGTCACGTCATAAAACTCCCGACGCTGCACGAATGACCTTCATTCAGAACCTTGTATTGTTCCGCACTTCTCGTTATATTTATGATAATGCAGCCGCACAGGTGGGCGCCATGTTATTAACGTTCGGCACTTGTTACTGTCGACTGTTTACGTTGCCACGGCTTGCCCTCGACTAGATCAGAAGGTAGAAACACGAGACTCAGTTAATTGAACACCAGTTACTTAAGAAAGAAGTTCCAGATTAGTTTGATATATATATATTTATTTAACATTCAGCAACACAGTTCACAGATGGAGTTTCAGTATGCTGAGTACGAACCTTTACCATTAAATATACTATTGCAGAAAACAGTGCCACAGTCGTTTACTTAACGATGTTCTTAAAAAACTGACCCGAAGAAACTTAAAATGCGGCTACCTCCCACACCGGCTGAGAAATGATATATTAAAGTCTAGTTGCCGATGTGGGGGTTCTAGTCCTGCCCGAACGCGACTGCGCTGACCTGCCCTCACGGGCGACGTGAAGTGACTCTCCCTGACGACTGACTTGAATAAGACTGCTCTAAGGGCGACAGACAGACGCCTCTTTTTGTGCTGCCTATCACCCCCCTCTCCTGAGATAAGCGCGTGGCATCTGCCAGCAGCGTCATCACAAACTGCGCTGTGTCCCACGCTCAACACGTTATCGACTGCTGCGCCGTCAACAGAAACTAACCTCTCGTACAACAAAAACTTGTTAACGTTGCCTGAAAATGCGCTGGAGGAACTAAAACTGTCGACGCATTCAACATCCAGATAAACTAACCTCTCGTTTCGTATAAAATTTGTTGACGCATTAAAACTGCGCCGAAGGAACTAAAACTTGTCGACGTTGCCTGATCCACAGAAACGAACTAATCTAATTCATTGCTGACGCTTCCCCAAAAAACCAAAGTTTGAAACGAAAACTGTAACCAGGACTCCTGATAATACGTAACAAGCAGACGTCCTCCCGATAACCTACAAACGCACACGTCTGCCGGATAAACTATCACGGGAAACGAGCCACCACGGCTTTAAACTTGAACCCGATAAAAATATTAAGACGCTTTCCAAAGCTTCATACACACAAAAGAATTTTACACCAGTGTCCCGAAAAATTACGTCATTACAACCTGCTAGCAGGGGTTCTTATCGCTTCGCACGCGTGTATGCGTGAGTAAGCGAGGGCTGGAGATAATCTAGAGCTGCAGCTGGTGACATCATGTTACAGTTTGTGTTGACGTGTAATTGATAAAACTTCCAGAATTGTAGTCAATTCTGTGGATAGTCTTCCCCTTACTGCATGGCACGTTGGCACAATATACATTTACAAGAGCAGAACTGACGTATTATAGGCAAAGTTCACAAAGTACCGTATTTCTGCTTGTATAGGCCTCACATTTTTACAAAAAAAAAAATACAAAAAGTGGGGTGTGGCTTAGTTACAAAATATTGACAAAAAAATTTTTTTTACAGTTAAACTATGTTTAGAAATTTGTCAACATGTTTTAACTTTGTTTCTAAGGAAGTCAAAAAATAATAAAAAATGAATAGTTCAACACTCGTGTGTTTAAACGCACATGGGTCGCACCAAACTTTTGCTTGTCTGCCCTTGACAGTTCTGCTTTGTATGACCTCCAGTTGGCTTGCTTCCTTTCTCCCTCTCGCTTGGTGTCCTTCCTTTCCACCTCCACCCCCTCCCCTTCCAACAACCTCAACCGCCCAGCACCGGGCAAGCTTGCTCGCTCCCTTTATTTTCTTTCTACCTATATTCCTAAATATCTTCCTTGGAAAATATCTTCTCCTTCTATAATGTCTTTGCGGCATGTTGAATCACTGTTGCTGGTTGAATCACTGTAGTTATTTTCCAAGGAAGATATTTAGGAATATAGGAGGACTTACTACAGATGTGTCTAAACAACTGCATTGTACACTTGTCCGTGAGACACTTTCTCGTTTGACGCTAGGTGCGTGAACTCCATAACAAAATTTTCGGCTGCTTCCGTGTGTGCAGTGTGTTTCTAGCAGCTCAGCGAATAAAGAGAAATGCTGTGTCGTTTCTTGAACTTATGGAACCACCCTAATGAAAAGTCACATTCATAATCAAGTTTAAGTTCAGTATGAAAAAATTTAGCCTGTTCAGTGAGCATTGGCCCAGAAATACTAAGTCCTTCACTTCTCCTAAGTCTAAACCATTTCATTAAAGCTGAACCAAGTTCGCTACTTTTACTTCAGCAAAGTGTTTTACGACTCTCCATTCACACATTTGATTCTCTATCCACATAAAACTTGCATAGTTCATCTATTTGCTTTTTGATGTCGTACACTGTACACACTCCTACACCGTAAAATTCACACAGACTTTACAGAAATTCCAGAGTAAAGTTTTTTTTTTTTTTTAAATAACATTTCCACTTTTCCTTGAATTGAAAGCATTTTCCTTTGCCGTTTAGCTGTATCGCTAGAAGCCGGTATCTTATGTTTACTTTATGCAGAGCAACGAAAGACCTCTCGCAAGCGCGGGAAACTTGTGGAGTTTGAATTTTTTTTCGAAAATTAGTTCCAGATATGGGGAGTTCTCTTTGAGGGAATTACGGTTGAGAGGTGCTCTACTGTACATGTCTGTTCCTCATCTATTGAAATCCTGGATGTATAGAAATGGTTTTGACGGTTGACTGTAGAGCTTAGTCCAGTGCAACAAATGGAATTTTTCATTTATTATTCATTGCTTCCTGTAGAATGTGCGCTGTAGGCCCTGACGTTGTTATAATTGTGAGCGCCCTCTACTTCAGCGGTCAGTGGAGAACTCTTTGCTTGTGCCCCCTCCCTTGTTTCCCGTCTACACCCTTTCCCCTTCACCACATGTACGCCATAGTTGTGATTGGTGGCAATAGCCTTGCACGGCTGTGCTCAGGGTCTATTCTATTCTGCTGCCGCCTTTACTGCTGCTACTTATGCTCAGTTTGTCTGCCTGCAACTCACTTCAACGAGAATTATGGCAACTTGATCCAGTCATTCACACTGAGCAATGGGAGGAATTTGCTGTGAGTCATGGAAAACGTAATGTTTTTGTGTTTGCGGTAGGATTTGAACTATTTGTAATTGTTGTGTGGCATGTGTGTGTAGTAGTTGCTTTCCATTTCAAAATCTGGTTTCGGTTGCAGTTCGCAATTATGTTTGGCTGTAACTATGGTATTGCATCTGCTGTGCCTCTTGTTTTTGAAGTGTCGTGATTGTCTGTGTGTGCCACTCAAGTTAAATTGAAGTTTCTGGTAATTTTCCGTTTCCACGACTCATTCCGCATACCTGCCAACCTTTCCCATTTTTCCGGAAGTGTTCCAGAAAAAGCTGCCATATAATGTTTTCCGGAAATACGTATATTCTTACAATTTTTCGTTAGTTGATCATGTAAAAATATTATTTTTGTGATTATTTAACGTTGAAACACTGAAATCTTAGTGTTGTGACGATATAGATTGATACTGATATCAAAGAGATCGCGTTACGAGAGGGCGACAATCGATTTTCGCATATAGATTGTTTGTTAGAGTTATATTTTTTCGTTTGTGGAGTTTTTCATAGCTACAGAATTTGTTTGTGAATGTGAATACGTGTGGCCATTAATTTTATTGTGAACTGTTTCAACTTGAAGTCTAGTTGAAACATGTGTTGAAGGATTTTAATACTTTGTGCGATAAAAGCTGTATGTATTATGTCTCTTGCTGGCCATGTTTTTGTGAGGTCTTGATAGGTTACTTATTGTCGACTCTGCAAAGTTTAAAACTAAAGGTGAGTTAGAAAAAAAGCAGTACATATTACTACCAAACATTCCGGGAATCATACAGTGTAGAGTTTCCGTGTATTATAAAATCAGACAAGGGTGATAGGTTTGGCTTTTGTAGTATATGCCGATGCGACATAAACATTGCACATGGTGGGAAAACAGATATAAGTGTACACGTTAAAAGCGCGAAGTATGTCGCCAACATAAAGTGCCAGGGAGAAAATCATAAGTTTTCCAAGTTCTTTGTAAAACCTGGAAATGTCGATTTGAATGTTACACAAGCAGAATGCTTGTTTACTTCTTTTTTGGTAGAGCACAACATTCCCCTAACTGCTGCAGATCATGCAGGTTTGTACTAAAAAAAAATGTTCCCAGACTAGGAAATTGCAAACAAGTATGAATGTGGTCGTACAAAAACCTCAGCAATTGTAAAGGAAGTGGCTTCTGATACAGAATGTAGTGTAGTACAATGTTTGCAGAATGCACCATTTTCTGTTTCAACAGATGGAAGCAATGACACCAATTCAAAGTTGTATCCTATTGTAGTGAGGTTTTACGATGATACATAGGAGAAAATTGTGAACACTGTTCTTTCTACCCCTGCTTTGGAAGGAGATTCTACTGGACGGAATATAGGTAATCTAGTGCTTGCACAGCTTGAATGCAATAACATTCCTGCTGAACACTTATGATTTTGATATTTTGTTGATATTTATCCTTAATGGGGTTATATGGGCGTAACAAGTTATTGATAAGAGTTATGTATGAACACTATATAAAATAGATTTATTTAACAAACTATTTCAATATAAATACGATTGAATATGAACGGGAGGAGCTATACAAATATACTGAAATATTAAATATTTTATATAGATTTAACCAGCCACATTCTGATTAAAGCTTAATTGGAGAGTCCCCACCTTGTTAATGAATGATTCTGGAGGCTGATTAAGATGGCACAAGTCAACGGCCGGACACACCCATCTTCAGTGGTCTTCTCGTTCCAATGGCCCAACGACAAAAGACACCGCCCTATATCAGCTGTGTTGTCCCCATTTACTGGCCGGTGGAGGGGGTTTCTGTGGTTTGTGATTTCATAACTAATTTCAGCGAGCACGGTCCGTGTCCTGGATAAATAAATGAAGGTGTGGTCAGGCAGGCCGCTCAGCTAAGGCCTGACCACAACTCGTAACACACTGCATAGCATTTTTTTGCAGATAATGCAGCAGTGATGGTTGGTCATAAAAAAATTGTGTTGCAGCAGTGTTGAAAGAGAAACACCCTGGGCTTATTGTGATTGGTTGCATTTGTCACCTGATAAATTTATCTGCAAAAAAGGCTGTATCTGCTTTGCCAGTAAAAGTTGATGATATTCTGGTGGGCATTTTATATTATTTGAAAAAGAGTTCAAAGAGAAAAGAAAGGTTACAAAAATTTTAAGATCTACATGATACAGAAGTGAAGAAAATACTCCAGCATGTCTGTTCAAGATGGCTTTTCTTGGAAGAAGTTTGTTGAGGGTTTTTGAACAGTGGGAACCATTGCTTAGTTTCTTTAAGGGAGAGGTTGTAAATGAAAAATCTTCATCTTCGAGTCTCACCTCTTACAAAATTCCTAAACTACAATCATCATCCTGTTCAACATCTAATGGGATATGTCAGAAAAACATAAATGAGAAAAGGGAGAATTTGGGTTCTGCTACTGATTTCAGCAGTAAGAGAATTGCTTTGACATCAGCAAACGGTGAAGAATACAAGTCATTTTGTAAATTGGGAAGAAATACTATTTATGTTCCTTTCCTCTGACCTAAATAAAGCATTTTGTGCTTTTCTTCTAGGTATCTTCCCAATATACAAAAAACTGAATGTATTCTTCAGTCAGCATCTCCACACATTGATATTTTTAGAAAACTGTTGCTTGATTTTCTAAAATTTTAAAATTTTGTGAAAGCAAAAGCTGTGAAAAGTTGCTCATTATATTATACAGTGAAACCTTGTTGTTGCATTCCCGTGTATGTCAATTTTTTTGGATGGTTCCAACAAATATCCTTTATAAACAATGTTAAAAAAACCCACACGTTACACCCTTACATCATTAATTTACCTGCATCCATCGATCAGATATTCTGTCCGAAAACTAAAATATATTCTGAACCATTGTTTATCTTTGAAAAAATTCAGTATCGCCAAGAGCAGGTAAACAGACACTCCCTAACCTCAAATGCTAGTATACACAACTAGTTGTCGTGAAATGCTGCAATTGTTAACAACTACGTAATTTATTTTTGATAATTCAGTCACTATTTGTTTTAAATTTTTCACATCGAAAAACAGGTAAAACATAATAATTGCAGGCATTTCTTTGTTTCAAGTCAGCAAACTAATATTTGCGCAAATAAAACACGTATGTTTAATGGATGTGGTACGGACCAGAACCAGACATTCATAATGGACGGAACGGATTTGAACCTTACTCTCATTCCACAATGGAAACGTAATAATTTTTAGGCCAGTACGGTAAATAACCATGTAAATTACAAGCAATAAAAGGGAACAGTATGTTTTCACTGATTAATTCTGTTAAGATAAAACTGTCACACAAGATGGCGAGTGTTGTCAACTTAGCAGACTGCGTTTAATTTGGCGAAATTTAAAAACATTTAGCGGGCAACGGAATTTTTGGCGGAGTAAAATATAATTTCCAAAAATCGGATTTTTACATGTCAAACTCAAAAAACTGTGGTAAATTTGCCTCCAAAGAAGAGCAAAAAATATATAATGCAGTATTATTGTTATGAAACTACGTACTTTATTACTGTACTTAAATTCTAAACATTTTTAGCACACTTCTATTTTAAATCACTGTTTTTAATAAATTTTGTTTGATTTTTGCCACTTATTTTACATTTGGCAGAAATTTTATGAATTTTATGTAAACATTTGGCAGATTTTCGAAATTAAGTGTATTTCAATTTTTTATAATACAATACTTATATTGAATGATTGAAATATGTTTTTTCATCCAGTATTTAAGATATGCCCACTGTTCATTACAGGCAAACAACTCGGTATACCCAAGGATGAAAATCAATTTTTTTTTTAAGTTAGGTTTTACTTTTTGAGGAGAGTGAGAGTGGTCCACATGTTGAGTTTTTTCAGTAGGGCCCCTGAAAAACGTATAATAGAGGTTTCACTGTATAATATACTAGCGACCGGCCCGGCTTCGCCTGGTAACAATTTAGTTTTTACAATGATACTTTGAAGGACAAAAATGGTTATTGTGGGTCATCCTTAAAAGATTAAACATATGTTATCGCAGACTTTTCTGTAGACCTTTTTGAGAGCTAAAATTCTGTAGTACATTAATATGATGTATATCTTATGGTTTAGTCAGCGCTAGCCATGTAAGCGCCCTAAAAGTGGGATTACAAACGGTTTGACATTTCTCTACTATCCTTACATTAAATATAAATGTTTTATACACCTAAACCTTTCTCAAGAAATTCTCTAAATGATGTTGAAAACTGCATCGAAATCCATCAAGTAGTTTAGAAGTTGTAATGACGCAATATTCATAATTTTTCGGGACTCGAGTGTAAAAATTCTTTCGTGTTTGTGAAGCTTTGGGACAGCTTCGTAATATTTTTATCGTGTTTCAGTTTAAAGCCGTGGTGGCCAGTTTCCCGTCTTAGTTTATCAGGCGGACGTGTGCATTTGTAGGTTAAGGGGCGGACGTCTGCGTGTTAAGTTTTTATCAGGAGTCCTGGTTACAGTTTTCGTTTCGAACTTTGGAGTTTTTGAAACCTCAGCATTATTTAGTTCCTTCAGCGCAGTTTCACTGCGTCATCCAAATTTTATAAGAAACGAGAGGTTAGATTATCGGGATGTTGAATGCGTCAACAGTTATAGTTCCCCCAGCGCAGTTTTAGGCAATGTCAACAAGTTTTTGTGGACGGCGAAGTTTGTTAATGTTGACGGCGCAGGAGTAGTTCGTACGGAGCAGTCAGTTATGATAACGTTGTGTTGAGCGCGGGACACGTGCAGTTTAGATGACGCTGCTGGCAGATGCTGGATGCAGGTGCTTATCTTCGGAGAAGGGGGCGATAGGCCTGCATATATATACTAGTGGTGTCTATCGCCTAAAAGAACAAAGTAATCAACGGTTGAAGAGGACGCATAGGGCGTGTGACGACGCATCAGGCGTGAATAATTTAACCCNAAAGAACAAAGTAATCAACGGTTGAAGAGGACGCATAGGGCGTGTGACGACGCATCAGGCGTGAATAATTTAACCCTCACCGGCAAGCACCCGCGACCGTTAATTCTTTTCAAATAATTTTTTTTCAACTTAAACTAAATTCTATCTACTTATTTCCGCCGGTGTGAGGGGTCGTTAGGGTGCCAGGAGGGAACGAGCATCCCTCCTGCCTTCGTAAATTAGTCTTGCAATGCAAGTTTTGAGACATTAATAAACAGTTAAACCACTGTGGCGCTGTTCGGTACTTGAATATTTATCTCTGAACGGTTCGTACTCTGCATACTGGACATTCGTATGTGAACTGTGTCATTCAAAAAAATGATAAATAAAGTATAGAAGAAACTAACTTCGTACTTTCTTTCATAATTAACTAACATCCAATGGTACTGAGTCTTGTGTATTCTACCTTGAGCAAGCCTAGGTAAGTAAACAGTCGACAGTGTAAGCGGCGAAACGTTACAAGATGGCGCCTAACCTTTGAGACTGCTATATTATTAAATATACGCTTGTAACAGTAAAGTCGGAACTATACAACATGGCGCCCAACTGTGCGGCATTAAAATAAATATAGTGCGAAAGTCACCAAAACGCAACCATTACAATATGGCGACCAACGTATGGGCACGAATCAACCACACTTGAAGACTGAACATTGAGCAGCACAACACGGTATCGACGGCTGTTCCATTCCAGTTCCAACAGCACGAAACCGGCGATAGGTCCATTCCATGTTCCTAGCAGCACGTCGCCGAAGCTTCGGGTACGAGACCTCGTGAATCAACAGTAACGGTAAGAAATCTCCAAGAGGCATCATTCGTCAAATACAGAAACGCTAAGAAATCAAATCATCAATGAAGCCATCATTTAAAGAATATTGCAGGTTATGTGATTATCAAGTACAGTTCGCCAAGAGGTAATTTTGTTTGTTTTCGTGTTAATTTCGCGACTGGTTTTTTGGTTTTGTTATTGTTTACCACGTCGTAATAGAGAAAAAAATGGCGCAATTAGAAACTAATTGGTCAGAAGAAATGTTTAATATCCTGTTGTCCTTGCAGAAAGGAGAACAGGAGATGATACAGGAGATTAAAAAAGGACAACAGGAGATGTTAAAGGAATTAGGACAAGAAATTAGGCAACAAGGAGAAAAGAGTGAGAAAAGTTTTGATGCATTATTAACAAATGTAGACAAATGGGGGGTTGAGTCCCTGAGAATATTAGGAAAGGACCCAAGTAAAAATAATATAAAGACCAAGGACGTAGGAATTGGTAGTATTGTTCGTGTTAAGGAATGTAAAGAGTTAATTGTTGAAGATAGAAAGACAGAGGTTCAAGTTAAAGAGGATATAGATACAGATAATTTAGTGGAGAGTAAGGGAGGAAAGTCAAAGATAAAGGTTAGGGGGGTTAGAATAAAGGGTTACTATAAAGTCAAGCTGCGAGATAAATCAGATAGTGAAGTACAGCAGGCAAGAGTCGCCAAGAGTAAAGAACATCGTAAACATTATGAAGTGTTTAGACAGAGTTTTGTAAGGAAGAAGAAAAAATTGAAAGAAAGGGTCAGTAAAGTAGTTAGGGAAAAGATAAAGAATCAGAAAGTAAAGACAGTGGGGAAAAATAAGAAGAAAAAGAGGGGTAGATTTAGGTCAGTAGGGAAGAGGAAGAAAGTGCTAAAGTACAGTATGAGAAAGGTAGTGAGGAAAAAGGGAAGGAAATTAAGACAAAAGGAGATAAGGACAAGGAAAAGGAAGAAGAAAAAATATATCGCAGAAAGAGACTGCAAGTTAGATATTTAATTTTGTATTAATACTATAATAGTAAGATAATAGGTAAATAATGGTTTTTATTTAGAAGAAAAATCAATTTCTTTTAAGGGACCTTACAATTAAGTTACAATGTATACAGGTACATGGAGTAAAATCCTTCTCAGGCATCAGTAAATGGTAATATAATTGTTAATGTAAAATGGTTATTTGGTAAAAAATTAATAATTGTGAGAGAGAGTGTTTGTTTAAGTACAGTGAATCATTTTTAAAGCAAGTAAATACAGTACAGTCATTGATATTTTAGTGAAACTGGTAAGGAAAAGGAAATTTTAAGTTAATTAAACTGTGTAGGGTCACAGAATTCTGAAGTTAATTTAACTGTTACTTACATTTTCCAGAAGTGGAAGTAGGTAAAGTGAAAAAGAAAGAATAGTTTTTATAAATGCTGACACTGTGGTAAGAAATTAATAATTAGAAGTTGTTAGTGAAGTGCATACAGTATTGATGAAATTTAGAAATAACTGACGTTGATGTGCCATAATTTCAGGAAGGCTGTCGTAAATTACATTTCATGTTTGTATTTGTGTGTGTCATATATTTTTGGGTTTATTAATTGTCCATTTGGAAGCTGACACTTTCTTCCTGTGATGTGAGAGGCTCTGTATATGTACATCAGCTGTGCAGTAATGGCACACCATGATTTTCTTTGTTTTTTAGTCTTGCAGAATTTTTTTTCTGTTCTCACAAAGCCTATTTGTGCTACGGATTAAGTTTGTTACTATGTAGTGAATTGTCATCATAATATTTTGTAAGTGTAATTAGCAATACAGGTGGAGAATAGTGTAATCTTACGCATTGCATTTGTTTAAAAATTCAGTTTTTCATTGTGTTTTGTTTAAAAAAAAAAAAATATTTGCTCAGTTTTTTAAAATTATTATTAAATTACTTTGAGTTGAGCAAAAACAAGCAACACTTATGAATAGTTTATTTGATGAGCATTGTATTGGATATGGTGAATTTTTGTTGATTGTTAAAGTTGATATTGCAATAATCGTAACTTATAGTTAAACAGTATATCTTGTATTGTGCATAGATATGCCAGGGTTAAATTATGATACCATATTTGCGAATTTTCTATATATGCACAGTGTTATAAAAGAACAGTTGTAAATTTTCTTTAAACATAATTAGTTTTTNTAATTTTTTTTCAACTTAAACTAAATTCTATCTACTTATTTCCGCCGGTGTGAGGGGTCGTTAGGGTGCCAGGAGGTAACGAGCATCCCTCCTGCCTTCGTAAATTAGTCTTGCAATGCAAGTTTTGAGACATTAATAAACAGTTAAACCACTGTGGCGCTGTTCGGTACTTGAATATTTATCTCTGAACGGTTCGTACTCTGCATACTGGACATTCGTATGTGAACTGTGTCATTCAAAAAAATGATAAATAAAGTATAGAAGAAACTAACTTCGTACTTTCTTTCATAATTAACTAACATCCAATGGTACTGAGTCTCGTGTATTCTACCTTGAGCAAGCCGTGGCAAGTAAACAGTCGACAGTGTAAGCGGCGAAACGTTACAAGATGGCGCCTAACCTTTGAGGCTGCTATATTATTAAATATACGCTTGTAACAGTAAAGTCGGAACTATACAACATGGCGCCCAACTGTGCGGCATTAAAATAAATATAGTGCGAACGTTTCCCACAACGGAACTTTACAAAGTACTAAGTGAATACACAGACAGACATGGATAAGTGACCGTTTTATATTATTTAGAGGTTTTTTATAGGATTAGAGGCCTTACTGGGCCGTGGGTGGCTGCCCTCCTTCCAGCTACATAACTGAATTATTGGAGCTGAGAAAAAAGTGCTTTGAAACCAGCATAAATCATTCCTTTATAGGCACGTACGGGTGCTAGTATTCAATCAATTTTTGTGTTGGTACTCCAAAGGTTACGTTTTATATTGGTTGACATGTGATTGAAAGTTTGGTAATTTTAATAATATTGCTATCTTTGTACGCATCTTTATATTGATTTATATGCCTTTTGCCTATGTATTTTCTTCAGTATTATTGTACACAAATGTTACTAAAGGGTGTTAAATCTTGGCTTGTCTCATACCAACTATTTTCGATAAGTCACATGTATTTTATACAAAATTAATTTATTTAGTTGGCTAATGGGCTAGAAGCAGGTGGTAATTTTTTTTGTAACTATGCCATACTGATCCCCTTTTTTCTATGGTTTGTATTCTGTGGCAACTTCAAAAATTTACTGAAAAAAAACCTTCCACAATTTTTATTATTTTTTTAAATTTTAATCTGAGTATGGACTTAATTTCCATTTGCCTTCTGTTCCACAACAGCAAGTGTTTATACTTGAACACAAAAACTTACGTACCCCCTATGCATTTTTTTTAAAACAATTTTCAAGGGACGAATAAGAAAATATTGGAAAAATGTATTAAAATGTAAGCAGAGTGAATGGGACTACAGGGCAGTGGTGTGATTGGAGCGAGTGTAACTTTGGGAAGTGCGGCTCAGAAGTGGCTGTGTTGTACACATTTCAGAATACTTGCGATGTGTTTGTTGCAATACACACTGTTTGAGATTAGTCAACTTGTCATTACCGTATATACTTACATAATTACTGTCATCACATAACGCTTGCACACATGTATTGAGATACTAAATCTGGTATAAAGTCTCCTGGAATAATAATATTATTCAAACATGTGAACATTCATAGGGTGGCTTCAGGAACTGGTGGTCACTCGTGGATTTTAGTATGTGGACAACGGAATTGCAAGCTGTTGGTAACAAACATCGTGTGTTTGCTGCTCACTGCATAAGTGCCCAAAAACACTATTCATTCAAGGAAAANACAATTATGAATAAGCATTACACAGTTGACTTCACGTTGATTTTTAGCAACTTAATCCAACAAATTCTTACAGATTTTGACTGAAAAAATGAACAATTCACAAATTCGTTTTAGGACATCCGTAACTGGTTTGGTATTCCCTTAGCAGCTGTAGGATATGATGTGCATCCCAGTTCATTGTTTTTTTTACACTACTACAATTTTTTCACAGCTAATATGTACATGCAGAGCAGCTCCCACCGAACTTTTCTTGGCTCCTTTCACTATTAACTTAGCCTCACCCCTTCGTCGTGCAGGGGCAATGGATTCTCTAAACGTGTTTTAAACTTCTGTGCAATATTTTGTAATTTGGATTTCATTATGTATACTTAATGCAATGAAAGTTTCATTGATAAACCATAATCTTACACCACGTTGTGTGTACAAAGGCATTTAGTAACATTTTGAAGGGTAATATTGAGATAGTGATTAGGAATTGACATATAAAGTAGGTTTAATTTCATTCAAAATAATTTGTTTCAGGTGGTCATGTATGTTAACAAATTATAAAAACTTATTTATTGGTGAATGTACAGTAGAAAATAGATCACATGACATAATACCAACACACAGAAAGTCAGTCGGAGGGGAAGCCGTACACCTTGAGGCTTCCAGCGTCCCTCTTGCGGTCGTAGGAGTCCTTGTCGTCGCAGGCGTAGGCCAGCAGGTACTGGCTGGGGTGCCACGCCACTGTAAAGGTAGCCGCCTCCACTGAGAAGTCTGCCACTTTCTCTCCCGTCTCCACCTCACCCACGTCTATCACCAGGTCCTCCGACGCCGATGCTAGCAGCATCCCGTCGTGACTGAAGCTGATGGCTCTCACCGGCCACTCCAGCCTGCACCAACATACAAGCTACTGAGTACACAGTTGTACAAGGTGAATCTCCAGCAGCTTGACTCCTAAAGCCAGCCCCTACAATATACCTCATTTCTGCTACACCCATGGACAGGCTGGTGCGGCTACAACATACCACCTGCCAAGTAGTACACAGTGATATATACACTAAGAGTCCCGATTCAGTGAATTTCAATTTCATGAATTTCCAAAATAACCAAATCCTGACACAGTAAAATTGAAGTTTTGATTTTAACTGTTTCCAGAGGCTATAATTTGATTTGTACTCTTAATTAAAAACCATTTATGTGGAGAGGAAACATTTGGATGGCTTTTAACAGTGAAGTCTTGAGAGCCGATGAGGGTGAAATGAGGTGGATTTGGAGCAATATTGGAATGGAAGGTTGGGGGTGAAATGGGAGATCCCTAAGAAAACCTGCCGACCATCAGCATTGTCCAGTACAATTCCCATGTGTGAAAATCTGGGAGCGACCGTACTGGTTATCACACCTGGTTCACCGGTGTGGGAGATGAGTAGTCTGACCACTACTCCAGTGGCCCTCATACAAATTAGTTGAAAAACCCTTGCAAGGCCCGTAAAAAATAATTATAGTAATTTTTAATTTTACGCTGTTTGTATTTTGAAATAAGCTTTCACATTTAGATTTTATTCATTCCTATGCATTGTACATACAAAGGCCTATGTTTGAAAAATGGTAAGTTGACTAATACAGTTTGTTCTTTTAACACATGTGTATGTAGTACTAAACTATGTGAAGTATCTGTTTTTGGTTTAACCGTACCACCCTTGGTCCCATCACATTCAGTTAACCGAGACTGCAGTGTAACTACAGCAGCACGAGTGTTCCTACACAGTGGTGTAGTCCGATACTCTTGAGTTGCTGGGGGGTGGGGTCTCCACGCTAACTAAAGTGAAGGAATGGAGGTTACTCTGGTATTATTTTTGACACATTATGTACAAGAAGTAACCAGTAAACAAACAGATTATGTATCCTTTCAATACCTTGTGGTTCCTACCTGCCTATTTACATCAAAACATGTTACCTAGTTGCTTGCGCATCGACAATGAGAAAATTAGTGATTGTAATGTACAAATTTTATATCATGCAAAGGACATAAGTTAATTGAAATTTGTTACATGGTTTTGTTGATATAACATACTAAACTAAAATATTTATATATCCACCATTTTGAAAATACGTTTATTCACTTGAAAATGTTTTACAAGTTGCAGTTTTCTTGCCCATCAAAAAGAAATAATACATCAAAATGCTCACAGAAAATAAGCTACATTATAGTCTTAGTTTGATTTGCAATGTTAATATCTTCATAATATTACATTTTTTCTGTTAAATACATTACAGTAGAGCACCCCTCAACTGGAATTGTCTGGGGAAGGGCTATTCCGGTTGTGGAAAATGAGGGTGGGATGGTGTGAAAAGTAACACATTTTTAGTCTGAACTTGAGCACATGTGGCACATAATTTTAACTTAAGAAATCGACGAGAGTAAATTATTAGTTTTATCCTTAAATTTACAAAAACAAATTTAAAAAAACACTACGCACTGTTTATGAAAATGTGCCAAGTCATAAAACTCTTGACGCTGTGCGAGTGACCTTCAATCGCAACCTACTAGCGCGCGGGGGAGGGGGGGGTTCTTATCGCTTTGCACACGTGTCTACATGAGTAAGCGAGGGCTGGAGATAGTCTAGGGCTGCAGCGGTGACATCATGTTACAGTTCACATTGACGTGCAACTGATAAAACTTCCAGAAGTATAGTCAATTCCTTGGATAGTCTTCCCCTTCCTGCATGGCACGCCGGCACAATATACATTTACAAGCGCAGGACTGATGCGTTATAGACAAAGTTCACAAACTACCGTATTACGGCATGTATACGTCGCAAATTTTTACAAAAAAAAAGACAGTGGGATACGGCTTATTTACAAGATATTGGCACAAAAAAAAATTCCCCCCCCCCCCAGCCATGTTCAGAAATTTGTCAACATAGAGTACACACTAATTTTTTAATTTAGTTTCTAAGGAAGTTAAAAAAAAAAAAAAAGGTAATAACAAATGAATAGCTTATCACTCTTGTTTAAACATGTATGGGTTGCACCATGCCTGCCTGTCCTCGACAGTTCTACTTTGTATTACCTCCAGCCGCCATCCAGCTGGCTCACTTCCCTTCTTTTTTCTCTCTCTCTCACACTTGGCGTCCTTCCTTTCCACCTCCACCCCCTTCCCTTGATCAAAAACCTCAGCCGCTCAGCACCAGGCAAGATTGCTTGCTCCCTCCCTTTCTTTTCTTTCTCCCTCCTTCCCCCTCTATTTTGTTTTCAAGCTGTCTGTCCAGCAGCAGCTGTGTGTGATGCCACACGCACGCATGCACCATACCATTGCCTGCCCAGCAACTGACCAGGCTGTCACACTACGCACGCCACATAAGGTCCGCAATTCAAACGCCATGGTGAGGCATTTTGACACATGTACAAAAGTTTTACTTACGCAGAATACTGCGCTCTTGCTACTTTTCAGCAGGCGGAGGCCAGGTGGCGCGGCAACAATAACACTCAACGGCAAATTAATTAGTCTGACGTTAGCATAGTTTGCTGTTGCCGCACTAGCATGATGAGGCCTGGCAATATTTACGGGAATACAAAAATTCAGTGCGGCTTATACTTGAAATATTAATATTCCCTAATTTTTCATCAAAAACTTTTGGTACTGTCCATACACGCCAAAATATGGATATGAATTTTTTTTGGAAAATTAGTTTTGGTTAAGGGGTGCTCTACTGTAATATGGTTACAATATATTTGACACAATATCCATATTGAAATATAATATCAGAAACACTTGACATTTTATTTTCATCAAAAGACCAAGCTTTAATTTGCAACAACACACATTCGTTTTGCTAAATGCACCTACAACGAGAGTCGTGTGCCTAGACTTATACTTGAAAGCACGACATAAAACTGGGGAATCATTTGTTACAGGCGGCTAACTTGTTTTAACATCTTTAATATGATGTTAAATGTGATTCTAATGCAGTTGTAGTTTGGATGTTACCGCATGGAAATATTAGGAATTTGGTGAAAATATCAGACCACACATTTTCATTACTAACAACTAAATGTTTCGCAATTAAAAGTGGCGTGTTCTCCTAAAAATGGCGAATTCATGTAATTTATAGTTATACACACAACAATGCTATTTATACATTAGTCACGGTACCGTATGTGCCTGGATAACGTATCACATTAACATAAATGTTATTTGCCCTAAAAATGATTCCATTACAAAATAATGTGTGGTTTTAATAAATAAATAACATTTAGTTTCACCTTTTAGCTGAAACACAAAAAGGCGAGCCAGTCTCAGAATGGCCCAATGATTACAGGCTGAATCAAATTTTATTAGCAAGCAGAATTGCTGCACATGGAAATATGTTACTTTTATAAGAGTGCGTGGAAAATATAAAACTCTGGGAATTTGTTTGCATTTTACACACGACAAGGGAGTCATTTTATGGGGGCTTGGCTTCTGGAGTACACTGATGGCAGCACAGTCACCTGTTCTGCTGCTCAATCCCAGAAGAATTTATTATTTATCGTGTCTTTTTAAAAGTAATATCTTTGTTATGCTGGCTCAAAACAGGTCTGGTCTGAAATATATTGCAACAAATTAATGTAGAAATATTTGAAAAATAGTCTGCGACAGATCTGCAGACTTCTTTAATCAATATAAAGTATGCATGTGGCGATGTTACCGCTAGATGTAGCATATGAGGAAGAGAGAAACAAAGTAAAATAATCACACAAGTTTCAGTTGCATTTTCTTTGAAAAACCTACACATTATTTTAGAACAAAATTTAGTTTGTTATACTAATAAAATAAAATACATAAACATTATGAACTCCTTCCTGCCTGCATATTTCTCCTATGTCTGTTGTGCAAAGGTAGGGCTGTCCGAATAGCCAATATGAAATNTTTGTCTTAAGAACTCCTTCCTGCCTGCATATTTCTCCTATGTCTGTTGTGCAAAGGTAGGGCTGTCCGAATAGCCAATATGAAATTCTCTTTCAACTGTTCACACATCAACTGATATAGGATTTTGTATATGGGATGATGTTAGTTCCATTTATGACATGTTGCCACACACTGGCTGTCAAAAAGTGGAATTCTTAGATGAGATAGACTATAATGAAGACAAATGCTAGGAGTATAAAGNATAAAACCCTGCCAATCCAAAACCCGTAGTATAAAGTTTTATTATTACAATTTTTTTTAAAAATAGGAACATTTTGAAATAGTAAAAAATTTATATTATGTATTAATGAGCCACAAGCGACGACGTAATACTTTCTAGCCTTGCCCGAGCCGTGGCCCCCTGCCAAGCAAGAACGTTAGGCCGTACATGCCACAGGTGCCCATCACTTGATGCCCAGGGATTGCATGCAGGCCAGCTGCTGCTGCTAGACGGCATCTTGTATCACACCCAGGTTGCGAAAGGGAATGCACCCCAGCACTCTGCCAAGCCATCTTCACCGCTCTTTCTCCGTCTCTTCCCACACTGGCCCTGTGTTGGGTATATATAGGACCTGCAGTCTTTAGTTTAGGGGCTGACTCATGCAGCTCCTGCTGTAGACAGTCGCACTGCCGTATTGTGCACTGACGCTACACCTGCTGTAAGCTTTGCTTCTGCAAGACCGATTGGCTTAGCTTCACGCTCTAGCCTCCCAGCACAAGTCTTGCCAGTCTTTGGAGTCACCCTCGCGCACCTGCGTCTTCCGAGGCTGACCTCCATCCTCGCTGACAACCTAAGCATGACCCTTGTGTCCTCATATGTTTAATTGGCTTGCCAATAAACCAGCACATCAAAATTTGGCCTGTATTTTGTTCCTCAGTCTGCTTTACTTCTGGTAACCTTGAATCCAACTTGAACCATTTTCGACCCAAGAACCTCAAATCTATTTTCAGAAGTGGGCACATGCCATCACCTTCCCTTCTGCCCATTGTGTAAACTAGCATTCCATCTCCATGCCANCATCTTGTATCACACCCAGGTTGCGAAAGGGAATGCACCCCAGCACTCTGCCAAGCCATCTTCACCGCTCTTTCTCAGTCTCTTCCCACACTGGCCCTGTGCTGGATATATATAGGACCCGCAGTCTTTAGTTTAGGGGCTGACTCATGCAGCTCCTGCTGTAGACAGTCGCACTGCCGTATCGTGCACTGACGCTACGCCTGCTGTAAGCTTTGCTTCTGCAAGACCGATTGGCTTAGCTTCACGCTCTAGCCTCCCAGCATAAGTCTCGCCAGTCTTTGGAGTCACCCTCGCCCCTCACGCACCTGCGTCTTCCGAGGCTGACCTCCATCCTCGCTGACAACCTAAGCATGACCCTTGTGTCCTCATATGTTTAATTGGCTTGCCAATAAACCAGCACATCAAAATTTGGCCTGTGTTTTGTTCCTCAGTCTGCTTTACTTCTGGTAACCTTGAATCCAACTTGAACCATTTTCGACCCAAGAACCTCAAATATATTTTCAGAAGTGGGCACATGCCATCACCTTCCCTTCTGCCCATTGTGTAAACTAGCATTCCATCTCCATGCCANATATTTTCAGAAGTGGGCACATGCCATCACCTTCCCTTCTGCCCATTGTGTAAACTAGCATTCCATCTCCATGCCATTGGTCAGGGTGTGGCAATATCCTGCCTTGTTGACCAACGTGGGAGCAGAGTATGAGGCTGCATTTGCACCTTTCCGTTGAGTGCGTGGTCTGCCGGTGGAATCCTGCTCTGCCACAGTACTCGCGGGGAGACAATTACATTTAGACCCTAGGGACGTAACACCTAAACCAGTTGCGGAGCTGCTGACGATGTCCCACTCTCTCCAACAACCGAGGAATGGGACTAC
Source organism: Clitarchus hookeri (assembly GCA_002778355.1). Classification (NCBI taxonomy): domain Eukaryota; kingdom Metazoa; phylum Arthropoda; class Insecta; order Phasmatodea; family Phasmatidae; genus Clitarchus; species Clitarchus hookeri. Next base: position 444,782 of record NQII01000251.1, on the reverse strand, counting down.
GTGTTACATGGGCAATGCACTCTAAGGGAGGTCACTGCCCTCTCGGAGGCCACCCAGGCATTTCCTCCCCTAATAGGAAACCCCTCGATTGACCTGATCAGCTGTGCTCTCTTCTACAAAACATCTACTTTTACCNATTTCCTCCCCTAATAGGAAACCCCTCGATTGACCTGATCAGCTGTGCTCTCTTCTACAAAACATCTACTTTTACCGTCCATCACCCCATTATGCAGTGCCACTGGGCTGGACGGTAGAATGCAGGCCAAGCAGATCTTGGCCTTGGTTGAGGAACTAGTGGAGACCATGTAAGGTCCCAGCAAGGTGTACTCGTGACTGGAAGGAAAAGCAGCAAGAAAGAGGGGTACAATCACAGCTTCAGGACCAATAACACTCATTCCGCCACGGCACCTGATAACATACACACAGCTTTAAATCATACCACGGGCTATCTATCCCTGCCCCATACACCACTACGGAAACTGCAGGGAGAGAAACTTTGTCATCCTGAGGGGAAAGTGGTACGCCGCATGGCACTAGACTCCAGTCACCTCACTTCTGCCCGATACTCTCCTGCCTGGACAGTAACAAACCCCTTGATTAGACCAGTCCCTCCACGTGCACAGAGGGAAGGAAAATCTCTGTACCCAGTTCTGCTAAAATCAACATCGTCATAAAGACACATGCTATCATATAACTACTCTGTCCTTCACTTCCATTCGCTTGCATGGGAGAGAGCACAGCGTGCGCAACAATATATTCATCACCAAACACAGTGTCAATGTGTATCAGGAAGCACCCTGTCCAATATCGCAGCACATCTTCGACCTTAGTAGACGGAGATATGAAGTAGTGTGAACCATCAATGAACTTTAATACTAAGGTATTTACCAATGTACGACCCGCCCTCAAGTAAGTACCGTACCTTAATTTCCAGATTAGATTGCTGGGAAAAAATGTTATTTTAAACAAAAATAAATCTATCTAAAGTACTATATTTGTAATACAACTGTGCCCCAAATTTATCTTCAAAAATGTAAAATATTTGGCAGCAACATAGTTTCTAAAACCTTAACTGGAAAAGGCATGAACATAGGTAGCTGACGACCAGGACAGAGCACGCATCTTGGCAACTGGCAGTTAAAAGCCAGAAGGGTGATGCAGTGACCTTGGCCGGCTGGCTGTTTACACGCCCCTTCTGCTTTCTCACGCACAAGGAATTTGACCTCATTCGAGGCAGTGGTTTTGTTTACAATTTTAGTAAGTTTCAACTTGGATAAGATTGCACTTAAACAAACTAAAATGTATCATAAGACCATTTGGAATTTGGCTGATTTGAACACTGTCTTAGTTTTCAGCTTTTATTCAATGGATACCTAATATACGGTCTAGGGATGGGATCCTCGATGCTGCGATACCTTGATACCACCAATACTTGATAGTATTGAGTATTACATGAGAATATCTGAAAGTATTGAATTTTAACATTGTGCTAATGGTATTTACCATGCACTTTTTTTTCATGAAGCACAAAATTACAAAATTCCCATAATAATATTCGCATACTGTGTTTTATCACACAATTATTGCTGCCGGATAAAAGTCGTACAATAATTTTTAAATACTAAAAAGTGGAAAACCATCTACAAGTTGTTTGTAACTCAAGTCGCGTCAAAACACGTGGAACAGACAGAAAGGGCTGAACCGAAGCTGGAAGTACCACGACGAGTTGTAGTTCCCCTCCCCCAAGAAGAAACGAAAGGGGGAAGGGTGTCGTAGTTGCTAGGCAACCATTTCCCCTCTCGCCAGGCATGTAAGGGGAGGAAGCGGCATGGTGCCTGGCCAGGACGAACTACACTAAGTGTACCCAAGATCGAGAGAGAGAGAGAGAGAGAGAAGAGAGAGACTGTGCTCTCCTTGCTAGGCCACACACACACACACCTTGCACCGCCGTGCTACCACCGGCATACAAAGGCCAAATTTGTAATTTTTCAGTCGCGTCGCAGCATTACTTGTTCGGTGTTGCTACAATCTACAGCAATGTTGCTAACTGTAATGATTACCGGTAGCCACATGAAGAAAATTTTTTACACCACCAGTTTTTTTAAGTAGACTTTCATTTAAAAACTATTACACAGAGAATGGTTAAATGCTGCAAAATCAATATATCACGAATATAGGTATTGTGTGAGCAAACGGTTTCCTCCAAGCACGCGCCGGTATATACCACGATGCAAAACCGNAATCACGAATATAGGTATTGTGTGAGCAAACGGTTTCCTCCAAGCACGCGCCGGTATATACCACGATGCAAAACCGACTTGCGTACCACCTGCATGCACAAAGTCTCAAGTTGCAGCCATCTGACCATGATATACTTAATTTCGTATAAGTTGGCCAGATTCTGACAGTCAGTGAGTGGCACTTGACGTATATTAAACAAAGTGCCATTTACAAAATCCTGTATCAGTTGATGCACGAACGAAGAAAAGTTAATATTACGTTGGCTGTTCTGGGTGCACTGCCGACGCACATTAGACCAGCAGAAAATACGCGATAAAGAGTTCCTAGATCAATTAATACATTTTATTTTTAGTGGTCATAAAACAGCCGTTTTTAGTATTAGAAACTAAACTTTGTGCTAAAGTAGAAATGTTTAGGTGTTCAAAATGAACGGCACAATAAAACAATCCGTATCCAAATGAAACGCAATTTCAAAACATTTTTTAACATCTTAATCGCCCCTCTCTAACCCCGTTTTACTTACGTGCTTGATATTAATTCCAAAAGCATACAGAAATATTGCATAATATTGTTGAATAATTTGATTAAATATATTTCAAATTCGTGTCGTTCCAAGCCAGTAATAGAACAGTCAACTTTAAAAAGACGCGATATATTGAGCAAAGTTAGCAGCTCCGACCTCGCTCTGACATTTGAGCACCATCTATCAAATCTTTTCTNAGACGCGATATATTGAGCAAAGTTAGCAGCTCCGACCTCGCTCTGACATTTGAGCACCATCTATCAAATCTTTTCTAAAGCATTACTAGCCAGAAAAGAATAGTGTTCGTTTGCAACATATACTAAATACACAAACAGATCCCAATAGTTTTNAGACGCGATATATTGAGCAAAGTTAGCAGCTCCGACCTCGCTCTGACATTTGAGCACCATCTATCAAATCTTTTCTGAAGCATTACTAGCCAGAAAAGAATAGTGTTCGTTTGCAACATATAATAAATACACAAACAGATACCAATAGTTTTNGAAGCATTACTAGCCAGAAAAGAATAGTGTTCGTTTGCAACATATAATAAATACACAAACAGATACCAATAGTTTTTATTTTTCGCGAGCTCTGCATAATTTTTAAAGTAACATATATTTCGTGCACAGCGATTTTGAGTACTAATAATTTCTGTTCGGCAGGTAATCGTTCGTCTAGGTAAATTATACGCCATATTGTTCTCCGAAAACCCATTTCCTTGTTTCTTAAGAAAGTGGGACACGCATGAATAGTTTTTAACCAATTCTAACATTATTCCATGTCACATATTTCCAACTCTAATTTATTAGCTATAATGTCCAACGTGTCATAATAGCTACAACTACTGTTTCGCAAATGTTATCCCAAATTCACTGCCTCGGACAAATTAAAAAAAAGTTGGGCAATATTAAATTTTTTGCAAGGTTTTATATTTTTACTTTTATAACCTACTAATATTTTTTGGACAGATGTCAGTCTAAAATATCTTAAAATTTGTTTAGCATTACAATTTTTTGTAGTTACTAAATTTTAAATTAATCATTAATATTTTTGCCCTTTAATCTAACAATTTACTGATTGATGATTTATGTACACATTACTATTACTACAATCACAACTACGTATTTCTGAGTAGCAAGTTTGCCTACAACGTCCCATGAACAGTACATTGACAAGGGGATTGGCTGATAATGACAGCATGAAAATAAACATCCTCATTGCCATGTGGCCAATCAGCTAATGGCGGAAGGATACATAGTCAGATGTAAACAGTGGCGCTACTTTCGCAGATCTGTCAGAATCTGGCCAACTTACAGAGTATACCACCTGCACCCTCTTTATGCAAGCCTAATTTTTGTAAAAAAATATGCAGATCACATGTGTGTAAATATGGTAATTTGTACAAAAGAAAGTATTCTGAATATATATGAATGGTTTGGTCAACCCTTTGTGTATCGATTGTTTTCACATGTTCATGATGACAACTGCACCTACCACATATCTGCAACACCATCTGCTTTCAGCTCCTTTCTCCACTGCTCGTTTGCTTCAGAAATGTACCTGAAGAATATCTGCCAGTGTTGTGATCTATGTGGTGAATTGTGGGTGACAACATACACTGCAATACTTGCTTTTGGAAGGAGCAAGACCCTTTTAACACTTGACATAATAAACTAGCTTTATTACCTCCCAAAAGAGTTTCTAATACATTTTGCAGCTCATGAAATCCCACTTGTATACAATTTTTAACCACTTTACATTCGGAAAGACCCAGATATAATTTGTTATTTATAGTGTGAGAATTGTACTCTAGGTGTACTCTCGTTGGAAAGTGAACTGCATACCATGACTTCACATATTATACAAGACTGTTTAATACGTTGTATGCAATATACTGTGCGACACTGCAGTGCAGCGAACTGAGTACAAATTGTCTGTGAACATATGTATATATGTATAACTTAGGTAGTGTGTTGTATTATAGAAGAAAAAATGTATTGTTGCATACAAGGGTTTTCAAGTATAGACGTATATATAGTTAAAGAAATTTCAGTCTCTTATTCAGATGATGCAACTCTACAAAAGTTTTAAAATTCAAACCACCGTACTCATGGCATCAACTTGATGCAGATACCCAAAGTACATTTCGTTTGCAGATCGTTTGCGATCGCCACTTCGTCTCATCATGAATCTTGTGTTTCTCTTCCTACAATCCATTTACCATCATTTTCTGTAAAGCCAACTGAATGGATTAACTTCTCGAATTTGTTCTCTACACTAGTAGTGAGTTAAACATTTAAGCAATGTTGAAAAGCTGTCATACTTGAAATCATCACTGTCAGCTGAACCATTGTCATTGATCCAAGCCCTGCCAATGACAGCAGGTAACCTGTTGTTGCTTGGCAGTTACTTGATAAGAGATTCAACAATAAAAGGCTCATAGTGTCTTATCATTTAGATGTGATGGTGCAAACCTCAACTGTTTCTTTGTAAAGTCTTTGTGTCGTTATTGACAGAGCATGTGGCAGCATTACGGTCATTAAATTTAAATATTGATGCCTGGGACCCACTGTTATTGTATATTTTAAAAAGAAAATTGGACAGTCACTTACAGCAACAGTGAGAATTGCACATTAGTGGTGATGGAAATAAATTGCCTACATTCAGTCAGTTTTTATCATTCTTGGAGGCTCATCGTCGAGCTTCAGAATTCATGTCCTTACCTGCTGCCTTGAAGCTGGTATCCCAGACCAAGTTTCCACAGTCTCGTGCTATGCATCCTCACTCTCTAACACTTAATTATTTGTTGGAAGCTCTACTGACTCAAATAGTGAATGTAATATGTGCAGTGGTGAACATAAGCTGTATAAATGTGAAAATGTCCACAGTTTTTAGATTACCCCGCAATAGAGCGCTGCCCTGTTGTCAAGAGTCCGAGGCTCTGCCTGAACTGTCTGGCAGCTCCTCATCAGGCAAAACAATGTCAATCAAAAGTCGGCTGTTCATCATGCCAGATTAGATATCATAGTTTACTTTATTTCAGTGAGACAGTACTGTTGCTGCCCAAACTTGTGCAGGACATGATCCTCAAAGTGTGCTACTGTCCACAGCTATGGTAGATGTGCAAGAGAGCATTGGGGCTTATCACACAGTGCGAGCACTTCTCGACTCTGCTAGCCAGTCGAGTTTCATGATAGAGGACTGCATTCAGCACTTGGGTCTAGTTCGCAGAAAGACACATCTTCCTATTCCTGGGCTTTCTGAGATCTTCCTCCACACAGCAGGGAGAGTATCTGAATGTTGCACAAAACCAGTGGGAAAACAAACACCACAGTTTCCATTAACAGCATGTCTTGCAAAACATCACCGGTGAACTGCCAACAGTACTAACAACTGGGAACATGATGCATATCTACAACTGGCTGACCCCTGTTTGCCACTACTGCACCCGTTAATGTATTGATCGGGGGCTGATTTATTTCCTTACATTTGTACAGGAAGATTTGTTAAAGATGCTTACATCCCAGTGGTCTTGGACATTATTTTTGGTTAGGTATTGATGGGCCAGACTAGGAAAGTACATTGGGCATCATCAGAAGCTTCAGTGACTTCTTCCAGTCACCCACCAAGACCCCAGGCACCCACAGCCTATGGGCCGCACTTGAACGAGCGCGACCCCAGGGCGTTCAATACGTCCACATGGGCAAATGAGATCAAGCCCAAAGGGAATGCTGGAACATGTTACCTGTAGAGCCAGCCATTCCCCTAGGACTGCTCTCGCCATCTACTAGGATGCCCGGAACTCTTAATTCTTAGATAGGACTAGAGGTACCTACACCCAGTGACTCTGGAAACTGTCGCACCAAGCTTGAAACCCAGAACGGCTTCATACTCGAGTAAGGACAAGGCATTGGTAAGCCGTGCCAAAGAGAAACGACTCGATGTGGCCCTAAGCCATACCTGGGCAGTTGTCAAAGTCACAGCAAAAACAAAACAACAAAAAATATAAAAACTATGTAAAGCACAAACTTTATTTTAACCCAGGCCCAAGTCAATAAAAATGTTTATTACTATGTGCAAAAATTATGAAATGTGTTAAATGATTTTTTTAAATATTTTGTAACAGCACTTTTTTTGTTAACATTTTCCCACTTTTTCCAAGTAGGCACTTCTTTCAACATGTTAAGAAATTATAACTGCATACAGAAAAACAAACATTTTAATTAATCCCTAAACTCAACACACACAATGTAATACACCATTGCTGATCACAGTACACATAAAAGTGAACAAGATACAGATGCCAGATGACTGTACACACAGAGACTGCATACATACGCCAAGGCTGTGGCACTCGGAAAGTATCACTGCTAATGCTAGGGTCATAGCTATGTGGCAAGCCATTTGGACGAATTGCTGCATGAATGCACCATGTCTATGGTGCACAAAAAGAAGTTTGTTTATGTTATCATTGTTGAGGGTAGTGCTGTAAATATTTTAGTGCAATGAAGGAAGTTTGTCACATTTATTGCTACAACATAAAATTTTACTTTTTATAATGCGTGATACAACTTTTCATGCATTCTATAGTAGTTAATTTGTATATATAGGGTTGTGCGAATATACGTTTTTGTTAACGAAACGATAATGGAACTATAATAGTCAATTTTAGCGAAAATGAATATTTAGTATAAGTATCCTATCTCGCCGCAAATTAAGAAAAATTGTACATTAAATTAATTAATTTCCTTTTTTTGATTTAAGTATTTGTGGGATACATGTTTAGAGACACAAGACTTGTTAAACAGAACATCTATCTTTCTTTCATCCGCACGTCTTTACTGCTATAAAACTAAAATTAACAGGAACTGGAAATTTTTCCCTAGAGAACTACAGTCGGACCCAGATAACACGAGTATAGGATTGAACAAATCAGCAATTTTACGAGGTCATTCTCAGGAACTCCCAAAAAATCGCAAAAATTTATGAAAAACTGGAAAAATCCTGGAAAAAATTTAAAAAATCGCTATGAAAACAGATTAAAAATATCTTTGCCAGCCCACAGTGATAAACTATATAGGTTTTAATATTGCTACCCTTAATTTGTAANNNAAAAAAAAAAAAAAAAAAAAAAAAAAAAAAAAAAAAAAAAAAAAAAAAAAAAAAAAAAAAAAAAAAAAAAAAAGTGGCAGTGGTATTTTGAAACAAGCGCACAGCACTGCGCCTGAAGGTTATCCTGCCCTGTAATGCATGACACGTGACGTCACAAAGGGATTCTGTCCACCCAACCTCTCCCACTCCTCCTCTTTACCCTTGCCCAAACCCCACTAGTCTCCACCTGTTTATCTCTCGTGGTGACAGCGACGGTCCACTATCACGCGCATAGCAACAAGGCCGGCCAATAACAGCATACATTACCCACCCCCACCTTTGCCCCATCAGCCCTTAGTGTCGAGATCGCTTTGCCATTTTAGTTAGTTATTGTGCATGCTGTGTTTGGCTATTGGATACGTTTTTTAAATGATTTTGTAAGTTTGATTTTAGCTTCTATTTTTGGTTTGTGAGTTCGGATTGCATTTGAAATTGACTGTATTGATTGTTGATGACCTGCTACGCTATTTTTATTGGATTACGATTACACATACGGTTTTGGATTGATATTTTATGCTTTCAATTTGTTGAAGACCCACACACTTTTTTTTTGGCTACGAATTTGGATTTTTTATTTTGCGAAATGAGTGCAAACAAGCGGAATACTTTTACTCTCATCCAAAAGTTTGAGATCATCAAAGAAGTAGAAGAAGAGAAATATTTAAAAAAACTGAGGTAGCACGGTGGCACAAAATATTGTCAACACTATTCACCATATGGAAGAATAGGGAAGCGAAGAGCCTGAAGGGATAACACATGTCGATCTGGAGAAGGCAGATTTTGATTGGTTCTGCAAACACAGAGCCCGAGGTGTGCCAGTTAGCGGGCCTATGTTGCGACAGAAGGCCAATCTGTTTACACTCAAGATGGGCCAGGATGATTTCAGGCTTCAAAATGGTGGTTGGATCGCTTTAAGAGCAGCCACAACAAATCTGGGGCGAAAGTGAAGAGAAGTGGTTCCTGTGGGCTCCGTGGGTAATTGGCTGCCAGTACTCCAAGACAGCCTAAGATGATACCAGCCCTGGGATGGGTACAATGCGGACGAGATGGCAATATTTTTCAACCTGCTGCCACGTCGGATGCTTGCTATAAAGGAGGATGCATGCAAGGGAGGAACGAGGAACACCTTGCTGTCCTCCTGTACTGCAATATGATCAGGAAGTTAAAAAACCTACATACCTTCAAGGGGCATGCAACATTGCAGTGTCAATATGATTTTAACAAGAAGGCCTGGGTCACATCGGCAATGTTCATGAATTGGGTTCGTGCATTCAACTCCCGCACGTGTTGCAGGAACTGCAGCATCATACTTTTCGTTGACATCCACACATCGAGAATACCGTTTTGGGGTGTAATTTCATTCATAAGATGTTGGTCTGTTGACATATATTAATATTTCATTAATAGTTTGCCTGATTTTCCTGCAAGAAGTTACTTTAAATTGACTTTGTGCTATCTTAAAGTAACTCTGCGCCCGATGTTTACTTTTTTTTGGGACAAGGGACTGTCGTATATACCATTCTGGGATGTAATTTTCTTTGGGTGGCATCTGCCTATCAAAATTATTCAACATTCATTTAAAAAAAAAACTGGTTAATTTTCTACCAGAGATGATTAAAAACCGACCTAATGTGAAAAATGCACACATAATGCACTTTTTGGGTTTTTGGGGGGTCAAAATCTGCCTGCAGCGACTTTGTAAGGGCATCAATCTTGCGAGGCCATTTTCAGGAACTGCAAGGCCTCGTAAAGTCGGGGTCTAACTGTGATACAGTTCAACCACTGAGCCACAATACTTTTGCACACACAGTTTTGTATTCTACTAGCTAGCAAGGACACCTGATTTCACAAACTTTGCAGTTGACTGTATTATAAAACAAGTTAAACCTAATTAATTAAACACTAACTGTAACTACTTAAAAAACTGTTCAATGTTTGTTTGTTTTTTACTCTCAAAACACATTTTTTGCTCCGTGTGCATTTCAAGGTCACCGACTATTTTCAAGGAGAGGAGATTAGCCGCCTGCCGTGGCACACGCTNTTTTGCTCCGTGTGCATTTCAAGGTCACCGACTATTTTCAAGGAGAGGAGATTAGCCGCCTGCCGTGGCACACGCTGCTCGAGTAGGGTTATACAGTACACAGTCGTGGTTACCGGTGAGGGGTGTACAATCTCCTCAGCCTGCACAGAACNTGCTCGAGTAGGGTTATACAGTACACAGTCGTGGTTACCGGTGAGGGGTGTACAATCTCCTCAGCCTGCACAGAACTCACTGTTTTAGCACTCATTCACACAGTTTTCACATGATTTTCTTGTAGTTATAGTCTGTTTTTAAGCTCACAAGTGTCCACATCTGCTATTTAGAATGTCAGTTATTAGGAAGACTCCCCCCCATAAGAACCTATGGTTTTTATGCCGGTGATTTGAAAAATGTCTGTTTATAAGAAGTGTCAGTTGGAGAAGTTTCACTGTAACCCATTTTCTCATTGATAGCTGCCAAAATTAGTTTTTCTGTATGAATTTTGCCCCTTATCATAAAATTCTCNTGTAACCCATTTTCTCATTGATAGCTGCCAAAATTAGTTTTTCTGTATGAATTTTGCCCCTTATCATAAAATTCTCCGAGAAATATTTTTTTTTAAACTTATCAAAATCTACAACTCGTTTATTGACAATTTTTTTTTGAGGTGACACAAATATTGTCTTCAACCTACATGCAATGCTGCTCTCTCCATCCAGACATATACACTACATCACATGCCCTCGCCGTCAAGCTGTAAATTTTGTTTAAAATTTGTACTTGCACAAAAGTTATTGTTCAATAACTTATTTAGAAAAATTAATGTGTGCAAACGATTATAAATAGACCTTGTTTGTGAACCACTTCCTTTTTGCAACTACTGGTGCTGGCACAAGGTTTACTTAACGTCATAATATCAATGAAAACTTTACATGCAAGCAACTGAAAAACAATACGGAACGTTCAAAGTGCGTCGCAGTACTGCGGCTGCAGAACAGCGAGACACCAACACTGGGTGGAATAAGCAACTGTGCTATACATTACATTGTGTCGAATAAGCACGTTTCAGAGTGCGTTATTGCCTGCTTTTTAAGCAAGTCTGACACATTTAAATAAACCTACAAAAAATGGTTTGCTGCCAGGGAAAGAACGAATATCCTCTAATCTAAAAAAAAGTAGTGAGTTTATGACAGCTGTCATGAAAACTACTTAATAATGTAAAACACAAATGGATAAAGCTACAGACATAGGATTTTTTACATAATTACATATTCAGCAAAATGAGCCTCTTGCCAAAAGTGACAATATTAATGAAATATTTCAAGATTTTTTGANACATAATTACATATTCAGCAAAATGAGCCTCTTGCCAAAAGTGACAATATTAATGAAATATTTCAAGATTTTTTGAGTGCATCTGAGAAACATTTTGCTCGACTTGCTGCTGCCACGGTAACTCTGCGAACTAGGCAACAGCGCACAGCTGTGATAGGCTACTGGCACCAGCTAGTGGGTCCCATGTAAATAGGAAAATTGATTATCACATGTCAAACATATGGTTAAGTGTTTATCAATTCAAAATGAAAATCGAAACTACAGTGAAACCCCTTATTTACGCTCTTTGATTTTACACGTTCCTGTACTTTACACCTAATTTTTTAAGTTAGATTTATTGTTTCAACAGCATAAAATTCCTTCTTTTTACACTTTCACACATTTTGCAACATTTTTTCTGGTCCCTTGAAAAGAACAAAAGAAAGGGTTTCACTACCTACAACATGATAATTTGCCTAGATGTGAAATACAACTGAAAGGCTAGAGCACAATCTTCCTTAATGTTCAAATTTTTGTACTAAGAAAGCCTAGATAGGAAATAGCAAGGTGAACATAGTTAAAATTACTTACTACCAACTAATTAGTTTTGATGTTTACCTGGTGAAGGTGCGCAGACAAGCCAACTCGTCGACATCCCACAGCGAGACGAGAGCGTCGGCAGAGCCTGTTGCAAAATACCGACCCGTCGGGTCAAACTCGATACATATACACGTCCCAGGATGTGCCTTGAGGATGTGCAGAAGCTTCAGTTCAGGGTAGCTGCAAGCACACAACATTTCACCACTCTTTCCTAGTTCAGCGAATCCCCCCCCCAAAGGACATAACGTAAATAGTGAAATGGAACCTCTGTGTGTCCAGTGCAATTTTTAAAATTTTTGACTACTGTAACTCTACTATTTGATTTTGGAATGTTGGCACAGTGACTGTCATTTGTTTCCACCAATTACTGAAGAATGCAATGGCAACACAGTACATGTTTCTGTGTTGGTCGCCACGTTATGTTTGAAAATAGAGTAACTAGTATGTTCTCGATGGAACACTCCTCAAAACTACAGCATCACATGATGAGATAGAATATCTTGGAAGCATGGGTTTTCCCTCATGGCAGCAGATGCCACCGTGTTTGCTTAAGTGATTCCTTGCACACCTGACTTGGTGCACATTCGTCGAGCGTCAGCGCAGTCTCATTACATTTTCATTCATAATAATAAAGTATTCCACAATTAAAACTGGCGTCTGCTCATCAAAAGGGTGAGATCTTGTAGTTTACAGTCATTCGTACATGCAGAGGCTATTTATAAATTAACCGTGGCACCGAGTACGAGGATGACAAATTATTACATTAACACAAATATTATTTGCCGCAAGAATGATTTCTACGCAAACAACATGTCATACGTGGTTTTAATAAATAAATTACATTTATTTTTGCTTTGTTGCTGAAGTGGGAGGTAAGTAAAAACTCTATATATATATATATTTTTTTTTTTTTATGGCAAGCCGGCCTCAAAAAGGTTTGGCGACAGTAGGCCAAATCCAAAATATTAGCAAGTAGAATCGCTTCACACAAAAATATGTTACATTAAAATACTTATAGAGCTCACAGAAATTTTAAAACTCTGAGAATTTGTTTGCATATTTGCACTTTACACATGAAAAAGTGTCAATTTCATGGGGGCGTGGTTTCCGAAGCGAGCTGCGCGCATTGGTCAACAGATGGCAGCACGGTCGCCTATTTTGCTGCTGTGTCGTATAAGTTTATATAGCACGTCCTTTNTCAACAGATGGCAGCACGGTCGCCTATTTTGCTGCTGTGTCGTATAAGTTTATATAGCACGTCCTTTTAAAAGTGAATTTTTCATCTCGTGTGGGCTCAAAACAACTCTGGTTTGAAACAAATTACGTCAAATTAATGTAGAAATATTTGAAAAATACTCTGATGTACTGCCTTTTCAATTAATATGAAGCGTGNTAAATTACGTCAAATTAATGTAGAAATATTTGAAAAATACTCTGATGTACTGCCTTTTCAATTAATATGAAGCGTGCACGTGGCAACATTAGCAGGAAGCACTAGCTACGGCCTATGAAGAAGACATAAACGAAGCTAAACTATCGCATACAGTGTTCCATTTTGTTTAAACACCTACACATTATTCTAGAACAAATTTTAATGTATTACACTAATAACAGCTGTTTTGTAATGATATAAAACAAAATACATAGACATTTTGTCTATGATCTTCCCGCCAGCATATTTCTCTGATGTCTGCTGTGCTAATGTAAGCTGTCAAAATAGCCAATGTGAAATGTTATTACAATCATTCTCGCATCAGCTGATACAGAATTTTGTGTATGTGATGATGTTAATATCATTTATGACGTTGCCACACACTGGCNGCTGATACAGAATTTTGTGTATGTGATGATGTTAATATCATTTATGACGTTGCCACACACTGGCTGTCAAAAAAATGAATTCTTGTATGACTATATTATTTGTTTACATAACCTACGTGTACAGTATGTAGACCTAAAGTAAACATTTCCCCCCCACCCCATCGCTTTATCCGTGAACCCTTAGCCAGTCATTACCCCGGAAAATTGGGAGTTCACTGTAACTGACATAAAAAATAAAAGTTACTTTTACATTACTTCTAGCTTCACAATACTGTAGTTTCAGCTCATGTGCAGCGAGAATAGCTGAAGATGGGAAACTTCATGTTTCAAGAGTTAAAGAAACAGGGGGTGCACGCTTGACATCGGTCCACATTTCTATAATTAGTACCGTTAGCTGCGCTGCCATCTGTCCTGTCCGCTTCATATTAATTTTTTCTTTCCTGTGAACCATTCCTAATAACTAGTGCTTTCGAAATACTAAAATGCACACAGACAGCTAAGAAAATTGTTTGTCATTTCCTAAACGTAAAGATTATTTCTTTCTTAGTAGCCTATTTCACATGATGATGACGCAGGTGTCTATAATGTTTATCAAATTTTTACCTTCATCAAAAATTTCTTCTTATAATAAAAGGTTCTCAATGTATTTCCAGTTAAAACAAATAACATATTTTGGAAATCTGCAAAATATCGAGCCCGTGCTATAATTTCCATACGTATTTGGCAAACCAGTTTTTTGTTTGGCTTTATTTAATAAATGTACATAATGTTATTTTCTATGCTATGTAAGCACTGGTACTCATTCTAATGTATAAACAACTACTGAACACTACAATACTATTGTTATGTTTGATATCTGCAAATTAAAATAGCGCTTCAGTGTTATTTATTTTACAAATACCCTACAACAAATCAATTTGATAAACATTTTACATGAAAACTACTGCCAACACGGCACTTTACTCTGTCATTTTAATTCGTATTGACTACAAAATTAGTATAGTGTTGTACATATACATATACGTGTGTGTAAATTTCATTTAAATAAAAAAACCTGGTGCATTTAATGTTGACAGTATGAAACACTGGTTGTGTATAGTTTTGTGTTTTGGAGTTTTGAAATAAATGTAAAAAAGCAAGAATGTTAATAATTATTGAAAAGTTATTTCAGTTTTGNAAGAATGTTAATAATTATTGAAAAGTTATTTCAGTTTTGGAATACAATTTTTCTGGTGACTAAAAAGCCTCTGAATTATGCCACTTCAAAATTTTATCTGGTTTAAAATATTTCCTTTATTTTTTGGTTCAGTGTAAATACTACATGTGATATAGCCACTGAAAATAAACTCATCCTTGTATTATGTTTCCATTTTGTTAAGTGTATTACTAAAACTAAGAATTAAATTATCTGTATTATAATCCCTAATATATTTTTCATTCTTCTCATACCATCGAAGCTATTCCTACTCTTAATGACTTTCCTGTTAAACACNTAATCCCTAATATATTTTTCATTCTTCTCATACCATCGAAGCTATTCCTACTCTTAATGACTTTCCTGTTAAACACACATTTAGTACTCAAAAGTAATTCCTCCAGTAGGAAAATGCATGTGCCTTACTACGTCACTGACTGTAAGAACTGTTAGGGAGGAATCTTATTTAATAAAATGGCTGTATTTATACCAATTCAGTATTTTTATAGTTATACGATTTCCATGTTTCTTGCTGGTATACCCGTTAGTTTTATTCTTATAATAACGCTAATTACAGTCTACTTTAACAAATATTGCAATTTCAACAGTGTTCACAGCTAAAGGAGACCTACACATATAAAAGCCACCTACTGAGTAATGCCCGTTACATTTTATCCAAAAGTAACGAAAAGTAGTTGAAGTTATTTTACTTTCTAAATTAACTTGACTTAACTGAAGTATTTTTAAAATGTAACATACCCAACACTGATGTACATAGCATACATGCAGTTAACAAGCAGTGAATTTTTTCAAAGGTTGATATCGAAAGTTTTCACTTTACTACGAACAGCCTATAACTGCTTGGAAATCACAGATGTTTGGTGAAAAGTTTGGTACTAACGTATTTTGAAAATAAAAATACAGTATATTTTCACTAGAATATGGGACGACCGTCCCATTTTTACTTTCGTCTACAGGAAATATGTATTTATCCACAAATTATTTGGATATGTGATTTCCCAGAATTCCTTTCTATGTTGGCACTTGAGGGGTCTGTCTACCTGCAGCTATTTTTGGTATTTGAGACAAAGAAACATGGTAGCAATAATGGCTCACTGCCATGCGCATCAAGTGTGCCATCGTCACAAAGCGTACGGCTCTCCAACTGAAATAGTACATTCACGGTTACTTCCAACTTCCCTGAAGTCCTGCTAAAGTTCTACTTTCAGGATATTCTTCCACCTCATGGAAACAAAGCTTAATTAAGTCTAGAAAATTAGACCAGAGGGACAATGCACTACACTCGTCAGCACTCAGTTTAATAATATTTTGTATAAGAACTATTTCTTACTAGGCGTTACCAACATACCTATTTTCTCACCGTTTTAATCCATATTAATTATAAACAAAATGTTATGTATATATAAAATACAAATAACATTTTTAATTAACAAAACCTAAAGTAATTTAATNTAATTATAAACAAAATGTTATGTATATATAAAATACAAATAACATTTTTAATTAACAAAACCTAAAGTAATTTAATGTTAATATGAGTATAATACATAATATAATTAGGAAACAACCAAACTCATCGCACATGGTGTGGTTTTTTAAAGGTTTGATTCAAAAACCGAGAATAAACTATATACATTGTTCTTGTGCTGTTTTAAAGCAGTGACTATCATTTTATTGGTGGAAGGTCTGTGGCAAGGTTCAATAAAGGGCTCTCAAGTACGTTTGCACTGAAAAAACTGTAGAGAGAAAGATTTAGGCAACTCTTAACATCACGATCTTGAGAGCACATGGGGGTGAAACAAGGCGAGGATGGAGCAGAACCAGAATGCAAGGGCCGGGAAACGTGAGATCCACGAGAAAACCACTGACCAGCAGCATCGTCCAGCACGATTCCCACGTGTAAAAATCTGGAAGCAGACCTGCCAGGAACCGAACCCACTTCGCCTTGGCAGTAGTCTGACCACTACACCACAGTGGCCCCTCGTTAAAAAACAGTTTCTAGCTATGTTGGAGTGCTCTGAAATGGTATTTGTGCACAACGAGCTGAAAGCACTCGACAGGTCTCATCTGAAGTGTGTGTTCTTTTCGTATATCAGCACACTGGGCACATGTTAATAGTTTTGTAGAAAAATATGTAGTTATGGGTCGAGTCTTGAGAAATCAAGTCGAGTCAACAAATATCAACCCGTCACTAGAGTAGAGTTTCTTTACAGCAGATATCGAGTTACTGAATGTGCAAGTTGAGTCCTAGTACTTTTAGTTTATAAACAACAAATATTCGCACCTATCAATTATCTTGTGTGTCTCCCGAATAAAAAGTTTTATGTTACAAAATCGCTAAAGTTGTGCAGGAATGAAAACAATAACTTGGCTACGTGCCATGACACTTGGTAGACGTTTGTGATGATCGGCGGTGATAAAATCCGGTGGGTATTATATTCATGATTTGAGCCATTTTGCTTCGCAGCAAAGCGCTTCCTCTTTGCCTGGGCGACATCAGGTAACAGGGACCCTTGTCAAAGTTGACACGTACAATTTCAACACAACACAAATACGTACAACCATAGGACACACTGCATTTAAACATGAAGGGCCGTATTCAGAGCCGATTTAAACATAGTCGAAACAATAGTTATGGTTTATATTGACATAGTTAGTCAACTAGCACAACTTTTTCGTATTCAGAAGGTGATATTAGATGTGACTATTTTAGTCAGCGTTTAACTAGACATGGTTTACTTTAAATTAGGTGGGGGTGGGTCGGGGAGGGGGAGATTTGGTTGAACGCCTAACTAAACTTGTATTAAACATGGCGGTGGCAGATTTAGGGTTTTAGATATTGAAATTGCTTAGTAAATAATACTTCCTACTACATTTCAGATAATTCCTGTGTTTTTAGTTAGCGGAATATCAACTTGAATACTAATTCATGCCTACGACGAAGCAGGAAACATAACAAATAATATTTGATAAACATCTTTTAGTAAGTTCAATTTTCTTACAGGTTTTCGTATTCATTCAGAAGCATTGGTACGAATACTAATACTCATCATTATTTACTTCCAGGTTTCCTAAATAAATACTGAACCACACAACTAGATACTGCACATGTTTGAACTATTCTTTAATAATGTTGTCGTGGTAAACAATTTATTTACGTGTACATTAACTGAATTTTTTTATATTTTCAAAAATGAAAACTTATAAATTGGAATTTGAGAACGACGCCAAACTAGTTACCATGGTAACCGACAGTTTTGCGATGTTGCAGAGACTTTTTCAGAGCTTAAACTGCACTACTGCTATTGGTAACAATAACTTTAAATGGACTGCTTGTTCGCTCACTAGCGGCAAGCTGACCGACCAGCCTGAAAGCTACCCTTCTCCCACTCCACCCCTCCAACAGTTTTCTTTTGTATCTGCATCATGCGACTGGCATTACCATTCCTACCATAGTCATTCACTCGTCGGCGAGAGGGAAAAAGTAGTGCTGTGAATCGCTCACCCTGGCAAAGAATTACTCATATTGGTAGAAACTAGTCCCAAACATCTTCTTGGTAAACTGTGACTATAAGAGAGAAGGAAATTATAAGGGCGGGCGTTATTATACCCATGTACATAGGTACACATTTACATTTATGGTGCAAACTCGATTTTAACTAAAAAAAATGTTATGCTGACCTCGACTTATCAACTTTCATACAACTCGGCTTGATTGGACTCAAAGCAGTAAAAATCAAACTCGCCCATCACTAAAAATATGTTTTCCAAACATTCTGCAATGCAGTAAAAGTTCCAGGTAGGTGGGCTACTTAAATAAAAGTGTAACATTATCAAATTCTTTGCAGTTAGTATATATCTCCCGGGAAGTCGCCCTTTGTCCATCCCTAGTTTTTATAATTGTAAAGCAAGATTTTGTTAAGTGAATTGTAATTGACTAAAAAAAATGTTTAGTNGACATTACCATTCCTACCATAGTCATTCACTCGTCGGCGAGAGGGAAAAAGTAGTGCTGTGAATCGCTCACCCTGGCAAAGAATTACTCATATTGGTAGAAACTAGTCCCAAACATCTTCTTGGTAAACTGTGACTATAAGAGAGAAGGAAATTATAAGGGTGGGCGTTATTATACCCATGTACATAGGTACACATTTACATTTATCGTGCAAACTCGATTTTAACTAAAAAAAATGTTATGCTGACCTCGACTCATCAACTTTCATACAACTCGGCTTGATTAGACTCGAAGCAGTAAAAATCAAACTCGCCCATCACTAAAAATATGTTTTCCAAACATTCTGCAATGCAGTAAAAGTTCCAGGTAGGTGGGCTACTTAAATAAAAGTGTAACATTATCAAATTCTTTGCAGTTAGTATATATCTCCCGGGAAGTCGCCCTTTGTCCATCCCTAGTTTTTATAATTGTAAAGCAAGATTTTGTTAAGTGAATTGTAATTGACTAAAAAAAATGTTTAGTCTAGAAACAATAACCACCACTTGCTACTACCATGCAAAAACACTGACCTCAAAATTTTTCTATCTGAAAACAAGACCACCCTAAATTTTCAGGGTGGCTACACGTAACTAAATTCCCTGACTTTTTCATTTTTTCCTAGCCTATACAAATGCAATAAAACTAAATTTTTGTAGACATTTAATTTAGTCAAATATTAATTTAACAAATGTTTCTATAAAATGATAAATAACTATTTATTTAAAGAAATTTAAACAAATGATAATGTAATATGCACATAAATTATACAAAGGAATGCAAAAAAAATTAATATTATTTTAGTCATATTACTAGTAGTATAAATGTTTTAGACATCAGTTATAAAAATTATATTTTCTGGCTTGAGAATATTTGTGTCGTACTGGTAACATATGGCTGAAATAAGNTGAAATGATAAATAACTATTTATTTAAAGAAATTTAAACAAATGATAATGTAATATGCACATAAATTATACAAAGGAATGCAAAAAAAATTAATATTATTTTAGTCATATTACTAGTAGTATAAATGTTCAGACATCAGTTATAAAAATTATATTTTCTGGCTTGAGAATATTTGTGTCGTACTGGTAACATATGGCTGAAATAAGTGATATACAATACTGTAAAAATATGGAAATAATATAACCACACCTTGTCTACAAAAATGTCCATGATTTGTGAATTATCACTGTTGTAGTACCCCATAAGAAGCCTTTCGATAACTACTTACTGTCTTTTTTATTTCACACTTTCACGAACAGAATTTTAATTGGATCTCAGACAAAATAAAAAAAGTGTAACTATTGCTTACAAAATGAAAGAATTATAAAAATGAGACACATCCCTCAAGGAAACACAGTCAATTAATCAGCAGTTATAAACAGTTAATTAAAACATAAACAAGCACAAAAATCCCCCGACCTCTCAGGAAAATCCCTGACTTTTCCTTGTTTTCCCTGTCTGTCGCCGAGGGTGGTTAAGGAGAGAATGGAGCAGCACAGGAATGAAAAGGTGGGGAAACGGGAGATCCCAAAGAAAAACACGCCGACCAGCAGCATCGTCTGACAAGATTCCCACATGCAAAAATCCNCAAACAGAATTTTAATTGGATCTCAGACAAAATAAAAAAAGTGTAACTATTGCTTACAAAATGAAAGAATTATAAAAATGAGACACATCCCTCAAGGAAACACAGTCAATTTTAAAACATAAACAAGCACAAAAATCCCCCGACCTCTCAGGAAAATCCCTGACTTTTCCTTGTTTTCCCTGTCTGTCGCCGAGGGTGGTTAAGGAGAGAATGGAGCAGCACAGGAATGAAAAGGTGGGGGAAACGGGAGATCCCAAAGAAAAACACGCCGACCAGCAGCATCGTCTGACAAGATTCCCACATGCAAAAATCCGGGAGTGACACGGCCGGGAATTGAACCCGGTTCGCCTTAGTGGGAGGTAAGCAGGCTAACCGACCACAGTGACACATGCAAGCATTCTGTTCAACTGTCGTTACCTCAAAATGTGGATGCATCCTTGCCCGTTTGTGAGGAAGAACAAGTTATTCTTCTTGTTCCACGAGATCTCGTTGACTTCAAAGTTAAACTGCTCCTCTGCTTTGATCTTATGCATGCGAGTGTCGATAAAGGACACGAGGTCCTCCTTGTTGCCGACAGCTATAGTGTTGCCGTCGGGCGACCATGATATGTTTATGTTCTCACCTGCAAAACCAGTCTCCACAACTTTAGGCACAGAGCAGAATGTATTATTGCTTGTTACAAGTCAACTAAACATACACCAACTTTCAAAAAATATCTGCCCAATTACAGCACACTGTTTTACGTAAAATTAAGTGAGGTGGCACCGTACAGAAACCTTCAGACTCACATTCGGGAGCACCTGGGTATGAATCCACGTCTAGCCATTCTGATTTTGTTTTCCCATGGTTTCCCAAAATCACTCCAGGTGAATGTTGGGATGATTCCTTATTACAGGGGCTTTGGTAGATCCCTCCCCCATTCCTGCTTCTCTGAGCCATTTGCTCCGTCTCTAACGACCTCACCGTCGACGAGACACGAAGACCTAACTACCTGTTACATAAAAACTAACTGGCATAATCAGAGCAACCACTGGCCAACTTGCATATTTGTCTAGAAGATTCTTCGCAAAGTCATTGTAAGCAATTTAACTGCAACTGGTAATATACTTATGCAAAGCTTTCAATTTCATTTTCAACATGGGTTGGCCTTTAGTTTCCTTCAAATTTGATTTCAGCCTATTATAAATGAAAAAGTTCAAATAAAAAACTTCAATCCCTTGTATTACCACAAATATACATAATTAATTTTTTTCTTTCCTTTCCCTGGCTTTTTTTAAAAGTAATTTTTCTGATAAAAGACTCCTTTACATCATAGCACTTTTTTATGCCAAAATATCTTCGTAAATTGTGCAACAATGCGAACCTCAACAAAACACACTATATACATATATTAGGGGCAAGAAAACAAAACATTTCTGTAGCTCATGGATAAATAAATGCTACGNCAAAACACACTATATACATATATTAGGGGCAAGAAAACAAAACATTTCTGTAGCTCATGGATAAATAAATGCTACGTTTGGTTATACATTTCATAATCACTTCTCTCTCACTATAATTCTACGTATAATACCAAATATCATGTGATGCCCCCATGAAATTTGTATTAAGCATGGTCAGTGATGTCCATGTAAACCATTTTCAGACTGTATTATTTTCCCGTTTTTTGGAAAGGCAGTGATTCTTAAGCCAGATATAGCTTACGTATCACATAATTCCCTGACGTTTCCCCGATATCTTTCAAATTCTCTAACATTTCCCTGTTTTGCAGTCGAGTGGCAACCATCACACACTTCTGAATGGAAATATCATAAACACATCTTGACAAAACACAGCGAATCAGTTGTTTGGAAAGTGACGAGGACACACATACCCTTAGTCAAGATTGTGGCAGCGCACTTCTGGGACCTGGCGTCCCATATCCTCACGCTCTTGTCCCCGCTCGCCGTACTCAGCAGGTCGCAGTTTGAGGCATGCCACGACAACTGGTCCACACTCCCTCCGTGGCCTTTAAACGTGAACTCTCTCGTCTGCAATCACAAGTAAATACATGTACAGAACAACATTTGCCTTGTTCAGTTACTGCTTACGGGCACTCGAGTCCCTGAAGATTTGTCAGTGCCCGTCAGTAGTAACGGAAGAAAAAACATATATTTTTTGTCAGTAGGCAGGTAGTTTCGGAATGCTTGGCAGTATTTATTACCATTGAAGGATTGAACTTGCCCCATTCATTTTGTTCTTATGATCATTTGTAATTGTCAGTGTCAACTATTTTGACAAAAATTTGCAGACTTCACCTGTGTAATCAATTTTCACACTGGTCGAGTCTTGCAATCAGAATGTTCACGTGTATTCCGTAATTTAAGTCTGTGTTTGAAGCAAATTGCGCATTCTTGAATTTTAATTACTTTGTTAATTTTGCTGTTGTATTACAGTAATCAATACGGTACACATTAAAAAAGTTACTTTTAACATT
This sequence comes from Clitarchus hookeri, assembly GCA_002778355.1. NCBI lineage: Eukaryota > Metazoa > Arthropoda > Insecta > Phasmatodea > Phasmatidae > Clitarchus > Clitarchus hookeri. The sequence goes on along the minus strand of NQII01000251.1, from coordinate 421,827 downwards.
TCATATAAATTGAACATATTTTTCATACTCTACCAAGGTTGAATTGTAAATAGTTCATATTCAGAAAATGGCGAGTAGTAGAGATTGGTGATGTAAAAGTGCTTAAACATTTGAATAAATAAGTGTGATACAGAACATGAGAAAGGGGNGAGTAGTAGAGATTGGTGATGTAAAAGTGCTTAAACATTTGAATAAATAAGTGTGATACAGAACATGAGAAAGGGGGCTTCGCTGGCATCTCTGTTTCAAGGGTCTCTTTCTATACGGTTACTTCCCACTAAATCAAAGCCCTGCTAAANGGGGCTTCGCTGGCATCTCTGTTTCAAGGGTCTCTTTCTATACGGTTACTTCCCACTAAATCAAAGCCCTGCTAAAGTTCTACTTCCAGGATATTCCTCCGCCTCATGCAAGCAATGCTTAACTAAGACTGTGTCCCAATTCCCTTCAAGTATATACATGTCCATACTTCGCCCCACCTGTGATGTCACTAAGTATATACTAATGCCATCCCAATTCCTAGTACAGTACATACAGCATCTGTACTTGCCAAGGACACCAAGTTGCGTACTTGCAGCGGTCGCCATGTTTGTTTACTCTGCTGTTTGAATTGCACAATGGATATCATCAAACTTAAGTTTGAAAAGCAACAAATTCCATATATAAAATGTTGTGCTAGTGTACTGAAAATGTTTAGCTTAGTATTTTACCTTGTGTTTCTCAGGAGCAGCACGAACGCGCATGCACACGCGCAAAGGTTTGTATCAGTTGCAAGGTTACCTTTCCCAACACTGGCAATTTTAACTTTGGTAATTATTGAGAATAGGGGCTTTTCAGAAAATAAAAGAACAAATGATGGAAAGTGGTATATTTCCACTCAACTAATTACACAGAACACTAATTTACTAGGGGCACTAACGTATTACCAACACAAACCACAAATACGATAGTNCGTATTACCAACACAAACCACAAATACGATAGTGGGAAGGACTATGAAGATCAGGGAAATTGTGGGGTGAAATCACTAAAAATACACCCATAAAAAATACAAAAACACTTCAATTTAACATTTGTCCACCCAATTTCGTAATATGTGTCCACCTAACATAACTTTACCTAACCCCACGATGAGTGAATCACTAGTTTACATTTTTAATCTAACCTAGGATTTTAGGACTTTAATCTAACCTACAATTTTATTCTAATCTAGGATTTTTGTATTTTAAAGTAACAGTCAAACATACCGGACGTATATGAATTAACTCACCTAGCTATGCGGCGGGTACCATTATGCCCTCCTTAATATTAAAAAGGTAAGCTGTGCAGAACCCATTTATGCTACTTTTGTGAGTGTACTGTGTTTCCTTTAGAAAAGCCCCTATTCTCAATAACAACCAAACACATGTTTACTTTCTAGTAGTTCATGTTATTTATGCCACGTTGTGCTACGAGTCAAGTACAGCCAGATAAATCCCGTCCAAATAGTCAGGGTAAGTACACACAACAGCAAGTAAGAATATTTATATACTCAACAAGTATGTACTTACAAGTGGGACACAGCCTAAGTCTGGAAAATTACACCAAAGGGACAGAGCACCACATTCTTGTGCGCTCAGTGTAGTAACATTTTGCATAAGAATTATTTCTTACTAGGCATTACCAACACTCCTATTTTCTCCCTGTTTTAATTAATATTAATTTAAAATGAAATATTATAATTTACAGACAAAACTTCCGTAAGAGTTCAATTTAACCTAAAATAACAAACTATAAAACACCTACATGGCATATTTTGAAAACAATCAAACAAAGTGGTTTTTCAAACGTTGATTCAAATAGTNTGGGAAGGACTATGAAGATCAGGGAAATTGTGGGGTGAAATCACTAAAAATACACCCATAAAAAATACAAAAACACCTCAATTTAACATTTGTCCACCCAATTTCGTAATATGTGTCCACCTAACATAACTTTACCTAACCCCACGATGAGTGAATCACTAGTTTACATTTTTAATCTAACCTAGGAGTTTAGGGCTTTAATCTAACCTACAATTTTATTCTAATCTAGGATTTTTGTATTTTAAAGTAACAGTCAAACATACCGGACGTATATGAATTAACTCACCTAGCTATGCGGCGGGTACCATTATGCCCTCCTTAATATTAAAAAGGTAAGCTGTGCAGAACCCATTTATGCTACTTTTGTGAGTGTACTGTGTTTCCTTTAGAAAAGCCCCTATTCTCAATAACAACCAAACACATGTTTACTTTCTAGTAGTTCATGTTATTTATGCCACGTTGTGCTACGAGTCAAGTACAGCCAGATAAATCCCGTCCAAATAGTCAGGGTAAGTACACACAACAGCAAGTAAGAATATTTATATACTCAACAAGTATGTACTTACAAGTGGGACACAGCCTAAGTCTGGAAAATTACACCAAAGGGACAGAGCACCACATTCTTGTGCGCTCAGTGTAGTAACATTTTGCATAAGAATTATTTCTTACCAACACTCCTATTTTCTCCCTGTTTTAATTAATATTAATTTAAAATGAAATATTATAATTTACAGACAAAACTTCCGTAAGAGTTCAATTTAACCTAAAATAACAAACTACTTTTATGTTCACAGAACTATAAAACACCTACATGGCATATTTTGAAAACAATCAAACAAAGTGGTTTTTCAAACGTTGATTCAAATAGTNGAACTATAAAACACCTACATGGCATATTTTGAAAACAATCAAACAAAGTGGTTTTTCAAACGTTGATTCAAATAGTGTGAAGAAACCACAAATAGACTATAGGGTGCAATGGTGCATTCATCCCACTGAAGTGGGTTATAACAGAAATAAGAGCTGTTACGAGACTTGGATGCAAATTAGAAGGTAGATTAATTCAAAGGCAGGGATAAATCTGTACAACTGTGGAAGGCCCTTCGAGATATCGTTCAGTAAACACCATACTTGCTACACTAGTGCAGTTAATAATTAAAAGTACTTATTTATTTATTTCATATTACCCAGTAGATTCAGTTGATGCGCAATGCTCACTGAATGTATGGCTCGTGAGAAAATGTGTACGGCTCTAACAACAGTCAAAATAAAAATGCTCAGTAGCGATAAGAATCAAAATTAATTTCCATTTACCAGTCTATCCTTCTCCAAAAAAAATATAACGACGGTCTTGTCAAACGATCCTGACGCGAGTCGCCTGCCGTCACAACTCCATCCTACTGAATGCACTTTGGATGCGTGGGCTTGATACTCCCTGATTTTATTGTGCGACTTGAAGTACGCTTGTAGCTCTTCTATTCTACTCATCGTTTCCATTTCCTTAAACCTCCTGTATTTACCAAACACGCGTTCACGGACCGCATTGAACGTAAACAACCTTCCATGCGCATTGTCAGTGTCGCCAAACATACAAGATATCCGGTAGCCGTAGGATTGTTTAGGCTTTGTGTACGATATACGATAGAACACATCTCGTACGATTTCAGAATAAATAGAAACTAAAAAAAAAGTACTGCTTTTTGCGTTCTTCTTTCTCTGTACGTCGATTTACTTCTCCATTAAAAAATGGAGGAAAAACTCTCCCTGAGCCCTCTATTAACGTGTAAATCTTATTCTAGTGTTGTTTATTTGTTTCATTTGTGACTGTCCTTTTAAAAATCAAATCGAAGATGGGCAGATGGGCATACCTGTGTCAGGAGCCTATCAAGACTTCCTATTTTTTAGAATAGGAGGAGGGCCGGGTGGTATCACATCCATGTTGTGCTGGTGCAGACATGGGAGGAGTTAAGATATTTGGACGGGGACAACGAGGCCTCGAGAGCCGATGTGGACATGTTTGTAAACACAGCAATGCTATTTACAATACTTCTCTCTAATATCTTAGTAGCGTCTTGTAATTCCACCTTAGGGTGTGTCAAGGGAAATATGAAAATGGTTGTTAGAGTGGAGAGATTTGGGCGGCTCATAACAACATGATGTTGAGAGCCAATGAAAGTGAAGCGAGGTGAGAATGGAGCAGCGCCAGAATGCAAAGGCAGTGGAAATGGGAGATCCCCGAGAAAACCCACCGACCAGTGGTACCGTTCGTCACGATTCCCACTTACGAAAATCTGGGAGTGACCTGGCCTGGGATTGAGCCCGATTCGCCGTGGTGGGAGGCGAACCGTGTTCCTGCCTTACCCGGCTTGCCAGGTTAAGGCGAAAACTGGTGAAATTGCCGGGCACCATAACTCAGTGAGCATGAGTTAGTGAGAGTCGTGTGGTCGACGGCCAGTGGGATCCTGGAGTCCTCTGTCAATCTGTGGTTAATATGAATGATGAACTTACCAATAATTGCACATATCTAATGGTTTCACTCTTTATGCTGCCGAGGTTGTAGGCCACCTCGTATGCCTTACTTACACTTGTTACTGCTGCAATAGGGTGCAGCACCCAAAGTACCCCAAAGGATAAAGTAAATAAAACACTCGTGGTTATTCGAGACGTTTACTTAATTCTTTGATACATATTGATGCAGGGGAACATCTTGCCATCTAGACCGTTAGCCACGCCGCGCATCCACCGNACTTAATTCTTTGATACATATTGATGCAGGGGAACATCTTGCCATCTAGACCGTTAGCCACGCCGCGCATCCACCGGCACCAGTGTGTTTTCAGTGCACAGTGCAGTGCCGTGTGCAGAAGTGTAATGCGAGAACAGGAGGGTGCAGAGTAGTGGCGCGCAACTTCGTACCCCTCACCATTCGCAGTGATGGTGATGGTGCGTTATGGCGGATTTGGCACACATTAATTATAGGGCAGTTTCAAAGCAAGTATTTGAAAAANATGATGGTGATGGTGCGTTATGGCGGATTTGGCACACATTAATTATAGGGCAGTTTCAAAGCAAGTATTTGAAAAAAAGAAAGACACACCAGGCATGTATTCGCTCTAATACGCCTGTATAAGTGCTTCAATGATTTAATTATGTTTATTTGAAAACGTACGTGTTTTTAACCACAGTTGTTTCACCCTCATTTCAAACCATCCACATTTAAATTGTATTTGTTAATGTACAAGGTAAGATTATGTATTTATTTATTTTTGTTATATGCAAGGGTTCACGTCCATTTATTTGTGCAAGTGTTTTAGTTCAACAGAAAGTAGTGCAGGGCGAGCTGCGTGCCGCCATAGCCCGCGCCTCGTGAGCTCGCCAGATTTAGTCGTGTCACGCTCCAGGTGCTTTCACGTTTTCGCACCAGTCAACTTTAGCTCGAATAGTCTGATTTAACTTACTGGAACCTGTACTTTTCTGCACCTGGAGATGACACCCCTTCTCCCCCGGGAATAGTATCGCTCGGAAAAGCTTAACACACAAGTGATGCATTGTTGTGCACACATGTGTCCTTTCACAGTTTTGGCTATCTGGAGGGCCACAGGCCAGAAACCGTGTAAAGGTTTGTGCATGAGTAATTACACACAAGTTTTCATACTTCGTGTTTTTCATTTCAAGCTCTGCCTCCGGGCTTTTCGGGATCTGGATCCCCTAAAAACAGCTTTCACCATATTTTCCCGTAATTTATATAATACCCAGCATGCTCAACACCGAGTTTTCATCAGTAAAAAGCGTGTGGGTAAGCCTGAATATGCCCACTTCTTTCCTACTTAAGTATCAGGCGTAGGGAACACCAGGTTTTCCTGTCCAGAGGGGCTCATCCAACAATTTCACCGAGGGACTGCGCACATCTGGGCAAATGGCCCGCCATACCCTGAGATCTTCATCATTATCTGCAGCAATCGACACTGCCTGCCGATGTGTCTGGCGCCTAGTCGGATATCCAACTTCAAACCCACCTAACAATGTTTTTAACCATCTCTCGAAACCCCATAAACCCAACACCACCCAGCCAACAGGAGTTAAATTGGCGCCCAACTTTGTGGCGAATTCTTATACCAGTTATCTGATGCTCTACACAATTTAACCGGNACAGGAGTTAAATTGGCGCCCAACTTTGTGGCGAATTCTTATACCAGTTATCTGATGCTCTACACAATTTAACCGGCGTTAAACTGGCACCCTTCCATGGGGCCATTCCCTGCTGAAAACCCTCATTGCTCAACATTTTCCCTACACAATTTAACAGACGTCAACATGCACTTACACTGATATGTGATAAGTTTATGCGGGCCTGGCACNCATTTTCCCTACACAATTTAACAGACGTCAACATGCACTTACACTGATATGTGATAAGTTTATGCGGGCCTGGCACTGTGGTCTGCAAGTGACTATTGCTGTTCAATAAGGGCCAACACCATGAAAATCAGGTGTAGTTACGCAGTATATGTTAAGTCCTAAGATGACAGGAATACAGACGGTTGTCCCCTCGATACAAATTAAGCAAAAGGTTCCAGTTACATGAAAATACTACTAAATTGAAAGTGATTGCATCCTAAAATGAATGTGNCACAAATTAAGCAAAAGGTTCCAGTTACATGAAAATACTACTAAATTGAAAGTGATTGCATCCTAAAATGAATGTGCTAAGGGGATCCGCACGGAGCGAAACTCCAATGCTGCCGGCTAGATCATGTACTGAAGTCAGACTAAAATCATGGCATCTGCTTCTGCTAATGGTGGCCGAAGCCAGCGCTAAGAATTATGTAAAAAATGACATTAACCCTCTTAATGCTAATTAATATGCTACAAAATATAATTTAAAGGTGAACAACATGATAGTGATATCTCCATGATCAATTAAGTGTTAATTATGTTTGTGACTGTGGCATAACGGGGGATGTCACCGCTCTAGAAACATTAAGTAAAAACTGTAAGGTCTTGATAGGCAGTCTGCTGTGAAGAAAATACATAATTACCTTTTTAAACATTGAACATAATTAACATACTAAAGTCGACTGGAATAACGGTAAACTGAAAATGCTTTTCAGCTACCGATTTGTTTCAATGATGGGCGAGTCCAAGTGTTCCAGCTTGGGTGGGCTGAACGAGTCCATCCCTGAAAAGGGGTGTGGGTAGTAACATTCGTTTAACGTTTTAATAAAGAAATGAATTTAATTTATTTGGCTACAAGTTTTTAACCCTTTTTATTACTTAGGGAATTTATTCCCCACTGTTTAATTACACTTGGGATCATGTAGCATTGATATCCCAGCCAGCAGGCCAGTCGACCGAGGGGACACTGTGTTCGACTGCATGTTATTTTCCCCGAAGAGTTACCTCTTGAGATAAATAAAGAAAAACGGTCACTTGAGTCACATAGTACATGATGACGAGGCAGGTGAGTTCCGTTCTTGCTGACCCATCTCACTCATACTGACGTACTCGAGGCCGAGTGTTCACTTCGGCCTGTTGTCGACTAGGTGGTGTAAGTGACTGCGGAGGTGCAAGTTGTCAGGAGAGCATCAGGATGCGTGGTTCACATCAACCGCTCAGCCACTGTGTCCCCGGCATGGAAGGAGGACATTGTTGATGTATCATAATTTTAAAAGACACATTTAGAAATTAATCAAATAAAAGCAATATTTTAAATTATTATGATACTATTTCATTTCAGCTTTAAAACATTCACAGGGCAGTTTCATTCCAATGCGAGTGTTTTTTTTTTGGATAGTTGATGTACTGCTTGGAAATGTTAGGGGCAGCATCACCTGTGCGGATTTTTCGAAAATTCACGGGTGCATCCACCGATGAACACCGGAAGTTCGGAAATTACTGTTTCGGTTGAGTCCTGTTAAACCGATTAACCCAGCAGTTCAACCAGTTTGAAAATCCGGTGGATCTGGTGGATATGCACCAAATCTTCAACCGATGAATTTTCAAATGCTTTATCTGAAAAAATTAATCACATCGTAATTTTTTAGTATTTCATAATATACAAAAGTAATTAGGACGTCGGGTTCCACAAATGGGCAATGGAACTTTGGTGATTTTTACTGACGACATTAACTGTAAATGGAAGCAGACGAAAATACCGCTGAAAATCAACCTTATGTTCGAAAAAGGCCTCAACTGGTATACACCAGTTTATCAACCATTGGTGAATCCATCCATCCATCGATGAATTTCCCAAAAATGCTGCTGGATTTGCTCTTAACTAGTATCTAGTGCTTAGAATTGATTTAGTCAATGGCATATGTAGACTAGTCTGAGACTTAAGTTAAATATTGTAGTCTTACTATAATATTTGCTTTGTGTATGAAATTTGTGGTGTGCTCTACGAGAACCTTTGTAATTGGGTACGAGAATATGAACGGAGTATTTGGCAACGCTATGTTATGTTCTTTTGTTTTATACAAGACATNTTTGTAATTGGGTACGAGAATATGAACGGAGTATTTGGCAACGCTATGTTATGTTCTTTTGTTTTATACAAGACATGGCAACATAACTAAATAAAATGTATTTCTCCATTTGTTAATTTTCTCAAACATATATTTTTTCTATAAACTATACTAATGTCGTTACATGCAGAAGAAAATTGATTAGTACTGCATAAATCTGATTAAAATAGATTCGAGGAAGTAAGTGGGAGCGTTATATCTCATGTAATGATAGCGCGGTATGTGCCTGTTTTTTTTTTTTTTCGCTTTTCGNTTTGTAATTGGGTACGAGAATATGAACGGAGTATTTGGCAACGCTATGTTATGTTCTTTTGTTTTATACAAGACATAGCAACATAACTAAATAAAATGTATTTCTCTATTTGTTAATTTTCTCAAACATATATTTTTTCTATAAACTACACTAATGTCGTTACATGCAGAAGGAAATTGATTAGTACTGCATAAATCTGATTAAAATAGATTCGAGGAAGTAAGTGGGAGTGTTATATCTCATGTAATGATAGCGCGGTATGTGCCTGTTTTTTTTTTTTTTCGCTTTTCGTAATTGTTTCGCGCGTGCGTTGGCTAAACGACGGCCGCTCGTCTGGTTTCTGGTCCGGTTCATTAGTTTACACGGACGGGGAATGATGGTGGTGTTGTGTTGGGGTGTGATAGCGAGTGCAACTAGTGCCGCCGTATTTTTATGAATGAAACACTGATGATTCCTCATTGAAGAGGCTGTCCGTAAATAAACAGTTGGGGTTTGTGTGTGAAACTGCCGAGGGTAAGTAAAAAACGCTGCACACGTGTAAATGGCAAATTACGTAAACAAATAATTAAGTAGCTAAATAGTGTTTGGCGTGTCAATTAGCACTCTAAAAAAAGACGGGCGAATACATTCATCTAACAGGTTGCGAGAAGAATGAAATTTGAATACTGGACCTGACTGGTATATTTAACTCCACAGAGAAGATGAATGTATGTTGGACTTAGATTGGGTTAAATTTGCAGTGTTACATTTACAGTGGAAACTATTTCTGAAATTTGTGCAATTTTCAAAACCAAATCGTATTGCCCAAGAACAGATAACCAGCNCTGAAATATGTGCAATTTTCAAAACCAAATCGTATTGCCCAAGAACAGATAACCAGCAACATTTTTGTTATGTAGACTATTTGGACACTTGATACATCACAATAACAAAAGTGACTGGCATATATTGCTTATCAGTGCAACAACTAAAAAAAATGTTGATTTTGGGGTTGGTAGTGCTATGTACAGAGGGGAATTTAAATAATTCAGTGTAACACGTCAATATATTACTTTTACCTGTGATTGTTAACACAAGTATTTCNCAGAGGGGAATTTAAATAATTCAGTGTAACACGTCAATATATTACTTTTACCTGTGATTGTTAACACAAGTATTTCCGGTGGTTAAGTATGTGGTGAATGTTATGAACAAGAGGAATTGGTTGGAGGAGTCACAACATGGTTTTAGAAAAGGACACTCATTTGAGACGCAGCTGGCTGGGCTGTTAGAGGATTTGGTGCAGGCAGTTGATGAGGGGAAGCAGGTGGATGGCTACTTAATAGACTTTGAGGAGGCATTTGATTAGGTGCCTTATGGGACTTTGATGAAGAAAATGGATGAGTTGACNCCTACTTAATAGACTTTGAGGAGGCATTTGATTAGGTGCCTTATGGGACTTTGATGAAGAAAATGGATGAGTTGACCGGACGAGTGGGTATTGGAATGGGTTGGGGACTTCCTCAGGGGGCGAAGACATAGGGTGAAAGTGGAGGAGGCAATATCAGAGGAAGGAGAGGTAACGTCAGGGGTGCCGCAGGGAAGCGTGCTGGACCCTCTGTTGTTTACCATAATGGTAAATGACATGGGTTTGAGTATTAGGGGAAAAATAAGATTGTTTGCAGATGATTGTGTATTGTATGCATGGGTGAGAGGGGGTGAAAACTTATAGGCAGACATTGACAGGATATGGTTATGGACCATGGAGAATAAAATGAAGATAAATGTAAGAAAAACTAAGATAGTGAGGTTTACAAGGACAAAGGTGATAAGCAGGGACATGTACAGATGGGAGGGGCAAGAGATAGAAGAAGCAGTAGAATTATCTAGNCAAGGACAAAGGTGATAAGCAGGGACATGTACAGATGGGAGGGGCAAGAGATAGAAGAAGCAGTAGAATTATCTAGCGATTGTATTGAAGGGAACCTCAGATGGAAAAAAAACAGTTTAGAGAGGGTGATTGCAAAGGATAGAAGGAATTTGGGTATGTTGGGAAGGGTTCTGAAGGGAGTCAGCGGTGAGGTGAAGGAGAAGGCATATGGCACAATGGTACGACCGATGTTAAGCCTTGGAGAGGGTGTGAAGGAGAATGGAGCGGGGTAGGTAGTCTATGCTTATGAGGTCTGTGAGGGAGTGGAATGTGTTGTGGGANCAAGGACAAAGGTGATAAGCAGGGACATGTACAGATGGGAGGGGCAAGAGATAGAAGAAGCAGTAGAATTATCTAGGGATTGTATTGAAGGGAACCTCAGATGGAAAAAAAAACAGTTTAGAGAGGGTGATTGCAAAGGATAGAAGGAATTTGGGTATGTTGGGAAGGGTTCTGAAGGGAGTCAGCGGTGAGGTGAAGGAGAAGGCATATGGCACAATGGTACGACCGATGTTAAGCCTTGGAGATGGTGTGAAGGAGAATGGAGCGGGGTAGGTAGTCTATGCTTATGAGGTCTGTGAGGGAGTGGAATGTGTTGTGGGANTGGTGTGAAGGAGAATGGAGCGGGGTAGGTAGTCTATGCTTATGAGGTCTGTGAGGGAGTGGAATGTGTTGTGGGAGGAATTGGTATCTTTGAGGGGGGTTGGAAAGTTCAGGAAGGGCATGGAAGAGGAGTCTGGTCGGGTAGAGGAGAGGTGAGAGAACTCGCCACTGGGCAGTAGCCTAATTGCGGGTGTTGGTTGTTATGATTATTATACCTCTTATACCTAATGTCAACCCCTGCTAGTGCAAGACTAACATTTTGAAATATTACTGTTTTGATCTGAATCACTTTGGATGTCATAGAGAAATAAAGTAACAATGCAAAATATATTATGTAGTATTGTTGTTTTGGCAGAATTGGTTATTGTAATGTTTACGTTTTTAGGTGTATGTGTGTAGTTAATGATGTGTGGGGTTAAGTTTAACAAGGGATAATGGAAACGTATTTCAAAAATACGTCACAATAGGACGAAGAGAATGCTGAAAAGCGTTATTAGAATATGACTTCTACTGATCCTATCAAGGTATGTACAGAATCAGTAAAGCAGGCATTTAAGGTTTAGATTCTAACTTTTGTTTAAAGCAAATTTGTTGTACCACTCACCATTTTGTAAACTAATGTATCGTCCCTAGCACAATCGTTGGTTCATGGGACCTGAGGCAAATAAATAAATTAAAGTTTAGTTTAGGTCTACATTATTACTGTTAAGTATGTCAACATAATTAGAAAGTAACGTATTGTTTGGTTACAGGATTCTTACAATTCATCTCAAGACGTGGAACTGAACAAGAGTGATGGACTAAGCCATTGTCAAACTACAGCAAGTTCAAACTTTCCACGTGCTGACGAAAACATTGAACCGAGTAAGTCAGTTGCTGTAGCTTCAGACAGCCCAGTACCAATTACAGAACTTTCGGTTGTTGCATCGTGTAGTTCATATGCAATTTCTGTTAGCGACATATTATGTGCTCCAGTGCTGTTTGATAGACCAGAATAAAAAGTTGAAGTGATTAGCACAACATTGAGGGAACCTGGTAGGCCATTGTGTGCAGTGAGCCAGGACGTACATTGGGCATAGAATCATTGCAAGAAGGAAGTACAATAGATAATAGAGGAGATGGTACATGGAAGGATTTGGTAAGTTAGAAGAAAAGTAGCAGAAATGGAAGAAGTCAATGGAGATTTAGAAGAGATTGAAGATGATAGAGAAGGTTGAAAATCAAGGAAAANGTAGCAGAAATGGAAGAAGTCAATGGAGATTTAGAAGAGATTGAAGATGATAGAGAAGGTTGAAAATCAAGGAAAATACACAGGCAACCAGAAAAATTGATCAGGAATAAGAAAAAATTAAAAAGTTAAAAAAGGTGAGTCTTAATATGACTACATCTGGGAGAAAGGTGCCAGAAAAATCTATAGGAAAGGGATGTAACAATAAGCGTAGATTCANGTAGCAGAAATGGAAGAAGTCAATGGAGATTTAGAAGAGATTGAAGATGATAGAGAAGGTTGAAAATCAAGGAAAAGACACAGGCAACCAGAAAAATTGATCAGGAATAAGAAAAAATTAAAAAGTTAAAAAAGGTGAGAGTTAATATGACTACATCTGGGAGAAAGGTGCCAGAAAAATCTATAGGAAAGGGATGTAACAATAAGCGTAGATTCANCTTAATATGACTACATCTGGGAGAAAGGTGCCAGAAAAATCTATAGGAAAGGGATGTAACAATAAGCGTAGATTCAAGTGTTGTGAAAAATTAACAGAAGATGACAGACACAAACTCAATAAAGATTTCTGGTCAATTGAGGACATCAATAGAAAGAGGAACTTTGTGTCAAAGTTACTGGTAGAAATAAAACCTAAATATGTTACAAGAAACATGATTCAAACAGATCATGTAATTATTCATACAGGGTTGTAAATAGTTTGAAAATAAGGGTTTGCAAAAAAAAAATGTTCTGCGACACCTTGCCATAAGTTCTTCATTCTTGACTTCTGTCAAACTGAAGAAATCTTCCCTCTGGAATCATTAAAGATGATTGTTGTGGAAAACATTACCACCAGTGAAAAATTGACCCAGAAATTGTTCAGGGTATTCGAGATCATATAAATATGTTCAAGCGACGTGAGTCACATTATTGTAGGTGTGGCACTGAAAAAGAATTTATAGATGATTATTTAGATATCACAGAAATGTACAGACTTTATAAAGAGCACTGTAACCAAACATCTAAATGTCACGCTAAGAAGTAGAAATATGAAAAAGTATTTAACACAGACCAATAAAAGATCAGTGCCTTTTCTGCTACATATATGAAAATAGTTCCCCGGAAGAACAAAAAAAATGCAACCAGAATTAACTATTCATTTGGAGGAAAAATAATTAGCTATAAATCAAAAGAGCTTGGATAAAGAGCTAAGTGCTCAGCAAGTCTCGGAAACTGTGGCAGCCATGTTTGACTACATGCTGTCGTACAATTGCCTCAAGGAAAAATAGCGGCTTATTTCTACAAGAAGGCACCGCAAAACAAGGATATTATTACGTCTGGCTCGAGGTTGTTGGGAAAAGAGGTGTATGTGAAATAGCAACTTGTGTGTTACATTTTTTAAAAGAAAGATGCCAATGGAAAAAATTGATATTTTATTCTTATCATTGTTGCGCTTAGAATAAAAATAACACATTGATTTCTATGTATGTCTATTCTGTGCAAACTTTGGCGATTCCATCAATTATACACAAATATCTAACCGTCGGCCATACACAAAACGAAGGGGGACTCAGTGTATTCAACAATGGAAGGTCTGATGAAAAAGGTAATTAAAAACAGTCTTATATGTGTCCCAAATCAGTTCGCCACTATTGCTCAAGTAGCTGTAAGGAACTGTAACAAAAAACAATAAATTATTAAGGAGATGGACACATCAGACATCATTGACTGGCAAGCTGTTTCTCTCCACACAGGAAATAACTTTCAGATTTCCACATGAAAACAGAAAGTTACGTGGAATGATATTAGTGTTTGATGTCAGAAACGACTCTCCTAGCTCTGTTTTCTACAAGTATTCCTACAAACAAGATGATTTTATGGAGTTCAGAGTTGACAAACGCATGACGCAAACCAAACCTCTGAACGGAATAGTTCTCTCACCACACTATAAGTTATAAGTGTCCACCTGTTGTCTCGTAGGACAAGAAGTCAGATCTACTTGATTTGTGCAATAACAAAGCATTCCTAGGGCTTATCATTGGTTCTACAAGCAACTTAAGTAAGCAAAGGTGCTGAACAATAATGAACAAAGTGAATATAGACCAACAGACTGAACAAAAGTTATAATGCATATTATACCTAAACCATAAACATTATAGGCCTAATTGTGTGAATTACTTTTGGAATAATATTCATGTAAATTGTCACTAAACAAGGGTGTTACTGGAAATAATTAACAATTTTCTGATATTTGTTTGTTGATTTGGAGCAATACTGTAACTACTCAAAACATCATGATTGTTTAATTATTAATGATGATATAAATAAACTAAAATGCAACAAGAGTTCAATAATATAGTTCAACCCATCATCATTTATGTAAATTGTTTAATCCATGGTTTTAAATAATTTTTATAGACGGATACCATCATAAGAACAAAGCAAAAACCTTCAATCCTATTTTTCTCAATATCAGCACTTTTGGCATTGTTACACTATTGCATTAATAGGCGATATCTTGTCTCTCGATGGAATTATATGCATATCATATTTAGGTAGTTTCAAAACAATTTAGAACTATTTAAAAAATACAAGTTACAAGCAAACCTTCAAGGATGGGGGTAACACATTTACCTGTCAACTTAGAGGGCAGATCTCCAATGCCTAGGCCTACTTTCAATTTTTAGGTTTTGTTCATTTTTAAGAAGCACAAATGGTTACTGCTACTCAATATTTGGAGTACAATTGGCAGAATTTTTGTTACCTTGTAACGTTCGGCACTTGTTACACTGCCGAATGCTTACGTTGCCTCGGCTTGCTCAACGGTGGAACACCAGACACAGTACATGGGCGCCGATTAATTAAAAAAAAAATTCCAGATTATTTTGTTATATATATTTATTTAACTATTGGAGTTTCACAGTTCACAGACGAAGTTAAAGTATGCAGAGTACGAACCTCTCACAGATTAATATAAAAGTAAAGACCAGCGCCACAGTCGTTTACAGCTTATTAATATCTCAAAACTTGCATCAAAAGAAATATAATATGCTGNTGTTATATATATTTATTTAACTATTGGAGTTTCACAGTTCACAGACGAAGTTAAAGTATGCAGAGTACGAACCTCTCACAGATTAATATAAAAGTAAAGACCAGCGCCACAGTCGTTTACAGCTTATTAATATCTCAAAACTTGCATCAAAAGAAATATAATATGCTGCTACCTCCCACACCGGCAGAGAAATAAAATAGCAAAGTTTAGTGGCCCATGTGGGGGTTTAGCGTTGCACCAGACACGACCTAAGCGAGCACTGTACCACGACTGACTTGAAGTGACTTCTGACTTGCCCTCACGGGCGACTTGAAGTGAAGTAACTGCTTCCTACGACTGACGAAACTGCTCTAAGTAAAGTGTCCTGAAGTGACGCCTCTAACGGCCCTTGCCGCCGACTGACTCTGAAGCACTGCTTGTACTGCTTTCAAGGGCGACTGCTCAAAGTGCGACTGCCTCGAAGTGATGCTTCTTTTGTGCTGCCTCTCGCCTCCCTCTCCTGAGATAACGGCACGGCATCCGGCATCTGCCAGCAGCGTCATCAAAAACTGCACTGTGTCCCGCNCACTGCTTGTACTGCTTTCAAGGGCGACTGCTCAAAGTGCGACTGCCTCAAAGTGACGCTTCTTTTGTGCTGCCTCTCGCCCCCCCTCTACTGAGATAACGGCACGGCATCCGGCATCTGCCAGCAGCGTCATCAAAAACTGCACTGTGTCCCGCTCTCAACAAGTTATCGTAACCACGCCGCAGGAACTAACACTGCGCCGTCAACATAAATGAACCTCTCGTACAACAAAAACTGCACCGGAGGAACTAAAACTTGTCGACGTCGCCTGAAAAAGCTAAATAATGCTGACGCTTCACAAAAAACTCCAAAGTTCGAAACGAAACTGTAAAACGGACTCCTGATAAAACGTAAACAGCAGACGTCCGCCCGATAACCTACAAAAGCACACGTCTGCTGAATAAACTATCACGGGAAACGAGCCACCACGGCTTTAAACTTCAAACCCCCGATAAATATATTATGAAGCTGTCCAAAGCTTAATAAACACGAAAGAATTTTACACCCGTGTCCCGAAAAATTAAGAATATTGCGTCATTACAACCTTTTGATTTATGGAGCTGTCATGAGGCGAGAAGAGTGGGAACAAAAATTGATGTTATTGAACAGAAAATGAACAAAATGTATACATGGTCACTTAATATTCACAACACCAAAGAATTAAAATACAAGACAAAAGTACTTTTTTTTTTACAAAGAATTATCTTTAAATATAGTAGTTAGCTAAAGCAGAATGGTAGAAAACAGGCAGTCACAATNATAAAAGTACTTTTTTTTTTTTTACAAAGAATTATCTTTAAATATAGTAGTTAGCTAAAGCAGAATGGTAGAAAACAGGCAGTCACAATTTTCTTATTAATGACTTTGTATTGGACGTTCTACACAAAGCCTGCTTTTGTAAACTATGTAGTGTTGAGGCCAGACTCAGGTGTGTTTATTAATTTACGAGCATTGTATCGCTGGCCACTTGGTTTGAAAAGTGCAGTAATCAAAATAAGTCTGTATCCTGTCATAATGTATAGGCCCCCTGTCCACAATTTCAGCTGGTGATTCCTAAGTGATAAATAATAATTCCTTAATTTTTTTTTTCTAATTTTATTTTAAAAAAATGTGGCTGGCATGTGTTCAAGTTGTACATGTGTGTTATTTGTCTGGGTTTAACAGTTTAATGGCGAGTTGTGCAGTTACGACTCGCCACCATGGTCTATGTTAATGAATCCTATAATTCCCTCCTTAAACTGAAGCAGGCGTGATTTCTAGTAAAGTTATGTTATTAATGCTAAAAGACTATGAGCTGTCTACAGCCAGTATTATTTATTAATTACAGAAGAATCTTTTGCTAGCCAATTAGAATGAAGTAAGTTGACATCAGTAGGAAGCAATTTTTATGTAGGTACATAGTTTTCCCATGTCTTATAGTTATTGTAAGTGGTTTCTGTCTGAAAATTTCTTTTTAAATCAATTATTTTTTAAATGAAACACATTCTGTAGAGTACAATGGTATAATGTAAGATCTTGATTGGAAAAACAGTTAACAACCTGTACGACTTGTAGTGAAAAGAAAATTTTGCATTGCCATTCCAAGTCTTTTCTTTGATCTTTATTTGACAGCATTGGTCTTCCACAATATGTTAGGCTGTGCTGCATGCGTGTAGAAATTGCCATTAGACAACAGATATTCATTTATTCGTTTACTGCATTATGTGAATCCCATGTCAATAGCAGATACCTGGCGATTGCAAAGCAGAATGCAGTGTGTGATGGTAGTTCTTTGTAGAGGGCCATATCATTGGCACCCTCAGATGCAGCCATCTGGCTTCCTAGGTTCCTGGAGACAAGGTCAGGTGCAATGTAATCTAGTGGGATAACCAGCTGCATTCTTTACATCCAGCACCTTTTACACATGTGATCAACATGTAGGTATGAGTTGTTTACACATGTGATCAACATGTAGGTATGAATTGTTTACACACGTGATCAACATGCAGGTGTGAGTTGTTTGAGTTTGACACCCTTGGAATTCATTAAGCCAGTTTCTCTGCAATTGAATATCTAGGAAAATACATTGTTGCAGTCTGTATCGTATAACAGGATGTATTAATACTATCACGGCCAGCCAACCATGTAATACATTCTGCATTTGTCTCACCAGGCTGCACATGCATACAACCCAGGAAGGAGCCCCCACGCACCATTGTCAAAGTGTTCTGCTTCTTCGTAATGGTGGCGTGGTACACACAATGTTGGGAGTTGATGAGGTGAATGCCAGGTAGAATTTAACAAAGTCAGTTCGTGTATCAAATGTCCACTGAAAACTTACACGTATGTTATAGTTACAGGCTATCCATGAAAGCATTGCTTAAGATCTACTTGTATGCACATTGTGTATTCTTCCGCCATATGTACAATAAACATTGCTGTGGGCCTGGTCACTTTATTCATGTGTTGGTCAAGTAAAACTTTAAAATTATTATAAAAGTAAATATTTTACAAATTTGCTAATTTTTACATTTATTTGCATTAAAAAACAGAAGGCAGANGGTATGAATTGTTTACACACGTGATCAACATGCAGGTGTGAGTTGTTTGAGTTTGACACCCTTGGAATTCATTAAGGCAGTTTCTCTGCAATTGAATATCTAGGAAAATACATTGTTGCAGTCTGTATCGTATAACAGGATGCATTGATACTATCACGGCCAGCCAACCATGTAATACATTCTGCATTTGTCTCACCAGGCTGCACATGCATACAACCCAGGAAGGAGCCCCCACGCACCATTGTCAAAGTGTTCTGCTTCTTCGTAATGGTGGCGTGGTACACACAATGTTGGGAGTTGATGAGGTGAATGCCAGGTAGAATTTAACAAAGTCAGTTCGTGTATCAAATGTCCACTGAAAACTTACACGTATGTTATAGTTACAGGCTATCCATGAAAGCAGTGCTTAAGATCTACTTGTATGCACATTGTGTATTCTTCCGCCATATGTACAATAAACATTGCTGTGGGCCTGGTCACTTTATTCATGTGTTGGTCAAGTAAAACTTTGAAATTATTATAAAAGTAAATATTTTACAAATTTGCTAATTTTTACATTTATTTGCATTAAAAAACAGAAGGCAGAATGAATTAATTTGGTATTCACAAATTTTACATNAATGAATTAATTTGGTATTCACAAATTTTACATAACACTTTTAATTCAGTGTTAAGACTTCTTTTCCTCAGTCATTACCAACTTAACTGAGCACATGCCAGTCAGAGTGTCTTTTAAAATACATACAGGTAGAGACAGTTACTTTTTTCAAATGTTAATTTAGGATGTGTTCAATTAACAGTGAACAGCCTATAACGTTGTTGAACCAGAGATAGGAATGGGTAAGGGGAAGTTGGAGCTCTCGTTAAGATCATATTGCCTCTCAAGTCTAGCGGTAAGACAGAACTGTGATATTACAATAATAATAAAATTTTGTAATCATTTCAACTTGCAGTTGGGCTATCGCCCTGTGGAAAGTGCTTCATTCTATCTTCTCGTTCCACTCTCCAATCACTTCCTAAATCACCCAACCTCCTTCACCATCACCAACTCCTCTCGCAACACATTTGACTCCCTCACTGTTCTCACCAGTATGGACTGCCTTCCCCTTTCTGTCAGTTTCCATAACTTCTGAAACTTTCTACTGTTTGTACCTCTCCCTCTGTACCGCCCCTTGGCTAAATGTCTACTTAACGTCCCCCATCCTTTCACTCTATTCTGCCAACTTGTACATTCTGACCAGCCTCTTTACTCTTTGCCTGCTTTTATGTAGCACCACCTCAACTCCTTTATCATTAAGAATGGCCTAAAATTCCTTTCATCCTCACCCTCTCAGCTCTGCCTTCACCATTTACCCTTAACCCACCTCTCTGCCCTTCTTTGCACCTTCTTCAGCTCCAATACCACCTCTTCCACATGTGGGTCCCAGACTGCAGCTGCATATTCTATTATCAGCCTACTCATAACTTTATAAGACTTCTCCTCAAACACTGACAAGTACTGGGTTTTCAGCAACTCAGCTTTTTCCTTGTCATTTGTTGCACTCAAACCATCCATTCAACACTGGAATACTTCCCTCCCCTCCTTTAGTCTTACTTATGTTCCCATAAAACTTTCTCCATTCCTTTAGTTTCCTTTTGTCTATTATGCTGATTAGGTATTTATTCTTTGCCTGCTTAATCAACCTTCCTAGTTCCCTCCCCCATCTGCTTCATACAATCCCTAGTACTATCCAATCTTGTGTTTTTCCACCATGCATTCATTGGTTTACACTTTTTGTTCATCCTTTTTATCTCCCGTCTATAGTATGGTGGATCACCCCCAACATTTATAATTTTGTTTGGGACAAATTGTTCTAATATTCTCTTTAAAATTCCTCTCAATTCATTCCACAAGCTGTGTACCTTTTCTGCCTTGGTCCACTGCTCAAACCTATTCCTTAAGGAATTTTCCGCCCCCTCCTTGTTTCCCCTCCTACACTGCCATAATCCTATAATACCCTATCCTCCATCAGCCTTACAATCCAGATTTTCACCACCGGAATACCACGATCACTGATGCCATCAAAGACTACTGAACCAATTATGGTATTCTTGGGCCTAACCAACACTACATCCAGCACTGCCCCAACATCTTCTCCTTGTGTTTCTACTGCCTGAACCAACCCTCTGCTCAGTTCCCTCTAACCACTCCACATCTGGAATACCACGATCACTGATGCCATGTTTCTGATGACTTGGTTAATACCATAAGAACCCGGATTGGTTCACTACATCCAGCACTGCCCCAACACCTTCTCCTGGTGTTTCTACTGTTTGAACCAACCCTCTGCTCAACTCCCTCTAACCACTCCACATCTGGAATACCACGATCACTGATGCCATCTAAGACTACTGAACCAATTATGGTATTCTTGGGCCTAACCAACACTACATCCAGCACTGCCCAAACACCTTCTCCTGGTGTTTCTACTGCCTGAACCAACCCTCTGCTCAGCTCCCTCTAACCACTCCACACCCGGAATTTTCAAGTCCCCTGCAACTACTATCCATTGCCTGTCCCTCTGTTTGTTACTCCTTTCCTTGGTCTCCTGGGACCACGGTGGTGTAGTGGTTAGACTATTCGCCTCCCATCTAGGCGAACCGGGTTCAATTCCCGGCGGTGTCACTTCCGGATATTTTCATGTGGGAATTGTACGGAACAATGCCGCTGGTTGGCAGGTTTCCTCTGGGATCTCCCTTTTCCCNCGGTGGTGTAGTGGTTAGACTATTCGCCTCCCATCTAGGCGAACCGGGTTCAATTCCCGGCGGTGTCACTTCCGGATATTTTCATGTGGGAATTGTACGGAACAATGCCGCTGGTTGGCAGGTTTCCTCTGGGATCTCCCTTTTCCCCTTCCCTTCATCCCGGCGATGCTTCATACTCACCTNTTTCAAGTCCCCTGCAACTACTATCCATTGCCTGTCCCTCTGTTTGTTACTCCTTTCCTTGGTCTCCTGGGACCACTGTGGTGTAGTGGTTAGACTATTCGCCTCCCATCTAGGCGAACCGGGTTCAATTCCTGGCGGTGTCACTTCCGGATATTTTCATGTGGGAATTGTACGGAACAATGCCCCTGGTTGGCAGGTTTCCTCTGGGATCTCCCTTTTCCCCTACCCTTCATCCCGGCGATGCTTCATACTCACCTTGCTTAACCCTGATGCTAAGAGCTGCCAAATCTCCCTACTCCATTCTCCACTCCTTGACCTCCTCTATTGCCGGCCACCCCTGACCTGACGTCCTGTACACTGGTAGCAATCTGATGCTTCTACCCCCTCTCCCTCAGCCACATCACAAATCCATTCCACAGACCCCATCAAGACTTGGTGAAGCACACCAGTATTCGCCCTCCTTTCCTGTCTGNCTCCATTCTCCACTCCTTGACTTCCTCTATTGCCGGCCACCCCTGACCTGACGTCCTGTACACTGGTAGCAATCTGACGCTTCTACCCCCTCTCCCTCAGCCACATCACAAATCCATTCCACAGACCCCATCAAGACTTGGTGAAGCACACCAGTATTCGCCCTCCTTTCCTGTCTGCGTCACTCTTTGAGATTGTCTGCATTCACTAACGCCATGTCACCACTGCTACGACTACATCCGCCCATATCCTTTGACAATTCCCCACAAACTATCCAACTTGTCATATAGGCTTTTACAATTTACCACCATTAACTTAACACCATCCTCATATGTGGAGTGTGGATGTTTTGTGAACATGTTGAGCTGAGAAACAATGTGCTCGGTTAGGTGGGACAGGTCCTTGAAAGGTCTGGAACCTCGACTGTTTATTTTAAAATTATGCTGGGCTCTGAAAAATACTTGGATTTTCTGGCTATAAGTCTAATACAGTACATAACAAAATTATCTGCACGACTATAAAAAATACACACACTTGTATTTGAAATTGGCCTGTCGCTTTCCGCGGTCTGATTAACACTTAAAAAAGTTATGCATGTATAAATACGTAAATATGAAGTATTAATGTTTACATATTAACTCTATTTGTGAAAGTGCAATACCCATTTCCAGTTATAGTAAATTAATGTTCTGACAGTATTTAACTGTATTGTGATGGGCATTCTCTACTTTGCGATCCAAATATTACAAAAACTCAATTTTATGAAATAGGTTATGTAAGTCGTGCATTCAGGGTGTGATATGCAAGATTAACGTTGCCATAGATCTTCTCTCTTTACTCAAGTGGAAACAGTGACATAGTTAGGTATGTAAAAGTATCAATAACATGCTAAGTTATGCTGCAATGTGTCTAAAACAAGACATGTTAACTTAAAGTAAGTCATAAATGTACACATTACACTCTCACTTAACGTTTAGTCTGAGAACTACTGTATTCTTATTACTCTGCTGCCAACTTATCTGTGAGCATGCAAGCCAGTGCATACTGTAGAGTACATGTGGTTGTGGACGGTGATTTTTTTTGTAAAAATTGACTTTGAAAGTGTTAACTTTACAGTGAACAGCCTTTATCAAAATGTGTATAAGAGCTGCCAAAGAGTGCAGAGCATTATTGAACATCTCTAATAAGTGAAAAGGGTTTGTGACATGTTTTAAGTTTCACACAAATCAATGCTTTGAATTCCCATTTCACCGCTGTGAAATCGTCAAGAGCCAGAATGGCATGCAAGCTGCCAGATTAGGCAGAACCATTTCAATTAAACCATGAATCCTAATCTAATGATCAAAAATGGTTTGCATTAAACAGTGCTGGTGGTGATAAAATACTTGAAAGGTAAAAATCCTTTTCAAGTTTTTTTAAATAGCATCTTTGTTTGGCAAAATGTTTTGACTTACGGATCTGGAATGTGTGATATTACAACTTCAAAATGAAAAGTGTAACGCCTGTCAAATGGTATAGGAAAAATGTTGAACAATGAAGGTTTCAGCAGGAAATGGTCCCACAGAAGGGTGCCAATTTGACGTCTGTTGGCTGTGTGGTGTTAGATTAAATGGAATTTTGAGGGTCGGTACAAAAACGTTAGGTGGGTTTTTGCAATGGGATACCCGACTAGGTGCTAGACATTGTCGGCAGGCGGTGTCGATGATTGATGATGATGATCTCGATCTCAGCGTGCGGCGGGCCATTCGCCCGGGCGTTTGCAGTCCCTCGATGAATTGTTGGATGAGCCTCCCGGACCATGAGAATCAAACGTTCCTCACACCTGATACTTAGTCTGTTGTGTTGTGGGCCTATTCATGCTGACCCACATACCTTGAACTGCAAAAAGCTCAGAGTAGAGCATACTGATTTTTAGGTGACCTATGTTAGATTAAGTGAAGGCGGGTTGTAGGGCACCCACCCATACCCCAAAATGTGTGAAGGCAGTGCTTAAATAAAAGACAAGAGGAATGCAAACTCATGTGTAATTATCCTTGCACAAACACTTTACATCACATTAGGTGACAACTTATGCGGGCTCTGGCCTGCGAGCCCACTAGATAGACTACGCAGTGAAAAAGGGTGCGAATGGCCACTGTGGAATTAAGGTGAAATTATGCTTCCCCAGGCGATGCAAGTCCTGGGCAAGAGAGGGTGGTGGCTCCATGTGAAAATTAAATGAAAACTGTTCTAAGAATGACATTACTATTAAAAACTACATGGTTCAACCGGAGCGCATGCGCGATGCGACAGACCCCTAGAGACACTAGACGGCAACTGAATCTGGCAAGGCGCGAACTATGGTGGCACGCGGCTCGCCTGCACTACTTTCTGCATGTCTGAAAAACTGTCAACAAATAAGAAACACAAACTCTTGCATGAACAGTAATAAAGAAAATACACAAAAGTACTCTGAATACAAAACAACTACAATTTAACTTGGATGGCATGAAATGAGGGTTAAATAACGGGGATGAAAAGCATGTGAATTTGAAAATTACAAAATAAAAAGCACTGAAATGCTGATACACTCTTAGTGCATCTTTCTTTTTTGATTTTAATTATTTGCTTTTGAATTGCCCTACAAATTATATGTGCTGGGCCTGCCATAACGCACCCTTGCCCGCCGAGGGTGGAGGGTGGTTGTTGCGCTGCACTGCACTCGCCGTACACTGGTTATGCTGGTGCGGTTGAGGCGGTGGACACGTGGCGTGGCAAATGGTCAGAGAAGCGGGTCGCTGTCTTCGTTAAGTGGGAGTGGTGATATAATAGTTACAGCTGTCAGATGTTCAGAAACTAAAAATAGAACATTTGCAGACCTTGCGTTTTTGCCCCACTCTAATTTAATTAAGTTTGTATATCCACGTAACACACATTCTTTTAATAAACCATACTTAGAAACGAAAATATCTACTGAATAGGGCCAAAAGGAACATTCATAAAAACTTGTTTGAATGTGCAATGGTGTACATTTTTGTGTCTGCAAGTACATTTGGAAAAAAAATCACTGCAGGTTTCATAATTGAAAAATATAAACCACTTATATTTTAGTAAGTTAACCAAACTTAGTTTCTTTTATCTCTCCATTCATTGTTCGTGGCAAATTTTTGTACTTAAAAATAAATATTTTTCTTTCAGATTGCTAATAAAACTTATAAAATCAAATTATTAAAATGCAAAGTGTCTGCTTTGAAAATAATACTTATTTCTTCAAATGCTGCTACAGTCATTAAAATATTTTGTAATTGGATCAGTTTTCGTTACGTTGTGCCACTAATCTTAAGAAATCTGAACATTTAGTGTACTGTTAGTCGAGAACAGTATGTGGAACAAACTGTGCAAAATCAGAATTGTTCCAGATAAAACAGTATAACTGTCAACTTTATATATAGTTGTTAATTCAGATAATTTAGTCTTTGAAATTGTACGTCTCAGTACTTGGACAGTATGTGAAAAGTCGGTGAATTTAGGTAAGAAGTTGTGTAAGAGTCCTGGTGGGAAATTCTTGCACAGTGGCGTGGATTATGGAAGCATAGCTGTGATATACCAGGGCAAGCCAGGGGGTAATATAAGACAGCCAGGAGGTCTCGAAGCTTAGATCTGTTCAACATTGCCAGCCACACTGCCGTGCCAGCAGGTTGTTCAGATATTTATAGCCCTCGTTAAACATTGTGCTCCCACGTGTTGACCAAACTGCATGTTCTACACACCTCAGCTCAATGCAAGTCTCAGCTTTATTTTAGTGTAGTTGTGCATTTGTTTCCGTGCATCAAGTTAGGCTACTTTATTTCACAGAGAGAAAAAAGGGAGGTAGGCAGGGCTTAACCTCTCATCGACAGCAAGGTCGTTAGATACCGAGCAAGTTGCTGAGAGAGGCAGGAATGGTGAAGGAATCTGCCATCGCTTATAGTTAAGAACCAACCCATCATTCGTCTGGAGTAATTTCAGGAAATCCAGTGATTAGAAGTTCAAGTTCAATCAAATATATCTTAAATGTTCACGTTCAAGTTCTCCTTAAAAAGTTACTAATGCCTTTAAGAGGTTCTTTGGCAAAAACTACATATGTTAAATAAATAGCATGAAATAAAGAAACCACGCACACACATTTACACTAAAACTTAAAAAGAAAAAAAGGGGGAGGGGGATAAGTTGGCCTTTGCTGGTGAGAACTGTGAGGGAGTGGAATGTGCTGCTGGCATTTTACGTACTCTTATCAAATAAACCTGTAAACACATCTCCATCGATACCGTTGCATGTTGCTGGTACGCTTTGCTTCCCCTGCCCTGCCCCGCTTGAGTGAGTGAAGGAGTGTGTCAAGGCCAGAGCGGTAACCCGAGGAGTGCACAAAGAGTTGCAAAGTCTTGCAGCTACTGCGATAAGCCTAACAAGACTCGCGCCGCCTTCTGTCAATGGAAAGGATTGAATGTCTNGCAAAGTCTTGCAGCTACTGCGATAAGCCTAACAAGACTCGCGCCGCCTTCTGTCAATGGAAAGGATTGAATGTCTGGGGATATCATTGTAAGAAAGTTCTGGTCATCACCCCTGCCTCTCTCAGCATGACTCGGGGTGCATGGAATCTTCTTGATAGAGCCAGCGACCATGACGGGCCTTCGAGCAATCAGAGTTTGTAGGATTGCACGACCTTAAGAGCTAGGTGTGCGGAGACAGCATAACGACGAGCCAGCGAAGCGATGAGTGGGACCAGTCAGGGTGAAGCCTGATTCAGCTGCTATTGTGTTTACACAATTTTGATGCACATCCTGAAATAGAACTTGTGGCAAAAATAACTTATAAAAACAAGTTCCTACATTATGTTTTCTTTATTATTTTTATTTTTGAAAATTCACAAAAATTATTTTTTAAATTTATTTCTACCGAGGAAGGTGGCACAGTGGTAAACCTTCAGACTCGTATTCAGGTCTGGCCATTCTCATTTTGGCTTCCATAGTTTCCCCAGTGTTGTAAAGTGAACTTTTGAAATGAATGAGTTTATACCAACCCCTTCATACTTCGTGAACTTATACAGTAATTCACTTGTATTTTTACACTACAAACTTAAATTTTCCTTAGTTCTTTTATTTAAAGAACTTTATTAATTTCATGTCACTGTTTAAATTGTTCTCATATGACTTGCTGATTGTTTGGCAATCTCTAATTCTGCATGTTGAGAGAAAATAAATTGTTACTTTCAGTTGCTAGTTGTTTGACAACCATAGTGTAACTAGAACAAGATAACTAGATATGCATCTCTTGTTCCCATAGCACAGTTTTCCAATCCTGAAAATGTTATTCTTAAAAATGAATACTTGAATACATACAAGTTCTGCTGTAGAATGTGTGTTTAACATAGTTAGCAACATTTTCACCTGTGACAAGGGCCAGTTATCAGACAAGCATTTTGAAGAGGTTCTACATCTTAAATTGGGACTCCTTTAGTCTATATACATGTTTGTGGCATTGTTGATTATCTGTAATGCCAAAATGTGTCTTTTCATAGTGATGAAAATACCAATGTAAGACTGAGGCAGTGGGATTCAGTAACATTAATTTTAGTTCTGTTATTTTTGTAATGTGTAGAGTGCCTATTAGGCAGGAGAACCGTCAGAAGTGTGTGTGTGTGTGATTTACAAGATGCTGACTTCTACGTACACNAGAGTGCCTATTAGGCAGGAGAACCGTCAGAAGTGTGTGTGTGTGTGATTTACAAGATGCTGACTTCTACGTACACGGTATTATGTCTGCATTGCATCGTAGTTTGTAAGAATTAAAGTTTCTTATGCTATCTGTTGTTGATTGTGGGTGTAACCTTTGGTAGTTCATGATACTGCAAATATATGTTCCCATTGATAACCATAGTTAACTTTGGTAGAGTAATCTGGCCTGTCATTCATACATCTCTAATGTAGCCTCTGTAATATGTTGGAGGCATTAATATATGGTCTTGGAAAAGTGTGGGAATTGTTTATTTAATTTTTTTTGGGAGTTTTTATAGCCGCTGTAATATGCCCATGATTTGTAACAACACACAGAGAAGGTGTGACCACCGTGTCTATATACATGGAATGTTATTTATTCACCTGCAAAATATAATTAGTGTGTTAAAGAGAAGTATATAAATACGGCTACCAGTATCAAACAAAAACTGATTATAATAAAATGTATTATATATCCAGCCTCAGGCACCAGATTGTGCATGGGCCATCATGATGCTCTGTACATGTTTACATTTCTCGTGTCACGTTAAAAGTTCAGGGTGCAGTGTTCTCGCCCAGAAACAGCAGGCTTCACAGCAACGCTGTCAAAGGAAGGGGCCCCTGTATCAATGAGAGAAACTGTGATTGTCATTGATCTCGCTATGTTCAGTTTGATTAGTCATTGTGCTACAGTTTTGTTGCATTTTAACCCTAGTTCATTGCAGTGAGGATTGTAACTTCATGACTTGTTAACTCTCTTCACCTTTGTAGTTCACTCAATATGGTTGTTATTTTGTGCTGGAGATATATCTTGTTTGGTGTTATTTTGTCTGCGTATCACTCAATATTGCGATAACTTGCGGATGTGTACTTAGGAACTGTGAAGCTGGCTTATTAAATAAATTATATTCACCCAGAACAGTTCAAGGACATAAGATACACATCTCCTATAGTTACCTCTTGTATGATAATCAGCTATGTGATTATATTTTTGGTTCTGATCTAACAACCGTTGGCTTATCTCAAGTGGTGCATTGTATGTCTCCAGGTGTGTCTTTAATCATTATGTCATGTTAAATAATTGAGTTCATTAAAAAGAAAGAAGGGAAAATTACATTTCTTCTTTGTCTGAGAAAATTTTTCTTGTTTAATGGGAGGAAAGTGCAGTCCAGTCCTGTAATAATTGGTTGGAGTGATGTAAAATGCAAGTGTGGTAACATGTAGATCAGCCATGGGGAAACTGCAGCCCACTAGCATGACTTGAGTAGCCTGCCACAAATTTACAAACAACGTTGGAAACTGCCTGTAGAATGTATGAGTGTACTGATCAAACTTTTTACCGAGCAGAAATTTCTAAGAGTGAAACTGCAAGTTTTAAATAATTTATTTATGTCTATTTGTGATAATTGGTTTGCANCGAGCAGAAATTTCTAAGAGTGAAACTGCAAGTTTTAAATAATTTATTTATGTCTATTTGTGATAATTGGTTTGCATAAACCTGGCAAGTATATTGTGTGGTATTTTTTCATCTAGTTCATTTATGATACAAGTGTTTTATGATATTTATCAGATGCGATAATGCTGTTTGTCAGTTACATTATTTTTGTAAATTTATTGTAAAAAATCTTGCGTATTATTTACACTCTGAACTTACTCTTCCCAGTAAAAGTATCGGACCAGCGAGGCATAAGATGAGAGCCATGAAAGATTGTCCCAGGACCAGAGTATCTTTGACCTAGTATCTGGCTCAGCAGTTTAGCCTGCAGCACGAACTTGAGATCAGAATGTAGGCCCCTCATGAAAAACGTTTCCTCGTCCCCGATGTAGATGGTTGTTGCAGATTTGCATTTCATGTTGGTTTTTACAAGAGCCCTCAATTTTTTAAACTGCCGAGGCATTAATATATTGTTGCAGTTTGACTTAGAAGGTGTGTATGTTGCCTTAAGGGGTTTGCCTGCAGCTGTTCTGCATGTTAGACGCCTTGAAACACACAAGCCCTAAAGCCAACACTTGCTCACTCACCACTTGTTTCATCGCCTCTACGTGCAAGGTTTGCAGTCTTTCTGTCGACGACTCGCCTTAACGTACTTTAATCAGTGACCCTAGATTTATGACGTGTTAATAAAGGAAAAGGTTTGGTTCAAGCTAAAGACAACTGTGAAGTTTCTGTATAGAGAATTTTAGTAACTAAAACCGATTTTGGAAACACCCATTTTAGCCATCTTCACGCCCAAAAAATTATCCTTAGAGCCGAAATGAGAAATTGAACATGTATTTGGGCACGCAAATTTTCTTAAATGCTTTTTGTGTTTGGACACCACTACAAAATATTTAACTGTTATTGAACCACTTGTTCTNACGCAAATTTTCTTAAATGCTTTTTGTGTTTGGACACCACTACAAAATATTTAACTGTTATTGAACCACTTGTTCTATATGAAACCTTTGCAATTCACTTTGTGTACCCTTAATGGTAGTTGTGTATGCCCCAGAACTGCGTTCTTGGAAACAGGAGCACCATAAAGGATGGTTGTATTGTCTCTCGTTTAGTGATTATTACTNACGCAAATTTTCTTAAATGCTTTTTGTGTTTGGACACCACTACAAAATATTTAACTGTTATTGAACCACTTGTTCTCTATGAAACCTTTGCAATTCACTTTGTGTACCCTTAATGGTAGTTGTGTATACCCCAGAACTGCGTTCTTGGAAACAGGAGCACCATAAAGGATGGTTGTATTGTCTCTCGTTTAGTGATTATTACTGTGTGGAGACTTGTGTGGCTGCTGTTGTGATGTTAATTGGTTTTTATTTTTGGGCTGTGAAAAGTTACCATATGTTTCAGGAGATGTCACGAGTTGTGTAGTGAGTGAAAGTAATCAATTTAACCTGACCTTGTGTTAAAGTAGATTACTTTAAGTCCTAATGCAGTGGATAACTGAAATCTTTCTTCATGGTATATAATTGTATGGCATAAGTGTAGGATTTTTAATCCATTAATGTTGTATGTTAGTGAAATGTAGACTGTGTAACAACATTAAATAACCAAATCCACAATTTAATCCATGCAGTTCTTATTTATTAAAAAGTTACCTTCTCGGCAGAATCTTTAAATTATACTCTAGTTTAGAAGCTACAACTAAAATTGCGCCCTTTTTTTTCTTCTTTCAAAAATGCACATAGTAAAAAAAAATTTTTGTGGTATTAAAATTTTTTTGAATTGCAGTTATTTTGAAAGGAAGTCTGTAATAAGTATTTGGGAATTATAACTTAGTGGATTAGTGGTGACTGTTATTTTTCTCGGGGCTTTACAAGCTAGTTCTACATCCCAGCTAGCTCACAGGCAGGCAGGCAGGCAGGCAAGGACTCCACACAGTCCGTATCTATGAGAACGCCCACGCTTGCAACACACATATCGGATGCACCGGATGCTGGCGTGACTTTTGTAGTTACAACGTTTCGTATTCCAGCTGCGCCTGAACTCTTGAAGTGNGTAACAACATTAAATAACCAAATCCACAATTTAATCCATGCAGTTCTTATTTATTAAAAAGTTACCTTCTCAGCAGAATCTTTAAATTATACTCTAGTTTAGAAGCTACAGCTAAAATTGCGCCCTTTTTTTTCTTCTTTCAAAAATGCACATAGTAAAAAAAAATTTTTGTGGTATTAAAATTTTTTTGAATTGCAGTTATTTTGAAAGGAAGTTATTTAACTGTAATAAGTATTTGGGAATTATAACTTAGTGGATTAGTGGTGACTGTTATTTTTCTCGGGGCTTTACAAGCTAGTTCTACGTCCCAGCTAGCTCACAGGCAGGCAGGCAGGCAGGCAAGGACTCCACACAGTCCGTATCTATGAGAACGCCCATGCTTGCAACACACATATCAGATGCACCGGATGCTGGCGTGACTTTTGTAGTTACAACGTTTCTTATTCCAGCTGCGCCTGAACTCTTGAAGTGCTGCTTCCCAGCACAGTGAAGTTTAGCTGTGTCTACAGTCTGTAGCCGCTAAGAAGAAAGTGCCCTGTGCACCGCCCTGAAAAGCGTTTGTTCATTCCTGTGCCATCTATCGGCAGCTCTGAAACTAAATTCTAGTGCATTCTTCCACCGGCTACGCTCTAGTTCGTGTACTACTCCGCATAGGGCACGTTTCTCCAGGGACACTTGGACGCTGGACTCGGAGACTACTAGACGCATCTCTCTGCAGCAGGTTTTGTGATATCAAGGAAGGATGTAGGTAGTTGGGCTTAACGTCCCGTCGACAGCGAGGTCATTACACATGGAGCAAGTTGCTCAGGGAATAGGGATTGGAGAAGGAATGGAAAGGAATCAGCCATGGTCTTTATTAAGGAATCATCCCAGCATTCGCCTGGAGTTATTATGGGAAACCATGGAAAATCGAGATCAGGATGCCCAAAGGTCGCAGAGTGCGCGTTTAACTTACTATTCATGTAGCTAGCATGTTTATTGGAAGTGTAGTTTAGCGCAACGTGGACAATTAGTGTTTTTATTTCATTTTGGTGACCGGCAGTGTGTAAGCATGTACACCCTCAAGTAATGTCATTTGAACCCTCCTTTAAGAGTAAGTTTTCCTACAACTTTTTTTTTTTTTTTTTAAGTGCTAGGTNTTTTTGAAGTGCTAGGTGCCATATTTAATTCCAGTTGGTTTGAATTCTCTGTCTTCAGAGGGTTATTTTTCTGTATGGTTTTCCGGATCGAGATGTGGTTCGAGTTCCTGTGGTAGTTCCAGTCTTTCCGTGACCTCACATCTCATTCCTCTTATTGGTGTGGAATTACCAAACTTCGCTTACACGTCTTCTCGAGTACGGGGGACGGCGGTGCATAGTTACTACATACAGCTCACCGACCAGCGTGGCTCATGTTGGTGTCCGGCTTTTCTCGGACACGGCACAGCAATCAGATATTAATATTTTCAAAACAATTTTCGTCAGTTTGGAATAATTAATGTTTTTTTAATAAGTTGCACGATGGACTCAAAAAGTACTTTTTTTTAACTCAAGATTAAATGATGTGATTTCGTATTAATTTGGCAAATGGAATAGGATATTTAATATGGTGACCAATGGAATACAAATATAACTGTTTATTTTCACCACCAAGGAAATAATGTTTTTAATTGAAAATTATGAATTTTAAATTAATTTTTTTAAAATATCAATTTAACAAAATTAAAATATTCCAGAGTGAAATGTATTGATGTAAGAATTTGATCTATAAGAGATGCAGTCATGTTTCCATGTTGCATTTTTTTGTTTAATTTAATGGAAAATACAAAGGTCACAAATCTGCTGAAAAGATGTCCTTTTATTTAATGAAACTCCTTGTGGTAGAAATTGTAGAAAGGTTCCTCTGATTAACGTTTACTTATTTAAACAATATTTATTTAGCATGATNCTCCTTGTGGTAGAAATTGTAGAAAGGTTCCTCTGATTAACGTTTACTTATTTAAACAATATTTATTTAGCATGATCGTAATCTGCAGTTATAAATATTTGCACCACTGTTTTCGCAGTACTCAATATACACGTGTTTTATTAATGTAACAAATGGTAGCAGTTTATGTTAATAGTGGTGGCACAACATTTTTTTACTATTGTCAAAAATGTACAAGACTGATCAATGATCATATGAGTCACAGACTTTAGTTAGAAGTAAACTCATTCATGTGGATAAATTACCATATGCTTTACGTCCCCAACTATTATTTGCTATACTGGTATCCNCTCCTTGTGGTAGAAATTGTAGAAAGGTTCCTCTGATTAACGTTTACTTATTTAAACAATATTTATTTAGCATGATGGTAATCTGCAGTTATAAATATTTGCACCACTGTTTTCGCAGTACTCAATATACACGTGTTTTATTAATGTAACAAATGGTAGCAGTTTATGTTAATAGTGGTGGCACAACATTTTTTTACTATTGTAAAAAATGTACAAGACAGATCAATGATCATATGAGTCACAGACTTTAGTAAGAAGTAAACTCATTCATGTGGATAAATTACCATATGCTTTACGTCCCCAACTATTATTTGCTATACTGGTTTCCNAAGAAGTAAACTCATTCATGTGGATAAATTACCATATGCTTTACGTCCCCAACTATTATTTGCTATACTGGTTTCCACAAAAATTGATAAGGTTTGTGTCAAGTACTTATAGTAGCTACCAAGAATATGTGCCACTCAAGGCCACACAACACGCTCTCCTCCCCTCGCTGGTGGCAGGCCTCCACCCCACCCCTCGCCAGTGGCTGCCTGCCGCGTTTCTTCCCGCTTGCGACTGCTTCCCAGTGAGAACAGCACAGTATCAATCTCCAAACCACCGAGAATTGTTTGTTACACGACGACGTTCAGACGTCGTAATCAGTGGAAAGAACAGCCACACAGCGATGAACAGTGCAGACAGTAAGTGACAGAGTGTGACAGAAATAACCACAATGAGATGCATACAAATACCGTACAATTCAACGCCATAGCACAATGTACAACATTGTAACAATACATGCAAAAGTACAAATGAAAGAGCAAGGAAGGATTGTATAGGTATGTAGTACTATACCTGTTCTCACACAGTTGACATGCCACCCACCGCAATACGTATACACAGTGACATGTAGGCCTCAAACACGTATCACTACATACAAAGTAAGTATGTAACTTAAATGGGTACATCACACGTGTCACGGTCACTTGAACAATTGTCTTCGTCATCTTCATCCTCACTGTCATTATTTAGATTCACTATAATTCTTTCTAAAAATTACATTGCGCTAGCCCATTTTTACGAAATCGTCATCCTGAAGATCCTCAGTCTTCATTATCCACTTCGTCCGCCCTTCTACAGTGACTCTTTCCAGGGCAGTTTCCAAAAGTGCTCGAAAATCCTTCATCACGAATGTTCAGTTGTTGTCCGCAACATATCCTTTCACCTGCCCCCAAATGAGTTCAGTGGAATTATACTGACTGCAATTGGGGCAGACAAATTTCTTAATGTCCCATATCAGCGGCGATTTTGTCCAGTTTATATACGTGATACATGTCCTTGTGTTGTTTCACAACACACAGCAGCTCCACCACAGTCAAACCGTCATCAACTGCGATTTTTTTTTCCTGCCAGCTATCGTAAAATATTTGCCTTTCGTGTGTTGCTACAGGTAACTTTTTCTTTTACTTTTGAATGGTAGCTGGCATTTTTTCCATTACTATCACACAGACCTCTTGGCATTGTCCATTACTATCACACAGCCATCTTGGCATTGTCCATTACTATCACACAACCATCTTGGCATTGTCCATTACTATCACACAACCCTCTTAGCATTGTCCATTACTATCACACAGCCCTCTTGGCATTGTTCATTACTATCACACAGCCCTCTTCCAGTCCTTGCAATCAGTTAACAAACCATTCTTTAATCTTTAAATACGTCACCGTGTATCTCGTGGTGGTAGTCCACAGTATGTTTTGTCTGAAACACCAACTTTGCGTGGCTCATAAATCCATGCACTGCTGAACCGGCATGACATACAATTAAACCTTCACCTTTACCTATGGGAACCTGTAAACCTTCAGAGCTTGTCGAATCTTGCCGTATATATTGTTTGGAATGATTCTTGTTTACCCACTTCTCATCAAGTTAAATAACAGGTCGCATGTCGTTACTACGTCACACATGGCACATTTTTTTGTACTTGAAACCCAGGGATTTAAATATTCTTTCCAATGATGTTACAGACCCAGTGTATATGCCATTTTCCATCAATGCCTCCATCACTTTCTTACGTGTGGGGTACTCCCCGCGGTCATAAAACCCCCAAACTGTGCTGCCAATAACATTCTTCGTGAAGTCGTCCACGTCCGTTACATGTTTCTTGTTACATTTCTTTTTCTTTGGGGAGGTGAATTACGGTCACTCCATTTTATCATCAGCATCGTCCAGGGAGGACTGCGCCTCAGCACATATGTTGCCCACAGTTTGTTCAGGTGACCCACACACACCAGCTGTTACTTGTGTAGATGCAAGGGTGTTCTTGATGTCATCACCTTTGTGGCCTGCAAGTTCTTTCAAATACGTGTACATGTTATACCTAATCCATTTTGACTGCTTGCCTAATCCAAGCTTTTGTCAGATGTAATTATACTTGTGTATACCACCTTATAACAGAAGCAGCTGTATGGAACGGAACACAGCAAATACGCGTCAGTCACCACACGTCTCCATGGTCGCTGCATGACTGACGGTATTTCGGATGCATTCGGCCACTCGGCTATGTTCGTGTCACGTCATTCGGAGGAGGGGTAGAGGACTGTTGTGGGGGGCGCACAGAGGTGGGTTGGCCTTGAGTGGCACATATTATTTGCTGCTCGGATAGTTTAACTTTATTTGTGTTCCATAACTGTAGACCTGTTACATTGGCATAGGTCTAGTTACAATGTTAGTGTTTAACACCAAGTTTGGAGGACTGATGAGTACTTTTTAAACAATGATGTAATTCAACTTTTGATAGAATATATACATTTGTAGGGTATCCTTCTTTTAATGTTGTGTTAAATAGTTTCATATTCAGTTTTTTTGAAAGATTCTTGCAATTGGGGCACTTGTAGTCTTCCTGAAGACGGGAGCAGATGTCAGCTCCCGAAATGTTGCGAAAAGCTTATGCAAGAATACCTACTGTGTTTTTATGTTTCGTCATCATTGTCTCTTTCAGTCTTGTGCAAAATTTTGTCTTGTTCTTGGTGTTCGTTTGTGTTGTCTTTTTTTTTTTCACCTCCCGTTTGATTGAAACCAACTATGTTCTTCTGTGTCGTAATTTTTGTGTAGTCTAGCCTTGCAGCTGTTACTTCATCGTAGTGTTGTTCTGTCTTGTGCGGAAAAATTTTTTCTTTGTCTCTGCGCTGTCCAAATTTGGATTGTCTTTTTTTTTCAGTGAATTTTTTTTTTTGTTTTATAATTTGTTATTTATCGGACAAAATTTGTTGTGAGATTCATTACACGTTTTATTTATATATTTTGGCTACAAATANATAATTTGTTATTTATCGGACAAAATTTGTTGTGAGATTCATTACACGTTTTATTTATATATTTTGGCTACAAATACTCTCAGCTTGTTTTTCGTATTTGTTTCATGTCCCAGGCTTGGTTTTCTGTGATGACATAGTGTATGTAGCAATGGCGTACATTCAATATATTTTGTTGCCTTGCCAATAGAGGTAGCCTATGTGAGTTTCTCAAATTCATTTGGTAGTAGCCTAGACTTCAGTCTTTTACATACTTACCCCATAATTGTTTATTTATTGCCGACTGCATTGTAAGAGCCATTTTTTTAGGACTCGCTTAGATGTGATATAGTTACGTTATTTCTTCCTGTTCATCACTGGCAGAAGACTTGAACAGGGCATGTCAGACACACTATGGGCCACTTATATAAAGAACACTAGAGCTAGAGTACACTGAAGTCTTAACTTGCCATCAAAATAATTTGCAAAATTTCACGGATCACTATTT
This sequence comes from Clitarchus hookeri, assembly GCA_002778355.1. Classification (NCBI taxonomy): domain Eukaryota; kingdom Metazoa; phylum Arthropoda; class Insecta; order Phasmatodea; family Phasmatidae; genus Clitarchus; species Clitarchus hookeri. The sequence continues at coordinate 384,661 of NQII01000251.1, read as the reverse complement.
ATCAGTATTTATTGTTAATGTATGCAAATACCATGTTCCTTACAATATAATCAGAAGGGCAGGTGATACTCAGTTTTGTTGCCTGCTTTATTAATTTGTTTACAACTCTGGTGTAAACTGTAAAGCACCATGAAGGTAAAATGTCAAAGTAAAATTACTTGATACTTTGTAATGACGCAATATTCGTAATTTTTCGGGACGTGGGTGTAAAATTCTTTCGGGTGTATGAAGCTCTGGAAAGCGTCGTAATATTTTTATCGTATTTCAGTTTGAAGCCGTGGTAGCTCGTTTCCCGTGTTTGTTTTTCAGACAGACGTGTGCATTTGTAGGTTAAAGGGCGGACGTCTGCTGTTTGCGTTTTATCAGTAGTCCGGTAACCGTTTCATTTCGAACATCAGTTGTTTTCAGTGTTTTGGGAAGTGTTATCATTATTTAGATTAGTTCGTTTCTGGTAACAGCGACGTCGACAAGTTTTAGTTCCTTCTGCGCAGTTTTACTGCGTCATCCAAATTTTATATGAAACGAGAGGTTAGTTATCGGGATTTTGAATGCGTCTACAGTTTTAGTTCCTCCAGCGCAGTTTCAGGCAAAGTCAACAAGTTTTTGTTGTACGAGAGGTTCGTTTCTGTTGACGGCGCAGCAGTTGATAACGTGTTGAGCGCGGGACACGTGCAGTTTAGATGACGCTGCTGGCAGATGCTGGATGCCAGGTGCTTATCTAGGAGAAGGGGGC
>NQII01000251.1:263049-383885 GCA_002778355.1 Clitarchus hookeri | reverse complement strand
GTCTACAGTTTTAGTTCCTCCAGCGCATTTTCAGGCAAAGTCAACAAGTTTTTGTTGTACGAGAGGTTAGTTTCTGTTGACGGCGCAGCAGTTGATAACGTGTTGAGCGCGGGACACAGCGCAGTTAGTGATGACGCTGCTGCCAGATGCAGGATGCCGGGCGCTTATCGCAGGAGAGGGGGGTGCAAGGCAGCACAATATAGGCATCTATCAGTCGCCCTCGAGAGAGTATTCTTGAAGCAGTAGAGCAGTCTTCTTCAGTCGTCAGAGAGAGGATGGGCCGGTCAGAACAGTAGTCGTTGTAGTACAATGATAGTCTAGATCGCATCGGGTGTGATGTGAACCCCCACATCGGCAACAAAACTTTATTATTTCATTTCTCAGCCGGTGTGGGAGGTAGCAGCAGTTATTTATTCTTCGGGCCAGTTAAACCACTGTAACGCTGTTCGGTACCTGTATATTTATATCTGGACGGTTCGTACTCTGAATACCGCTAATTCATCTGTGAACTGTGAAAATTTGTTAAATNCTGGTGTGGGAGGTAGCAACAGTTATTTATTCTTCGGGCCAGTTAAACCACTGTAACGCTGTTCGGTACCTGTATATTTATATCTGGACGGTTCGTACTCTGAATACCGCTAATTCATCTGTGAACTGTGAAAATTTGTTAAATAAATATAAAGTATAAAACAAACTAACTTGGAACTTTAACTTTATTTCATAATTAACTATGTTCAATTAACTGAGTCTCGTGTATTCTACCCTGAGCAAGCCGTGGCAAGTAAACAGTCGGCAGTGTAAATGGCGATACGTTACAAGATGGCGCCTAACCTTTGAGGCTGCATTATGCTAAAATTCTAAATACACTTGTCACGAAAGAGACGCTATATTACAACATGGCGCCCAACAGTGCGGCTATAATTATTATAAAATACTAACATTACTAGCAAGACGAAACTATACAACATGGCACCCAACGGCGAGGCTGCATTATTTTAAATATGCCTTAACGAGCCGCGCCTCCACCTATATTACAACATGGCGCCCAATGGCGAGGCTGCATTATTTTAAATAACGTCTAAACGAACGCACTGCACGAACTATTACAACTTTCAAGCTGGTGATTTGTAGGCCCAGCCATCCTTCAAACTGCAGTGTGATGGCCGTTAACATCTACAATGGTCAAACCCTGAGCAGGGTATATTTGATACATGTATATCATAATTGAAGTAAATTGCATAAGAGTATATATACCTAATTAAAATCCCAGTATGAGAGTTGGACATTTTGAATTTTCTATTATGTTTTATAATGTATTCAGTGGTACAGATGGAGAGGACACAGATTGCTGGAAAGTAGAATAAATAAATTCATAAGTGGGTTTATCAGTTCTTCAGTTATTCAATTAGCACCAAGCTGAAATTAATTGTGGGAAATGAAAGGAATATATTAAGTTGCCCCTGACTGATGAGCTGCATATGCTCATACCTACTTGCTACAAATACATTTTCCAGCAGTAAACTGAGACGAGTGCTTCTGTTCATGTTGCCAACATTGGCTTAAGCCTCTTGTCATACTGTTTAATATATTTAAAATATATTTGACAAAAATATGAAGAGTGAAATNGTTTTATAATGTATTCAGTGGTACAGATGGAGAGGACACAGATTGCTGGAAAGTAGAATAAATAAATTCATAAGTGTGTTTATCAGTTCTTCAGTTATTCAATTAGCACCAAGCTGAGATTAATTGTGGGAAATGAAAGGAATATATTAAGTTGCCCCTGACTGATGAGCTGCATATGCTCATACCTACTTGCTACAAATACATTTTCCAGCAGTAAACTGAGACGAGTGCTTCTGTTCATGTTGCAAACATTGGCTTAAGCCTCTTGTCATACTGTTTAATATATTTAAAATATATTTGACAAAAATATGAAGAGTGAAATNAAACATTGGCTTAAGCCTCTTGTCATACTGTTTAATATATTTAAAATATATTTGACAAAAATATGAAGAGTGAAATATGACCATAAAACTTTTCCATCCAACCAATTTCATCAAATGATCTTCAATGTGTTTGAAAATGTTGCACTGTATAATTTTTCCTACTGGGAGGATCTAGCGTAAAATTGATTTAATTATTATTTTCCAAGTGAGATACTACTATTGTATTTCCATGCAGTCTATTACAGGAAGAAATGCGTTATATACAGTTACATTCTAACAGTTGTTACATACAGTTACATTTTAACTAATCGCTGCTTCGTCTACTGTTCTGAGATGACACACACACAGTCCACTTTCCTACTGACCTTTAGGCATCAACACAACGCTGTGTATAACCCAACTGTCATGGCTGCCAACCTTTAACATTCTCCACCAAGACACAATACCGTAAGACATAACACCACTTCCCCTTACATAACTAAATACTTTGCCCAACTAGGCTTAGAAGATTCTCTGGTAGGCCTGGTACAAGCTACAGGTTTAGCTCCACTCGATTCACCTGTCTGACAAACACTGGGAGGAGTTTGTCTGTCATCTGAGTGTGGGCACACTGAGCGCAAATCCTCTATACTCTGCCTCCTCGACTGATGACGGTGGTCGTAGCTCCTGTTTTCCTCTNCTCTATACTCTGCCTCCTCGACTGATGACGGTGGTCGTAGCTCCTGTTTTCCTCTCACCTCCCCCCTAGTGACCTGCGTAGATTGACCCTCTCCTTCTTCAACTGCATTTGGAGCTAGTGCAACATCATTACCTGTAGCAGCTGGTGTGTCTATACGGTCTTCCTGGGGGTGACATGCCTTGGCAGTAGCTGGTCAACATGCCGCTTCATCCGCACTCCATCTTTTGTGATCATCTTTTATGAAAGAGGGTCAGACACCTCAACCATAATGGCTGGCACCCGTTTTGGTCCTTGTCCCTTGTCACCAGGTCCTGTGGTGAGAACCTCCAAGGTGCAACGCAACTTAAACTCTGTAGTCCTCTTGCTTTTGCTTCATCTCTTCAGAAAGGTCTGGGTGTACTCTGTCAAGGCATGTTCTCAGTCGAAGACCCGTAAGCAACTCGCTGGGCTGGTCCCTGTAGCACCTGCAGGTGTTACGTGCTGTGTTAACAGCATTCTTGCTAGATGCTGCGAAAGGCCACTGCCACTCATTCGTTTCAGCATCTGTTTTGCTGACTGAACCATCCTCTCCGCCTTGCCATTAAATGAAGGATGGTATAGAGCTATTTTAATAAGCCTGATACCATTATTGTTTGCAAAGTTGGCAAAAGCAGCAGAAGTAATTAGGGTTCGCAGTGCTGTAATGACACTTCTAACATCGGTGGACGGCACTGGCAGCACCTCAAGCTATTTCGAGTACGAGTCGACAATCAGGAATACTTGTCCCTGAATAGGACCAGCAAAGTCCACATGTAGACGTGATCATGGCTGCCTGGTCCATTCCTTTTGGTGGTGAATGACACTTACATTGACAGATCTTGCACTGCTGTACCATCTCTTCCACTTCCTTATCGGGGTCGGGCCACCAAACGTAGCTGCGTGCCAATGCCTTCGTTCGCACTATTCCCTGATGACAAGCATGAAGTGTCTGTAGAATGTGATCACGGCCCCCTACTGGAATGACTACCCGCATACCCCACAGCAAACACCCTCTTTGAATTGATAATTCATGTTGTCTCCTCACAAATGGCTGGAATTCTTCCTCTGTGGGTCATGTCAGCAATCAGGTGTGCCGTCAAAGGGGGGGCATCTAATGCTTCAAGAAGAAGTACTTCAGTGGGTGCTGGTATCTCTGTCACTAGACCCTGGCTTGTATCGTAACACAAAATCGTAACCACTTAGCATAACACTCCAGCGAAGCATTTGGGGTGAAATGATGTTTGAAATGACCTTGTCGGTAGTAAACAGCCCTAATAACGGTTTATGATCAGTGCGTATTTCATATTGTCCATATTGCCGTCCATACACATAGTTATGGCACTTCTTGATGCCGGCAATGATACTTAACTCTTCTCTGTCTATCTGTGCATACTTCCGCTCAGTAGACGTCGTGGTACATGAATAAAAGCAAACTGGAACTTCTTTCCCATGGTTGTTCGGTTGACCCAGGACAGCATCAATCCCATACTGGAATGTATCGCACGTTAAAATAAGTTGCTNTTCCCATGGTTGTTCGGTTGACCCAGGACAGCATCAATCCCATACTGGAATGTATCGCACGTTAAAATAAGTTGCTCATTTTGGTCATAGTGTGTCAGCAAGGAGTTGGATGTTAGAAGGGCTTTTGTAGCTGCAAAAGCTTCATCATGAACCTGAGTCCATTTCCACTGTGCAGATTCCTGTAATGGCTGATGCAAAGGCTTTGCTACACTAACGTTATTTGACAGGAATAAGTGATAAAAATTAAGAAGATCAAGCNTTCCCATGGTTGTTCGGTTGACCCAGGACAGCATCAATCCCATACTGGAATGTATCGCACGTTAAAATAAGTTGCTTATTTTGGTCATAGTGTGTCAGCAAGGAATTGGATGTTAGAAGGGCTTTTGTAGCTGCAAAAGCTTCATCATGAACCTGAGTCCATTTCCACTGTGCAGATTCCTGCNTGAACCTGAGTCCATTTCCACTGTGCAGATTCCTGCAATGGCTGATGCAAAGGCTTTGCTACACTAACGTTATTTGACAGGAATAAGTGATAAAAATTAAGAAGATCAAGCTAAGCCTGTAACTCCTCTTTGTTTGATGGTGTTGGTGTCTCATGAATGAATTGTACCTTGTCAGGTGAGGACCAGAGGCCGTGTTGGTTCACCACATACCCCAAGAATGTCACTTCTGGGGCACCCAAAACCCATTTTTCTGCCTTGACATGAATACGTGCATCCCTGAAATTTTGCACACTTGTAAGTAAATCCGTCACTAGCACATCATCAAAATATACAACGTGCTTTTATAATCAGCACGTCCCCATTTGTCTTGAGCGCTGGAACGTTAGGTGTAGCCCAGTCAGAATACATAACCGTTGCTTATACACCCTGAGCTACTAATCTTTCCAGCTCCTTTTCAATCTTTGGAAGGAGGGCATGTGGAACTGCGCGAGGTTTCAACCTCAGTTATGTAACAGTAGGGCCTAGCTGAAATTTGATAGGTTGCCCCTTAAATTCACCGAGTTCATCACCGGGTCTGGCTTGGAGTACTTGTTCCGGGTCAGTCTTGGAGTACTGGTTTTCCTGTCTATAGCTGTATTACTTGTACTCCGTTCTCTTCACGTTGCTGATTTGCATGTTAAGCATGGAAACTACCAGTTTCACTAATGTTTTGTTAATTCTGGGACTACACTTCTCACACTTAGTTGAAATAGCTTGGAAAATAAACCATACCACAGTTAATATTGCTTGTTCGTGGCCATTTTGCACATTTTCATTGAAAGGAAGTCTATGAAATTTAACTTTGCAGTTTGTTAATGATAGATTATAATTTTGAAATTGTTTGTGAACATTGAAAATGCAAACAAGAAACATGGCAAGTACATGCNTGAAATTTAACTTTGCAGTTTGTTAATGATAGATTATAATTTTGAAATTGTTTGTGAACATTGAAAATGCAAACAAGGAACGTGGCAAGTACATGTAGTACTCTGTAATGTAGTACTGCATATCCATAAATAATCCCTTGCTTGATGTACGGTACTTGTCATTTTCCTGATAAAATATTTAGATTATTGTGATGATACGAATAACAAAAATCCTTTCACCACCCTGCTATGCAGTAAAATAAAACAGTTCCGTTCAATTAATTATTTTAATTATAATGCAGGAAATAAGAGCAATAGAACTCAACAATTCTTTGAATACGTCCTCTCTTATAAATTTACATAGGATGTCTCTTATTTTTAAAGTCTCTACGACTGTATCTCTGCAATGACATGGGTTTGTAAAAAAATACCCGGAAGTAGAAACGACTGGATGAAAACTTGAAATGCATTTTGCAAAACTTAAACTATTTGTTATGAATGNGCATATCCATAAATAATCCCTTGCTTGATGTACGGTACTTGTCATTTTCCTGATAAAATATTTAGATTATTGTGATGATACGAATAACAAAAATCCTTTCACCACCCTGCTATGCAGTAAAATAAAACAGTTCCGTTCAATTAATTATTTTAATTATAATGCAGGAAATAAGAGCAATAGAACTCGACAATTCTTTGAATATGTCCTCTCTTATAAATTTACATAGGATGTCTCTTATTTTTAAAGTCTCTACGACTGTATCTCTGCAATGACATGGGTTTGTAAAAAAATGCCCAGAAGTAGAAACGACTGGATGAAAATTTGAAATGCATTTTGCAAAACTTAAACTATTTGTTATGAATCGAAAATCAACTGAGAATAATCTCTTTAATAACACCACATTTCAATTGATATGTAACATTCATTAACCGAACACTGAACTTTTGTAATATGAAAACAAAAATTATATATTGTATGACCGTCGAGAAAGATTGCTTAAAGACTTTGAAAGATTACTTAAAGACTTTGGAAGTAAATTACAAAGAATATAAATAAGAACTGCCCCTCTAGATGCCAATACAGGCTCATAAAAATAAATAAAATTTCTGAACACTGAAGAAATAGTCCATACAACACTTGGATACAGTTCACTCTTCACATCATCTATGAACATTTTAAAGTGTTCAGTACATCAGGACGATTAAACGGAACCAAGACATAATAAAATGTTTCTTTACATATATTAGGGAAATGGGCCACGGAAATAAAACATACATTGCCAATTGAAATTAAGTGCGGATTACGAAATTACATTTTAGGCAAGCATTCTTCTGCAATGTTTTCTGTCAAAAGTAAACTATAGGCCTAGGAAATTCCCACAGAGTGTAGGTAAATGTGTCTACAGGCGCAATAGTTTGTTACTTTACGGAGAACTAGAGATGGTCTCGAAGCTATGGACGGAAACTCTTCATGCAAATGACTTTGATTAAGGATTTCCCCCCACAACAAATGAAAATTTTTGCATTGTGCGCGCACACACACACACACACAGAGAGAGAGTGGTAGAGAGAGAGATAAACATATATAGAGAGATATGTGTGTGTACATATATGTGTATATACACTGAGGCGACAAAAGTCATGGGATACCTCCTAGTATCGTGTCTCACCTCCTTTTGCCCGGCGAAGTGCAGCAACTCGACGTGGCATGGACTCAACAAGTTGTTGGAAGTCTCCAGCAGAAATATTGAGCCATACTGCCTCTATAGACGTCCAACGTCCATAATTGCAAAAGTGTTGCCGGTGCAGGAGTTTGTGCATGAACTGACTTCTCGATTATGTCCCATAAAATCGATGGTATTCATGTCGGGCGATCTTGGTGGCCAAATCATTCGCTGGAATTATCCAGAATGTTCTTCAAACCAATCGCGAACAGTTGTGTCCCGGTGACATGGCTCATTGTCATCCATAAAAATTCCATCGTTGTTTGGGTACATGAAGTCCATGAATGGTTGCAAGTTGTCTCCAAGTAGCTGAACATAACCCTTTCCAGTCAATGATTGATTCAGTCTGACCAGAGGACCCAGTCCATTCCATGTAAAAACAGCTCACACCATTATGAAGCGACCACCAGCTTGCACAGTTCCTTGTTGACAACTTGGGTCCATGGCTTCGTGGGGTCTGCGCCACACTCAAACCCTGCCATCAGCTCTTACTAACTGAAATCGGGACTCATCTGACCAAGGCACGGTTTTCAAGTTGTCTAGGGTCCAACTGATATGGTCACGAGCCCAGGATAGGCGCTGCAGGCGATGTCGTGCTGTTAGTAAAGGCACTCGAGTTGGTCTTCTGCTGGCATAGCCCGTACAGCCAAAGTTTGCAGTACTGTCCTAACGGACACGTCCATCATACATTCCACATTGATTCCTACGGTTATTTCACGCAGTGTTGCTTGTCTGTTAACACTGACCATTCTGTACACACGTCGTTAGTCTCGGTCATTAAATGAAGGCGGTCGGCCACTGCGTTGTCCATGGTGGGAGGTTATGCCTGAAATTAGGTATTCTCGGCACACTGTTGACACTGTGGATTTCGGAATGTTGAATTCCCTAACCATTTCCGAAATGGAACGTCCCATGCGTCTAGCTCCAACTACCATTCCGGCGTTCAAAGTCTGTTAATTCCCGTCGTGCGGCCATAATCACGTCAGAAACCATTTCACATGAATCACTTGACTATAAATGAAAGCCCAACCAATGCACTGTTCATTTATACATTTTGTATGCGATACCNATTCCCGTCGTGCGGCCATAATCACGTCAGAAACCATTTCACATGAATCACTTGACTATAAATGAAAGCCCAACCAACGCACTGCCCATTTATACATTTTGTATGCGATACTACTGCCATCTGTATATTTGCATATTGCTATCTCATGACTTTTGTCACCTCAGTATATCTATATCTATATCTACATATATATATATATGTATATGTAGATATAGATATATTAATCTCTGCAACAATGAGCAACATAGCCTGCAGTATATTCTAAGTTTGGCTGTTGAACTGGTGACAAATTAACTCTTTCATAGATAAACTGTTGATGGGAAGTTTAATTAGTCCAGAAAGGGAATACAAAGAAGAAAAAATTTTCAGCTGCTATCAAACATAATTGTAAATGGTAAAGGAAATACACTTCCTCCAATAGTTGTTAGTGTATCATAAGAATAAGAACTTGCATATGCACAAAACATTTAAAAGAAGGAATTAAAATTAAGAAACCTATAGACTGACAATGCAGCAGGAATATCATGTTTAATGCTTTTTTTTTTAAAATTAATACTATATATTTATAATGCTGAATATTAAAAAAAAAAACTTTCCAAGTGAAAAATAACATTTTGTTATTATTCTTGAGAATCAAACACTCAGTAAAGCAGTGTTGTTTTTTGTATTTGCGTTATAAAATTGGTATGTGCTGTGACTGTTAAGTTTATAATTAATGCCTTATGAGCCCAATTGTAAGCAATTCAAACAAATATCTAACTACTGGTAGGCGAGCGCAAACCAATGCTAGCATACAAAAGTCATTACGAGATAATGCGTTCTCTCTCGAATGTGTGTTCTATAATTTGTTGCTACTTCCAATGGTAGGTCACCTGCATGAAGTGCTTCACACCATTTCAAATGTGTGCTGCAAAATCGTTAATCAAGCAAAATAAATTATTACTTTTAATTTTTTTGCGGATGAAGTGCATCACATAAATGTAGATTGGCGAATATTGTATGAACTCTCGTGCAATTTTGGACAAAACCTGAAAATCAGGTTTCATTTGAATGATTAGCGTAGCCACATTGACAAGTGTAGCCGAACTCGCAACAGGCGAACGGACAGGGTGACGAGGGCTTTGCCAGGCACGCCGGCTGTCATGTGACTTCATGCGCAGTAGCCAACGAAACTGGTTGGCCGCTTTCCTTCCCCTACACTATTATTATATAGTGTTGTTTGCCCTAGGTAGACAGTATTTACTAAGTTCTAAGCAGCCGCACGGATTTCTTGGGTGTGTCGGTATGCTGCATCTGCAGGAAGGGCTTTTTCCTGTGCCTGGGCAAAAGTCGAGGCAGTTTCCGACAATAACCCATGCTGCACAGTCTCGTCTTTCATACCACGTACAAAAATTTATCCCTAAGCGTCAGATCCAGGTTGCCCCCGAAATTACAATGTTCTGCTAACAGCCGTAATTTCGCAATGTATTCTGCAACACTTTCGTTATCCTTCTGATCACAACGATGGAATGTAAACCTTTGGTAAATTTCCGATGGTCGGGGGGCAAAATAATTTTTTAATAATGTTACAATTTCTGCATAAGGTTTTGTGGCCGGGGTAGCTGGTGAGACTAGTGATCTCACTACTGAATATGTGTTGGGCCCGTACACACTAAGTGGTACAGCACACTTTATCTCTTCACCAGTGACATAATTTACTTGAAAGTAAAACTCAAGACGCTTTGCATACACATCCCAACCTTGTCGATTCGTCCTTCAATGTTGCCTAACAAAGATGCAATTGTGCTGCTATTGTGATAACTACAGTTCACTTCACTCACGTCGCAATTAATCCCATCCTCGTCGCCAGTTGTTACATGCAGTTATGTTTTAACTAATTGCTGCTTCGTCTACTGCTCTGAGATGATACACACACAGTCCACCTTCCTACTGTCCTTTTAGGCATCAACACAATGCTTTGTATAACCCAACTGTCATGGCTGCCAACCTCCAACATTCTCCAACAAGACACACTACTGTAAGGCGTAACAAAATGCAACAAATATCTTGATTTATTTTCACTTGGTTACAAAATTTGAATTTTATTTATCAGAGATATTTTGTGCTCAATGAAATTTAAAACCTAAGAGTTCTTGATATTACTGTGCAATAACCAGTTCACATTAATTATCTTCATACCTTATTTTGTAGCAGGCAATTGTTCACAATTTAAAAGTTTCTTGATGTCGGAAACTTTATTTGAAGCAGTTTGACAGTGTGACAGAGTTTGACAACTTGCCAACATTTGTCAGTTTTGATGTCAGGATCATGTTCTCAGGTAGTGACGTGACGTGATGTTTGTTTCCATTTAGTTCCTTTACTGATTTGTGCTTCTGTAAAAGCAGTCTACAATTGTTGTTTGGTGTTTACAGTGGTGTTACTGATGTGGGGTTTCTGTTTGCGTGCAGGTGGCCCGGTGAGGCAACACTTAAAATGAGCTACAAGGCTGCCAAGAACCCACAGGCCATTCCAGAGAACTCCTTCCTCATGACAGAGTGTCCACCGAGAAATGGTGCAACCCCCAGGAGCGCGAGAAAAAGTGAGTAGTACTTCTGTCGCTGATTTTACAATCTTTAGCATTTTACAGTTTGTTCATAGTTANACCTAAGAGTTCTTGATATTACTGTGCAATAACCAGTTCACATTAATTATCTTCATACCTTATTTTGTAGCAGGCAGAGTTTGACAACTTGCCAACATTTGTCAGTTTTGATGTCAGGATCATGTTCTCAGGTAGTGACGTGATGTTTGTTTCCATTTAGTTCCTTTACTGATTTGTGCTTCTGTAAAAGCAGTCTACAATTGTTGTTTGGTGTTTACAGTGGTGTTACTGATGTGGGGTTTCTGTTTGCGTGCAGGTGGCCCGGTGAGGCGACACTTAAAATGAGCTACAAGGCTGCCAAGAACCCACAGGCCATTCCAGAGAACTCCTTCCTCATGACAGAGTGTCCACCGAGAAATGGCGCAACCCCCAGTNACTCCTTCCTCATGACAGAGTGTCCACCGAGAAATGGCGCAACCCCCAGGAGCGCGAGAAAAAGTGAGTAGTACTTCTGTCGCTGATTTTACAATCTTTAGCATTTTACAGTTTGTTCATAGTTAATTGAGCAGTATTGGTGCCAACTTTTGAAAAGCTTATATTAATAATAGGAAATTTGTCCTTGAATAATGTGTATGCCTCTTTCAGGTTGCACAAAATAAGTCTTTTTGAAATGTTTTATTTATTTTTATTTGGTTCAATAACAGTTATGCAACCTTTAACACCTGGCATCGCTCTACTGACTTCATCATTTTTGTAAAATAAATTAACAACTTTAACAATTGTTCCGAGAGGTTTTTGCATGGTTTGGGGTTGGGACTTTCCAAGATTCCCCTTTTTCTAAGCAGTTTTTTTTATTGTTGCACCATGTAGTTTGACGCTTTAAATTTGTGCATGATTTTTCTTATTCCCCAATTTTCTGGTAAATAGGTTAATATCACTAGCGCTAGTAGAACTCAAAAAGCTGGCCTTATGGTTTTGCAAAACTGATTCTTCTATATCTTCACTGTCATTTTNTCCAAGATTCCCCTTTTTCTAAGCAGTTTTTTTTATTGTTGCACCATGTAGTTTGACGCTTTAAATTTGTGCATGAGTTTTCTTATTCCCCAATTTTCTGGTAAATAGGTTAATATCATTAGCGCTAGTAGAACTCAAAAAGCTGGCCTTATGGTTTTGCAAAACTGATTCTTCTATATCTTCACTGTCATTTTCAGAGGAATCTTCTGCAAACACAAAAGTTTTCTTTTCTTGGCAGAGTAATTTTTTTTATTTTCTTTGTTGCATAATGTTTTGATTTGATTTTTTTTTATATCAATAATTCTTCTAGTCCTTGCAGTGAAGTGTTTAGTGTCTCCATTACCTCTGAGGATGGAGAAAAACTGCAATCTTTATCAGAATCTGAACTTGATTACTTATCCTGATGAGTAGAAGAAGAAGAAGAAGAAGAAGAAGCAGTATTGGGATTTTTTAATGTTGCTATTGATAATTTTTTTTCAAAGGATTGAAACACGTAAATTTCAAGAATTGTTCACTGTGCGCCATTTTTGACCGTAAACTGCACCCTTTTCATCAATTTAAGTCACTAACAAAACTAACTAGAATATAAAATATCTATCCAANAGTCACTAACAAAACTAACTAGAATATAAAATATCTATCCAAAGTAATGAACACATCATAACACACTGAAAAGAAATATCAATTAATTTTCTCAATTCACAATGCATGAAACTCCACTGATAATATAATGTAAATGTTCACTGTTTAGGTATAGAAATAACACTTTTACTAATAANTGAAACACGTAAATTTCAAGAATTGTTCACTGTGCGCCATTTTTGACCGTAAACTGCACCCTTTTCATCAATTTAAAGTCACTAACAAAACTAACTAGAATATAAAATATCTATCCAAAGTAATGAACACATCATAACACACTGAAAAGAAATATCAATTAATTTTCTCAATTCAGAATGCATGAAACTCCACTGATAATATAATGTAAATGTTCACTGTTTAGGTATAGAAATAACACTTTTACTAATAANGAATGCATGAAACTCCACTGATAATATAATGTAAATGTTCACTGTTTAGGTATAGAAATAACACTTTTACTAATAATACAATAAGTGCACAGTATTATTCAAATCAACACATTACTAACTATACAACTTGATTACAAGTATTTACATCCGAACAACACTAACTTCTTTTGCCGAGCCTCGACTGAAGCATTGTATTTTAGCAGGTTCAAGTGGCACACGTGCAGTGTATGTACAATCCATCAAAATGTAAAACTGATGATTGAAAATGCCACTTACTTACAATTACACAATAGCCCATGACTGCTTGAGCTTCGATTACATAATTGCAAAGGTATATCTATGTTCACCAAATCTTCACTAATACACTTTGTGGTAATTAATATATTAGCACATTTTTCTTACATTAATTTATACAAAAGTTCTTCAATTGAAAGTGATTAGTAAAATTATAGAACATTTTAACAAAATATTATAATACTAACTTTTACATATTTTGAAATAGAAAACTTCTTATATTTAAATAAAATTCACATATGCTCTTTCATAATTTAAACCTTGCATATATATNAATGAGATGGTGCCCCGTGAAAAATTCGAAAAAAATTTTTTTTTACCCATATAAGGACCACCCTAATATATATGCACAGTACAAGATATACTGAAAAAACTAAAATTCTCACCAATTGCAATGTCAAACTTAACAATTCACNATATATATGCACAGTACAAGATATACTGAAAAAACTAAAATTCTCACCAATTGCAATGTCAAACTTAACAATTCACATAATCATAATTTCAAATGAAATACTCATCAGTGTTTTTTGTTTTTACTCATTAAGTAATTTCATAATAATTAAAAAAAAACTGAGCAAATACTTTTTTAAGACAAAACACAACTAAAAAACTGAATTACAAAAATGCAATGCAAAAGAGCACACTATTCTGATATGCAGTTGCCATGAATCACTTATCCTGTATTGCTAATTACACTTATAAAATATAATGATAATGATAATCCACTACCTAGTAACACAACCTCAATCAGTAGCACAAAAATTTTCTTAAATATTTTTAAAGATTGTAGCAGTCATTCCTAAATTCAACATTCCCACGACACTGGATGCACTTCACAAACAACTTCAAATGATTATTTTCTTACAACATTGGCAGCATTTATAAAANTTCCCACGACACTGGATGCACTTCACAAACAACTTCAAATGATTATTTTCTTACAACATTGGCAGCATTTATAAAAGCCATTCATATTTTTTCACTTTTGGAGAATGTAAACAACAGTTGAATAAACTGAACTTAAAATTTCTGTGACCCTACACAGTTGAATTAACTTAACATTTCTGTTTCTTACAAGTTTCACTAACATGAAGGACTGTACTACATTTACTTGCTATATAACGATTCACTGTTGTTAAACAGAAACACGCTCTCTTACGATTATTAATTCTTACCCAATTAACATTTTACAAGTCAGCAATATTAACTCTTTTCTTATCCATTAACAATTATATTATCATTTACTGTTGCCTGANTTAACATTTTACAAGTCAGCAATATTAACTCTTTTCTTATCCATTAACAATTATATTATCATTTACTGTTGCCTGATAAGGGTTTACCCTATGTATCCTGTACACATTATTACTTAATTGTAGGGTCCTTTAAAAAAAAAAAAATTTTCTTCAAAATATAAACATTTTGTTATATGTTACCTTATTACTGTATAATCAAGTATAAAANAAAAAAAAAAAAATTTTCTTCAAAATATAAACATTTTGTTATATGTTACCTTATTACTGTATAATCAAGTATAAAAAAATTAATACAAGGAAGTAAAAAAATTAAATATTTAACTTACTATCTAACTTGCAGTCTTTCTGCTTTATTATATTTTTTCTTCTTCCTTTTCGTTTTCGTTCTCTCCTTGTGTTTCACTTTCTTCCCTATTGTCCTATATCTACCCCTCTTTTTCCTTTTCTTTTTCCTTACTGTCTTTACCCTCTTACTCCTTATCTTTTTCCTGATTACTTTACTAACCTTCGTTTCAATCTTTGTTTTCTTCTTTCAAAACGTTGCCTAAACACTTCATAATGTTTCATTCTACGATAACCCTTACTCTCAGCAACTCGTGCCTGTTGCACTTCACCACCTGATCCCTCTCGCAGCTTTAATTCATTATTACTATTTATTCGAACTCCCCTAATCTGAAGTCTCCCTTCCTTTATTACCTTTCTCTTAGACTTACTAACCTTACAACAGTTAGGTTTGCTTTCCACTAAATTATCTGCAACTCTATACTCTTTAATTATAACCTCTGCCTTTCTATCTTCAACTTTAAATTCTTTACTTTCTTTTTCACAGCCAGTATAACCTTTATTTGGTACATCATTGCTGTTTATATTATTTTTACTTGGGGCAATTACAGTTGGACCCTTTCCTAATCTCTTTAGAGATTCAACTCCCCACTTGTCTATATTTGTTATTACTTCTTCAAATTTTTTCTCACTTTTCTGGTTAAACTCTTGTTGTTTCTGGCTAAACTCCTGTAAGGACAACAGGATCTTAAACATTTCTGTATGCCTATCCATTTTCTGTGAAGGATCTAGGGCATTTCCCTTATCTATTTCCTCTCTTATTACTTCGCTATCGGCTATTTCTTCGTGTAGGCCTACTTCGCTGTCTGAATAATGCACCATTTTTATCTCAGTTACGTCGTGGTCATTAATATAAATATTACCTTTAACCCCTTATCAAAATGACTCGTTGCGCAATTAACACACTTGCACACGAAAAAAAAAATTTAACTTTTGGCGACTAATTGATCATAACACATAACATAACCGGTATATAAAATAACCTACAATACTCTTGGCCCAATTATTTGTGATGGCTTGACTGGTGATTGATGATTTCATACCATTGTAGTTGATGAATGAGGTCTCGTACCTGAAACTTCGACGTCGTGCTGCTGGAAACCTGGACTGGAACTGCCACCGGTACCGTGTTGTTGTGCTTCTCGCTGTTCGTCTTCTCGTGGTTTCATTCGTGCCCCGCGGCTTGGTCGCCATTTTGTAACGTTCGGGCAGTTTACACTGCCGAATGTTACGTTGCCACGGCTTGCTCAAAGGTGGAACACAAGACTCAGTACAATTGATGCCGATTAATTATGAAATAAGTTCAAAGTTCCAGATTAGTTGTTAGATATGTTTATTTAACATTTAGCGACACAGTTCACAACCGAATCTCATATGCAGAGTACGAACGTTCTCATATAAATATACCAGTGCAGAAACAGCGCCACCGTAGTTTACAGATTATTGATGTCTCAAACTTGCATCAAAAGAAATATTAAATGCATCAACCTCCCACACCGTCGGAGAAATAAAACAATGTCTAGTGGCCGATGTGGGGGTTATCGTCCTGCCCTACGCGACCTAGACGATCATTGTTTGACGGAACTGAAGGGTGACTGCCCTCGCCGCCGACTGTCTCGAAGTGCTTTTGTACGATGACTGAAGAAACTGCTCACAACGACTCACTTAAAGTGACTGCTCGAAGGGCAACAGACAGACGCGTCTTTTGTTCTGTTTCTCGCCCACCTCTTCTGAGATAAGGGCACGGCATCCGGTATCTGCCAGCAGCATCATCCAAAACTGCGCTGTGTCCCACTCTCAACACATTATCGTAACTATGCCGCAGGAACTAATACTGCGCCGTCAACATCCACAGAAACAAACTTCTCGTAAAAAACTTGTTGACGCATTCTGAAAGTATCTAAATAATGCTGACGCTTAACAAGAAACTGAACGCAACAATGTTCGAAACGAAATGGCAACGGGACTCCTGATAAACGTAAAACAGCACCTGTATGCCAGATAAACAAACTATCACGGGAAACGAGCCATCACAGCTTTAATTTTGAAACCGATAAAATTATTACGAAGCTTTCCAAAGCTAAAGAAAAATGAAGAAAATTGAAACACTTGTCCCGGTCCCGAAAATTTAAGAATATTGCGTCATTACAGGCTTAACCCCAAAAGTACCAAGGCATGCAACATTATTTCTAGTATATAATGATGGCAGGCCAGCCAGAGCAAATCCTTATTTAATTTTTGTTCTAAAAGAATGCAAGTTCCATTACTCTGACCAGTGTTTGATGCGGTAGTGTCAAAACTTGTACACTTTTTTTCACTTAAATCCCAACCCATTATTGTTTCAACCACAGCTGTTGCAATTGCTTATCCTGTTCCATGACTTAGCTTCGAAACACCAAGAAGTTGGTCAACACCCTGACATGACACTAAAATAGGTAATCTGTCTACTATCTCGTGACCTGTGATATCTTCACACATTTTGCCATCCCAGTGAACGGTAAGGGACACTTTTGGCTTAAATTCTGACTTCAAACATAGCACTGTTATCTCTCTGTGATGTATTCGCTGACGACGAATAGAAAATGTGTTTATGTTGTATTTTGAAGTATCAGAGTCAGCACTTTTGAGTGTGGATGTTAGGACGACAGCAGNATAGAAAATGTGTTTATGTTGTATTTTGAAGTATCAGAGTCAGCACTTTTGAGTGTGGATGTTAGGACGACAGCAGCTTTTCTATCGCTTAATTTGACTACGTCGAGGCTAACAGCTAAACGACCATCGATTAGATTTTTCTAGCCGTGTTTTGCTGGTGGCACTTCCGAGGTAGAAGGACCTGGCTGTGTCGAAACGATACAACTGTCATCGTCGCTGCTGCCCNATAGAAAATGTGTTTATGTTGTATTTTGAAGTATCAGAGTCAGCACTTTTGAGTGTGGATGTTAGGACGACAGCAGTTTTTCTATCGCTTAATTTGACTACGTCGAGGCTAACAGCTAAACGACCATCGATTAGATTTTTCTAGCCGTGTTTTGCTGGTGGCACTTCCGAGGTGGAAGGACCTGGCTGTGTCGAAACGATACAACTGTCATCGTCGCTGCTGCCCATTAAAGATGATGAAGACGATGAAGATGCAAGAACACATTTTTCGGTCAATCTTTTAACACCTGCCTCTTCTCGCTGTTGTAAGCTTTTAAATCGCTCTGCTCTGACTTGTTTTTTAACCACCTTCTTTGCATGTTGTTTATCTAAACTCTNTTTAACCACCTTCTTTGCATGTTGTTTATCTAAACTCTCAATTTTTCCAAATCTATTCTGTCTTTGAGCTAGCAGAAATTTCTTATCTTCCTCGATTGATATCATTTTCAAAGCCTGAGCATGAGCTATGTCAAAAAGTTCATAGAGTTCAATCTGCCATGTTGCTTCTTTTTGTTGTATTGATTCCAACCGCTTGGTTTTATTTTCTTGATTCTTTTTCAGAGATTTCCATTGCTTAAAGTGTTTAAGTATTTTCTCCTACACATGTTGTTTTTTCCTGGTAGGTATGATTGCTTTTTGCCATACAATCAAGACGTCGTGAGCAGTCGACTCCGCAAAAGCATTGTTGGTTTTTTTTTTTTTTTGAGTTTATAGTAGAAAAATAATTATAATACTTCTTTTATCAATGGAAGCTTTGTCTCTACTAGAACTGGCGATATCTGTCCAATTAACCACACATCTGTTTTACTTTGTGTACATATTGAACCACCACTAGTAGATGCCATGATAAATTAATAAAAACTTGTATACACGCACACGTTAACAAAAGTCCGGGGAGTCGAAAAATTAAAACGCATATGCCCCACGTCTTGAACATGACGTAAGCATTGACTTGACTAGTAGCACTTAGAATAAACTATATGATGTTCACAGCAGGTTCTCCAAGCAAACATTTTGTACACTTTTCATGTGACAAGATGGGCTTCTCGTATGACGGTGTTCATAATTTCAAAAATAAGAAACAGCAGGAATAATCTCAAAGATCTGGAGAAAGCTATTTTGTTTTCTCCCTTTAATGCAGGCGAAGGCAAACCACTTCTTCAGGTGATGTTTTAAGATATAATTGACCTGCAGGTATAAAGAAGAATGTAATTATTTGGTGAAAACTAATATGAAAGGCAAAATAATTAGTACAAAATATTTTTACAGAGTCAAATCTCGTTGCATCAAAAACTAAGAAAAATGTTTGTGAGAGAACAAACGTGTTTATAGATAATAAAACAGTGGTAGAATACTGTAAACATGAAAAGCTCTCTCATAGGTATTCTGAAGAAAAGTGACTGATCTTGCCCCTTTACAAGCGTGGGTAATGAAAGAATAATATTTTCGCAGCAATTAGCATCTTGGCTGGAAAGTTATAAATCACTCTCTTTGAATTCAAATTGTTTAACTAAAATATATTTACGGTAGTTCTGGTGTAGTTCATTTGGTATTCAATTCATGATTTAGGGATTGTGTACATTCTAAAAGGAAAGCTACAGACCGACAATCTGCAAGTCTGACCGAGCCAATACAGACAGCTATTATACTAATAGAAATTTTATGTGAATATGTGTTGAAATAGGCATTTTTGTTAACTGTACAGGTTGTTCACAAAAATAAAAGCAACAGCAAAATGTTATATTTTCAAAGCAAAATTGAGTTAGAAATAAAGTCCTAAAAATCTTGTCCTTACCCATTACACAAGCAGCAGTGTCTGGTACTTTCATACGTTACGTACATGTTTTCTCTGTTCTTCACATTTATGAAAAAGTCACTTCTCATATTTTAGGATATTCTTCAGGAAGGTTTTTTGGTTGCAAATTATACGAGTGTGAAGTTATGTTTCAGCTCAATTTTTTTAAAATTCATAGTTTGTCTGATCTGTTAGCATGTGTTAATACAACAACCGGTTAACGACTATTTCATTGCATAATTTTTATTAACGTATTTATAATCTTGACATGGAGTTTTTGATCTTGATGGTGGTACCCTGACATGACAGTTAGATACATAGTATATTTGTGCACAACTTATAAATGGCCATCAGCACATATAGTAATCAGTTACTGTTAAAACTTGTCAGAGCTTGTGTTTTATTTGTTAACAAATAATACAAATGTTGAATGGATAATTTTATTGCACTGTTGTTCTCCAAGAGTTTCGATTTGTTTAGACAAATGCACTTGATAATTCTTATGGGTAAACTTTGCTTCATAGTACAGTTAATTTAACAGGCACTTGAATAGAGATAGTGCGAAGCTCAAGAATGTAGTTTGAGCTCTGGTAAATATGAAGTAAAAATGTACTTTACCTCTCTGCTTAGTCGTGTTTACTCTTCACATCTCAGTGACCTTCATAGTGTTTGTTACACAATCTGTTGTCTGCTAGAAGCTATTAAACTATATTTAGAATATCATCAGGAGAGAGAACACCAGTTCAAACATTTTTTTTTTTTTTTTTTTAAAGATTCTGTACTTTAGATTTTTTTTTGGTTTGTGGATGTTGGAAATGGTTGATCACAGTAAAATTAAGATGAAAGAAGACTTCTGTTGAATTTCAAACTATGATAGAGTGAAAATACATTTTACATTTGCCCTTATTTCACAATTTATACCTATAATTTTTCCATTCACCTTACTTCATTCTGCAGGTTATTTTGTTGCTTTGAAAAGTGTAAAAATTATGATAGTTGAGTATACTTAACACAAATGTTCCATACAGCAGAAAACTTTAGTAAAATATGCTGTGACATTATTCTTGTGGAAAAGTCCCGAAAGTACAGTTTGACACACATACCTTGAAATACTTATTCAAATTTTGCCACAGCATTGACTGTCCAATCCATTACTACCACTGTTACAATTCAAACTCTACATAACAATGTGTCAGTAAAGAGTGCATCATAGGCATTGCCAACATAAAACAAGACGTGACTGATATAACTAATGAGCCTACTTTCCTCAACGTGGGTGCAATTAATTTTTAAATAATTCCTTAAAAGCAGAGTTGGTAGAAAGTACTTGACTTCTCATTGAAAGCAACAACTTTAGACATGAAACTAATGCAACAGTAGTGAGACAATTACAAATACACACTTGCCTTACTCGGGACTTGAACCCTGAAAATCTCATTCTATAAGCTAGCGTGCAATCCACTGCATTGCGGAGGTTGGATTCAGAGCTCAACTTCAGATTTAATCAGTCCAATGTTTTGAATAATAGGGTTTACTAACCTAAAATATTTACAGGGTATTTATTTTGAAAATAAGTGACTGAGGCACACAAAACATGTAAATTTACATGGCCTACCGTAGCGATACTTGTGTGAAGTATTTGATGGAAATCAGGTGTTTGGTCCCTGAGATATGACGTAAAAAACTTAATTTTCTTATTTAATGCTATCATACAAAATTGCCAGAAAAAGAGGCTCTATATGTGATGCATCTAATGTATACAGTCTACATACAAATTTTCGTTGAATTTGATTAAATTGTTTAAGAAATGTCAAACTCACCTAAATTAATTATGAAACTGCCGTTGTGAACTTCGTTGTTTTACCCATGTAAATCATGAAAGTGTACATGGCCTTCTGTAGCATTTATGGTGTGCACAATTTGGTACACATTTATTTGAAATATTCCTGTGTAATGTTTGGTAGGAATTGGTTTATAGGTCTTCGAGACATGACATAAAACCTCCATAATTTTCATGTGGCAATCTTCATAAATGGAGGACAAAAAAGTAATGTAGCAATTTTGAATATTGTATACTGCCAATATACAGAGTCAAGTTAAAATAAATTACATAGTTTTGTAGATATATCCCACAACATAAATGATTTTATAGCCGCCATTCTGAAAATAAGTGTCTCCTACTTAAAAAAGATACATTTATTATTATGGTCCACCACACTACATCTTCGCCAAATTTTGTAAGAATGGGTTGATTGTTTCCCAAGATACGAGATAAAATCATTATTTTTTATTGGTAGTGCTATCTTACAAAAAGGCAGAGAAATGAGGCTCTGCATAGAAAATTTTATGGTTGTAATAGGTACTGCAAGCATACAAAGTTAAGTTGGAATTTGTTTTGATAATAAAATATACTGAGCTAAAATATGAATGTAGCCACAATTTTGAAAATAAGTGCCTGATATACATACGACATACTTGTCTACACCACATTCTGCAGTACTATTTGTTTGCCAAATTTGGAAGAAATCTGTCAATTGTTTCCCGAGATATGATAAAAACTTTATTTTGTTTGCATTGTGCTATCTTACAAAATGGCGGTGAGAATGTGCCCCATGTAGACATAGTGATAGTTGTAATTTCTACTGCCAGCATACAAATTTATGTTGGAATTGATTAAATAGTTTAGATGATATAGAATTCTAAGCTAAAATGTGGCCACGTTTTTAAAAAAAAAAAGTGTCCGACATTCTTAAAACATATCACTTAACATCATCTGCAACAGTACTACTTGTATGCCAAATTTGGTAGGAATCTGTTCATTATTTACATAATAAATTTATTTATTCATATGGTGCTATGTGCCAAAATGGCAGAAAAAAGGTTATTTGTTGGTATTTATGATGCTTATAATAAATATTTCTAGTTTACAAAATTTGGTTGAAATTGGTTAAATGGTATGGCAGATATACTAAATAAACTTAAAACCTTTGCATGGCTACCATTTTGAAAATAAGTAACAATCAGTTCACTCACTCATGTTTACATGGCCTACCATAATATTACCAAGTTGGGTGAGAATTGGTTGAATAGTTTTTGAGATATAATGTAACATATAAATTTTCTAAATTGGTGCCATTTTCCAAAATGGTTTACTAACAACAATATCCACCTCAAAATTGAATGCTTACAGAATGGTCTGCCAGATTACAAAATATGGTTTATATCGGTTAAATGGTTCCAGAGATGACATCACCCAACATTTTAAAATGACTACCATTTTTAAAGTGAGTGCTTGATGTGGTCGAAAACTATAAAAGTCATATGTCCTTACTACGTATTATAGTGATCTCATAAGCCTTTCTTTCCTTCGGAAAGTAGGCTAAAAACATGTTATGATATAATTTTCAACACAGCTACACAATTTTCAAAATGTTTTAAATGGCTGGAAAAACTAATATTTAGTGTACTTTCCGAAGAAAAGAAAGGCTTATGATATCACTTTCCTGTGTCTGTATGTACGTGTGTGTGTCCCCCTTTCAGTTTTTGAACGTGTGAACCGAATTTCACCAAACTCAGTACACACATACTACGAAGTAAGGACACCTGACTTTTATAGTTTTCAACCACTCGGGACACTTACTTTCCAAATTGGTGGCCATATTAAAATTTGGAGTGATATGTCATCTCGAAAACCATTCAATCAATTTAAACCAAATTTTGTAACAGTGCAAGGTGCAAGCATTGAATTCAGAGTAGAATATTGTTGGTCCGCCATTTTGGAAGATAGTACTACATGAAAGAATAAATCTTATATCTCAAAAACTAGTCAACCAATTTTTGCCACATTTGGCACGTATGTAATACTATTATAGACTAGGTAAATGCAAATAATTGAACTTAATTTGTCTCCGAGTTTCAAAATGGCAGTCATACAAATATTTGAGGTTTATTCGGTATTACTACCATACCATTTAACCAATTTCAACCAAATTTTGTACTTTGACAATATTTGTAGGCATCACACAAGCCTAAACACTCTTGTCCGCCTTTTTGTAAGATAGCACTAAATTATTTAATAAGATTTTTGTGTAATATCATGGGGAAGAATTGACAGATTGCTACCAAATTTTGCAAACAAGTAATACTGTGGCAGTTGATATGCACAAATATGTTTCAAGTTTGTCATACTTAGTTTCAAAATTGTGGCCATCTAGCTATTTGAACATAGTATGCCATATCTTTGAAACCACGTAATCAATTCCAACTTTACTTTGTATTCTTGGAGTGTATATAACAAAACATCAAATGTGTCTATACTGGGCCTCTTTTGTCTTCTATTTTGTAATATAGTGCCACACACTAATAAATATTGAGCAATTCCCATCAAATATAGCAAACAAGCATTACTGCAATAGGTGATGTTAACTAATATGTTTTAGGTATGTCAAACACTTATTTTCAAAATTGTGACCATATAGTTATTTTAGTTTTGTATGTTATATCGTCGAAACCATGTAATTAATTCCAATGAAACTTGTATGCTGGCTGTATATATTACAATCATCAAATGTGTCTACAAAAATAACTTTTGTCCTCCATTTTGTAAAATAGTATAACCTGACAAATTAAAATTATGCAATATCTCTGAAAAACAAACAGATTTATACCAAATTTGGGAAATAAGTAGCATTATGGCAGACCATGTAAACTGATAAAATTTTAGAGTTAGACATACACATTTTCGAAATGGCGACCATATTAACATTTTAGCTAAGAATTTATTGACGAAACTACAAAACAAATTACAGCTTAACTTTTTATGCTGACATTATCAATTATATCCGTCAAAATTGTCTATGCAAGGCCTCATTTTTCCGCCATTTTGTAAGGTAGCCTCACATGAAATAATGCAATGTTTATGTCATATCTCAGGGCACAATCAACCAATTTCTAAATTTGGTGAATTTGCACTGTGCTAGGCCAAATTAATTAATGGGTTTTATGTGTGTCTCTTATTTTCCGAATGGTGCCTATATAAACATTTTAGCCTAGTGTGCTCTATCTACGAAATAATGTAAAATAAATTGCGTACATTGTATCCATGACAATCATCAAATGTGATAATGCATTAACTTTTTGTCCTCCATTTATGAAGATTGTCACATGAACAGTAAAGGTTTTATGTCATATCACGGAGACCAATCAACTGATTTCCACCAAATGTTTCACACAAGTGGTGTTATGGTTGGCCATGTAATATTTTGAGTTTTTAGTGGCTCACACACTTATTTCCAAAATGATGGCCGTGTAAATATTTAATGTTAGTGAACCCTATCATTCAAAACATTAAGACTGATTACATCCAAAGTTGATTCTCTGAATCCTACCTCCATGATGCAGTTATTTGCACGCTATCTTAATTTTACGAGTTTTTTTAAATTTTAATCCTGGATAAGTCTCTTGCGTATTTTAATTGTGGTGGTACTGTTTCACATGTTTCTGGTTTCATCCCTAATGATATTGCTGTCAATGATACGTCAAGGTCTACCTGCCATCTAAGCTTTTAAGAATTTCGCTAAAATTTATTTGCACCCATCTAGAGGAAAGTAGGCTAATTAGTTATCAGTAACTTCTTGTTTAATGCAAGTTTCTAAAAATAAATAGTTAGGAGTTAGCAGTGTCTGGTAAAAAAAAATTAACATTTATTTTGGTGATATTGAACGCACACCACCATCGCTATCTGGTTCAAAAATTATTAAAAGTAACAATATTAATTTTTGACCTCCATGGCCGACGTTGCTGAATTGCCTTTTTACTGCAAGGTTCCAAATTTGAATCCTTGGTAAGTGCTGGAACGTGTGTGTGTGTCATCTTTTTTAGATGTAATTCAGGGTTGCTGTAGCTTTGGAAAACCTTAAAAATCTGGAAAAGTCAGGGTATTTGAAAATTGTGAGGGAAAAAATGCAGAAGTCAGGGAAAACTGGTGACTGATCCTAGAAATTTAAACCTGCAATATGCTTTAAGGTAATCCTAACTAATATTATAATAAATGTGAAAGTGTGTTTGTTTGTTTGTCCTTCTTTCGCGTCGTAACGGAGCAACGGATCAACGCGATTTTTTGCACAGAGATGGTTGGAGGGCCGGGAAGTGACATAGGCTACTTTTTATCCCAAAAAAAAATATCTCATTTCCTCAGGAAACCATTTTTAGTAAAAATAGCGCTTGGGGTACAATGCTGCGTCAATGTAAGTTGTTAAGGTGGGACGAAAGCACAATGTCACACAAAAAAGTGATAGCTGCCCTAAACCAAACTCTACGGGATATACGAAACAATACAGACATCATGGGAGAAATGGTAGTATTGCTAACTGGTGACTTCCGTGAAACTCTACCGGTGATTCAGAGGGGCACACCTGCAGATGAAATCTAAGCCTGTCTCAAGTCATCAAGCTTATGGACAAATGTTGAGAAGTTCAGCTTGACGACAAATATGAGAGTGCACCTCTACAATGAGGTTGATACAGGACATTATGCTGATACACTATTAAAAATTGGAGATGGGCGGTTAGAAACAGATGCAGAGGACTGTGTGTCACTAACGGGGGATTTAGTAATTTGGTGCAGTGTGATACGGAACTGATTGCTAGCGTTTACCCAGATCTACAAAGAAATATAAATGACGACCAGTGGCTATGTAAAAGAGCAATTCTAGCAACAAAAATTGACATAGTTAGTGCTCTGTTCTGTGTTTATGATCAGTGTCTGTCTACTAACAAATACCGTTATTTCTCCCTATAAGTTGGTTACTATAACCACGCAAGCGAAGCTGCGGGTAAAAGCTGGTCTAACATATTTTCTATACAGGTGATTCATTCTCAGTAGAGACCCAATGAATTTGTTTCAAACTATTGGATATAAAAAATAAATTTGTGCTGCGAAATAAATTGTTGTGTAGTAAAGAATTGTACTTACGCTACTATAGATTCTTTTCTGGAACAGTAAGTTATGCATATTTCATTTTAATCACGTTTTATTCAACAGTTCTCTTTTGTTAGATTTTTTTTCAGTGAATACTTAAAAAAAAGGTTGGAAATTTCTCATTTTTGTGTGGAAAACCTGAAACAGCCAGGGAAATTAAATGTTTATATTCTGTAGCAGCCAATATAGTGATGTAAGTTGTCATCTTAGTAGTTTTAGTAGACGGTAGGAATTTTAAAAAACAATAACCTAAAATTAGTCCTAGGTATTTTTTCTGCCCATTTTGACAGACGTGGATCTTGATGTAATGTTTGGGAGGCAGGCATGTGTTGAGTGGATGTGGAGTTTTCGTGGACTAGGCTATCCCTAGTGGAACAGAATGGACAGTGTCGCCAGACATACAAAAAAAAATCTTGTACACATACAGTTATTTAGGCTCTGTGTACGTTGTACGATAGAACAGATCTTCTATGGTTTTATATAAGACATTTTTGAACTAGGCATATAGGAATGACATAGAAAGGACTGCATCTCTCGTTCATCAACAAAGCTTCTTGTTTGACTGTAATGTCTATTTAATTTTCCACTATGAGGTGCAGCAATAAAACATTAACATGTAAATATTCTAGTTTTTAGCCTACTTTTTGAAGAAAAGATAGGCTTATGCATTTACCTGAATGGCTGTTTGGAATGTATGTCCCTCTTTTGAAACTTTAAAACCAGCCAACCGAGTTTCCCCAAACTTGGTTCACATTCTGCCTTTATAGTTTCCAACTAAGCCAAGTACTTATTTTCAAAATGGCAGCAATTTTAAAAATTAAGGGCACTATGCTATGTATCAGGAACCATATAACCAATTTAAACTGAACCTTGTAAGTTGTCTGTGCATGGTCTAAGTATGGAATTTAGTGGGTGATAAATGCTGTTAAACCCGCTATTTTGGAAGACTGTGCAACATGAATAAATAAAGAATTTACATTATATATTGGGAACTACACAATCGATTCCTGCCGTATTTAGCAAATAAGTAATTCAGTTTTAGGCCATGTCAATATATGCAGTTTAAATGTGTCAAGCACTTATTTTCAAAATGGCACCTCTATGAATGTTTTAAAGTGTATTTGTTTTAGCACACTATTTAATCAATTGCGATAAAACTTTTTATGCTGGAAGTAACTATTACAATTATCAAATGTGTTTACACATAGGCACCTCTGTTAGCCATTTTATAAGATAGCATCACGTGAAAAATAAAGATTTTATGTCATCTCTCATGAAACAATTAATGGATTTGATCTAAATTTGGCAGTAAAGTCATACTATGGCAGTTCATGTAAACTGACGTGTTTTAGTGAGTCAGACATATTTTCCAAAATGGTTGCAATGTAAATATTGTAGCTTAGTATTCTATATCTACGAAGCCATGTAAGCAATTTCAACTTAACTTTGTGTTTAGGCAGTATCTATTACAACACTCTTGTGCGTACACAGGGCCTCTTTTAACAGCCATTTTATAAGATAGTGTCACTTGAATACGTCAAATTTAGTTAGGCTATATCTTGGAAAAGCGCTGATTTCTACCTAAGTTGGTAATATGTAGTACTGTGGTAGGCCATGCGACTTGATAGGCTATTTTTTAATACGACCATACACTTATTTTCAAAATAGTACCATACAAACATTGTAGCATAATTTGCTATATCTACAAAACAATGTAACCTATTTCAACTAATCTTTATATGCTGAGAGTATCCATTAGAAGCATCAAGTATGCTTATAGAAATCCTCTTTTGGCTGCCTTTTTGTAAGATATAGCCAGGTAACAAAATGTCGTATCTCTGCAACCAATCAACTAATTCCCACCAAATCTTCCACACAAGTAGTACTACAGTAGGACATATGAACTTATATAATTTAAGTGGGTCAGAATTTAAAAAAAAATAGCTGCAATATAAGTTATTTAAATAAGTTATATATATTATAATAATTTGTCAAAATTCAACCAAACTTTCTATGTTGGATATCTATTTGAAGCATTAGATGGGCCTATACAGAGCCTGTTTTTTTTTTTGCGATAGCCCAAATGAGAACAAGTTTTTATGAATAATGCTCAATATATTCAAAAAATGGTTATTTCCAGTGTACCAAAAAGTTATTTAAGTATAAAATTAAAATTATTCTTGTCTGTAGTAATTAAATTAATTATAATTATTCACTATAGCTGTTACATAATTTTTGAGCTTTGAGTGTATTAGTGCCATTGTTCAAGATGGGGTAGTCTTACTATGTACAGTTTAAGCTGCAGTGATGAATCTTCTTGAGCTTATTAACCACAAGGCTCTGGAAACAACATTAAGTTAATGAAATAAAATAAGCATACTGGCAATGAAAATCGTACACCACAAAGAAATCATGCGACAAGCACAAAACAAAGTAAGTAGCTAGAGTATGGGATGGTGTTAACAGTTCCACGTTGGTGCATTTGGATTTGATTGCAGTAACGCTACAAGTGCCAGTCAGCAGTCGTACACATTGGCATGCAGTCAAAGCTGCATTAATGTTAGAAACACCAGACAACAAGAGGCAAGCATACAGAGTAAAGAAGAATGCTGGGAAGACACCAAAGATGCTGCTTTATGCAATTGACAGGCATCAAAAGATTACTCATAATCTGACTGATCACCACAAGGTGGTTGTATCTCTTCATAGCCCACCATGTTGCTAATTTGGACCATACTTTCTGGTGTTGTTGGGATCAGTGAATATGTGAAAGCACCCATGCACGAGGACCAGCTCAGGGCGGATGAGGTTTACTACCATTCAGGATGATTGACGAATTATGTGCCAGCCATGGAGGGATTCCATGGTGCCTTGGTCCACGATACTGGTCAGTGTTGGCACTCCTATGTGCCCAAGAACCATCTACCGATGCCTTGCGAAGATGAATCTGCGATCCCAGCACCCATTAAGTGTGCTGCCGTTAGCTAGGCAACAGTGGCGGCTCCGTTTGCAGTGGTGTCAGGCCAGGGCAATGTGGAATGCCACAGACTGGTGATATGTGACTGACTGGCATGCGCCGCTTTGTTATGGGGACTGATGACCATACCCGGGCGTGGCAGGCCACTAATGAAGACTGCAATAACAATCTCACTATTGAGTGGCACACTTCACCCACAGCAGACATTATGGTCTTGGGAGTCATAGCCTACTATAGCCAATCTAGTCCCCATGTCTTACGAGGGGTCACAGTGGTGTAGTGGTCAGACTACTCGTCTCCCACCAAGGGGAATATGGTTTGATTCTTGGTAGGGTCGCTCTCAGATTTTTGCGCATGGGAATCGTGCCGGACGATGCCTTTGGTTGTCAGGTTTTCTCTGGGATCTCCCATTTTTCCTCCCTTGCATCCTCTTCAGCTCTCAAGACCTCGATGTTAAGAGCCTTCCAAATCTCTCCACTCGATTACAACCTTCCGGAGACTGACATACACCCCTCAGTTTGGGAATTCCTGTACTAAATAAAGGTATCTCACTGGTGTCTGGATAACAAGAGATATAATTCTGTCTTTTAGCAGCCAATAATCTGCTGTTTACCTAAATGGAAGAGGGGAAAAAGTTATCCAGTTAGGAATGTAACACTATATAGTAAAAATAAATTTCTTGAACAACATGTATTGTTTTTTGGTGCGTGTCTGTAGAAATTTTACATGGTTACTTTGGTAGGATGGTTAGCTGCAGTGTTACCACGTGGTTGGCTTGTGGAATGTTGCTTGAATGTTTGTTTCTCTCGTTCAGGTACATTATGTTGTGAGATCTGAGTAGTTGTTTTGGTGTTCAAATTGTGCTGCATTGTAAAGGAGTCATTGTAAGAGAAAAACAGCATAAACAAAAGGTTGGGGGAAAAATTATTTTTTTATGTGGAAATCGGGGAAACATTAAGGAGTTTTCAAATGAGAAAAAAACTTTGATTAGTGTAATGCAAAAAGTAATTTGTAATAGAAGTGTATTTCATGGATGTCTTTCTTGAAAGAATTTGACATGTTTTTAGTAAATGTGCCTTTGCATAAAAAAAGTGCCTCTATTTTGTTGAGAGTTGCTTGTTAATATTTTATGGTTTTTGGTGGCGTAATTTTAATACCATTCTTCCTTGTGTGTGACGTCTGATTGCAGTTTATGACCTTTAAAACAATTGATGATGTCTGATGCCACCACTCCTTTCTGTAAGTTACACTACATGTTCTAGGGACCTGCCTTCCCCACCTTGTGAACTACTTTTGTGGAATATCCCTTGTAATGAATTAATCTTGGGTACTTGAGTATTGTATTATAATGTATTGCACACTGTTATTTTTACATTTATCTTTGTTATTGGTTAGTATAAAATTAAAATTTGCAAATGTTTTTCCAAGGTAGGCAGTTACTGTATCCAGAAATCAACTGACTTGTGTATTATTTAAAATCTCGTTACCTATTTAATGTAACCTTATAGACACTTGAGAAATATTTGAAGTCTGGACATTGTCATTTTACAGTTCATCTCAAGAGTAAGAATTTGTGTGAATGTGAAACATAGCAAAATTTAATATTTACGGAATCTAATTTCAATTAAAAAACTTAAATTCATCAGATTTTAAAACTTGTGTGTTGTACATTTGTTTGCCTTTAGTCAATGAAATTTGAAGCTCTTATCACCACACTATCACTGCATTGAAATACTTTACTGGGTTATTGTTAAAGTTGAATGTGTGTGTGAAGATAAACCTTGAAACTTATCAGCTTTTATTTGCTTACTTGAAGATTTTCATTATGTTGTTCTTCCCATCACTGAAATCAGTATCTACAAGTGATGGTTCCCACAAGCAGTAGATAGTATCTTAAAATGAGGAGGTTTTACTAAATTGTGATTTCTGTATTTCTAATAATAGTGAAGACTGTTTGACTTTGTGGCCAAAGCATTTGTCCTGATGCTCCTGTGATTCACTGAGTAGATGTAAAGTAAATAGGAATACAAGGATATAGACGTCTGTATGATCTGGTTACTATTAAGGCTTCTGCCTACCTGGCGCTTGAACTGCCTTGCAGTGTTTGAAGTACTAGTTTTTCCATGGAACTATTAAACGTGCATCCAGTGTGCTGATCCACAAAAAAACATACACATGAGATGAGGGCTGTCGAGTGCTTTCAAGACGTTGTGCATATCAGAAACACCATTTTAGAGTACTCCAAATGGATGAAAACAGCTTTTTGAAAGCACGGTATCTCAAAATATACAGACTGCATCAGTAAAGTAATAGTATCTCTGCCGGAAGTCCCATAAATACACAAAGTGTGACGAGAACACTGCACGCCAGTTCAGAGACTTTCACTTAGTGGCGATGGGACACTTGATGCACGTGGCCGCCCTTATCACTCGCGCACTTCTCTGTCTCAAACGCAAACAAACAGCTCCAGGTGGGCGGGAGCCATAAGACTGAACATTAGGGTGGTAATTTTTACTACTTTCCCCTTTCATAAAACTTGAAGCATGTGAGCAAATACATATTGTGTTGAGGCTGCAGTTGGCATAGCAGTTAGAGCACTTGCCTCCCATCAAGGCGAACCAGGTTTGATTCCTGGTGTGATCACTCCTGGATTTTAGCACGTGGAAATCATTCCAAACGATGGCCTGGGCTGGCTTCCTTGGGTCCTTGCATTCTGGCGCTGCTCTATATCCACCTACTTCACCCTTGTCAGCTTTCAAGACCTTGTTGTTAAGAAATGCCCAAATATCTACACTCCAATCCATATTCGTGTTTGTGTTTTAGATCTAATTGAAAATTAATGCTTCAAATATAAAACTAGACAGTTTCTCCAGATACCACATAACATGACAAGCTGAACTGACAATTATTTCATAAATTCTTTTGCTTTCACCACTACATCTAAATGGGTAGCAAGAATCTCACGCCGCGAGATTCATAGTGTGTGCGTGTTGGTGCGGCATGAGTGTTATTGTGAAGCAAGTGGTTCTCTCGAGCAGTTAACTGCTGCTGGTGACGATTACCACAATGACCTGTCGTTGAACACCACTTGACCTCTGCCCAGCCTGCCCCGTCGGCTGACCTGCTCCCAATTGCAGAGACAGCAGCCTCCACAAAGCCACTTGCCACTTGGTGCGAGAGACACTTCGTCAGATAGGAGATGGAATGTTTATTTTGCATTACGTCTGTCCTGCATTACGTACCAGTAAATATTATTGTGCAAGGTCTCGTGTATAAGAAAAACATAGCAATTAAGGTTCAATTGGAATGCAGTCCCTTCTTTCCCTCTCCTCCCCCGGCTATCCCACCACCACCATTCCATCTTTCACAGTTAAATGATATAATGAGACGTTGGGGTTGTAAAAGCCATTCTGTATTGTAGTGGTCCTGGTTTTAAATCTTACTCATAGTTGTCATATAGTAAAACCCTCAAAGGACATTTATTTTTGCAGTTTTAAAAGAATGAGGTGTGTATAAACAGCTGTTTGTTATAATTATAAAAAATCTCAGGAAATTAAAATTCAACATGTAGGGAAAATTGACTTCTTATCACCAGCATGACTTATTTTTACCATTTGATTTGACATTACACAATAATACAAGTTGAAAAATATTTTTTATTAAGCGTGCACTCCACTTTGTCTTGAAGAGGTGTTTATTAACGAGGTTTTGCAGTCTTTATTAGACATTAAGAAGACAATTTTTGAAAAACAGATGAATTTAGAAAAATGTTGCTCTATTTTCTGTGTAACAGTAACATAAATTATGCAAATGCATCACGAGTCAAATATTTCTTACATTAATAAGACAATATTTTATTCCAGTTTTTACTTCCCAAAAATTGGGGGCTCATCTTTATTTTGCATACTTAAAATTTTGAGGTTAATGTTTTTGGTTTGAGCAGTAGCAAGTGATAGACAATGTTTTTTGACTAGACATATCGTTATATTATAATGCAATTAACAAAGCCTTGAAAACACTAACACATTGTTTTTATAAACAGAAAAATATTTACGAATGGACAAAAGTGTGACTTCCTTATGTGTTAATGCATTTCGACACATAAATACCAAAACCTCGTATGTGAAAATGTAAAATTTTTCAGTGTTTAAAAACTTTCAAACATAAGAACAATAATCCATTTTTGAGCAGATGGAGTTGTGTACCTTTTAGTAATTTTCCAGAAAAATAATTTCACTGCAAGACAATGTTAGTGATACGGGTAATTTTTTTTTACATGTGCAATATTGCAAGTTTTTGGTTTTTTGGAAAGCTCTACAGGTAATCTCATCTCAAAGAAAATTTATTTCCAACAACTCCAAGTCATTTTTAAATAGACGTTGACACGTGAGGCCAAGGTAAATTCTGAACACGCTTGGGCTGGTAGGATTGCTTTTTGACATTCCCTTATTTTTCTTGAATGAATAATAGAATTGTGCCGGTTTAATGTTTCCCAAGTGTGTATTCCACATTACTTATAAGTTTCAATAAAATGAACTATTAAGTAAAAAAAAAAAAAGCTTCATTTACAACAACTTCAAACTGTTTTTGATGACAGTTTCTTATTTTGGTGCCACCCTTGAGCCGGTGCCCTAGGTAGACGTGATGTGACCTGGCCCCTTGGACCACAAAAAATGGTCGTAGACGAGAAATATTTAGCTTCTGTTGTATGTCCTAAAAAAAAATGTGTCTAGAGTAAATGTTTTGTGCGTTTGTGTTATTTTTTGCCTCATTTAACCACAATGTAGCCGGTGTATTAATTCAGACTCAGTGCTGCTGTCTTGTGTTGATCACAATTAACTACATCCTTGTCAGAATTTCTGTTTCAGAGAGAAGTAAATTAATTTTATGTGGAGTTATAATAGGAAAAAAGGTAATTATGCAGTTTAGGGCTTTTCTGAACGAAATGTCCTAGACCNCTAATGATGCAGAACACGAATATACGAGGGGCATTAACGTCAGACTAATTTCGTAATATGTGCCCACCTAACCTAACAGAACCTAACCCCAAGATGAGTGAATCACTATTTTACATTTTTAAACGAACCTAGGATTGTTGGGTTTTAAACTAACCTAGGATTGTAGGGTGTTAATCTAACCTAGGATAGTAGGGTTTTAAACTAACATCGGATTTTAGGGTTTTAAACTAACATCGGATTTTAGGGTTTTAAACTAATGTACAAATTTAGTCAAATCTAGGATGTTAGGGATTTAAAGGATTCGTAAAACACACGGAAGAATATCAATTTAACTCACCTAGGTAGCGGAGAGTACAATTCCACTGTCCTCTGCCAATTCAACTGTTGTACATCTTAACTCACTCGACGAAACAAGTAACACCCACCACATAGGCGAATATTATGCACAGAAGCACATGTTCATAGGCAAAAATACGCACAGAAGCACTCGTTATTGCACTCTCAGCTTTTAAATCGGTCAGATTCGGACGTTGCAAGTCGCGCCCGCAACAACACAACCACACTGTTTCGCATCTGAACGGCAACTGAAATTCGATGACGATGACGTATAAAAGACAGTTACGATGACGTCAATGACCTACAGCCAATAAGGTGTGATGGCACGATTCCAAAAATCACCAAATATTAAGGCGTCCAACGTAAAAAAAAGCGGCGGACTGCTTGTACTATTAACTATTTTATTTAATACGTTCTATTTATTTTAACATTACGCATTCCTGAAAATCCGCGGCCGGTAGGTAGTGTGGGAAATAGCGATGTGCAGCCATTAAACATGGCGACCGCTGTAAACACACCAGCCAAACTGCTTGTACACTTTGCAATTTTGTTAAAAAAAATTTAATATGTTCTACTTATTTTAACATGACCCTCTCTTAAATATGAACAAGGTAAACTGTGCAGAACCCATTAATGCTACTATTGTTGGTCTAGGATGTTTCGTTCAGAAAAGCCCCTAAACTGCATAATTACCAGAAAAAAATGCCTTGTCTAATTCATAATGCATTAAATTAATGATAAATATGATAGCACACATTTTAATACCATAAATAAAAATATATAATTCCGTTAGCATATTATGGATTTGCCAGACCTATGCACAATCATGTATACTTCCATAAAGAGATACATTACAGAATACCACATAAAATCTGTTACAAATAACTGTCATTATAGCTATCATTTTCAAGATACAGTGAGTATTTTTAAGCTAGCTTGGTTTACAGAATAGGGCCTCAGATTTCCTTGGTTGAAAACGATTTGAGTGATGAGAGCTTCTAGTATTGTACTAATATTTCATCACTACTTTCAGTAAAGAACAAGACGTTGTGTTAAATGTTGGCCTTCACCAGACCTGTTTTTTTATAGACTGATCCCAAACCTGGCTGCCTACGCTTGGTTAGTGGAGCGCGACTTGTCTTGTGTCTGTTTACGGAAGTAACGACCCAAGGACACGCCTGTGTACAAAGTGGTACAGGCTGTTCATTGTCAACTGAACACTTTGACAGTGTGTCCGCGTCCACAGGGAAAACAGGGAATTTTCACCAGGGTCATGGAAAGTGTAAATTATTGCTACTTTGGAAAAGTTGTTAGTTCTGTAAATAGAACATGATTTAATTGTATATGCATTTAAATAAATTTCATTTGTTAAGTTTGTGAACTGGCAATAATACATTTTTGCCAAGTGACTTAGGGCCTATCGTACAAAATAAAGTATTTATGTGTTTGTATGTTTGTAATGGGCACTTGTGTGAATTCAGTCGTGTGTATTGCGAGAAATATTAATAGGCTGAATAAAATGTTGCTCTGCTTAATTGGTCTATTGCAGTGTAATTTAATTCAACTTGACTGATAGCATATTTGTTCTGTCATCGGGGGAAAAATATGATATTGGAAGGTTTTGGTTGTGAAAATAGGTCAGGGATAAAGGTAAGATTTAGTCTGGAAAACAGAAAAAATTCAGGTGATTCTAAAACGTGAATTTCAGTGGACAGCCTGTTTGAAAATCATGCTTAGGATCTCCTTTCCTCCTAATTTTGTATACTTCCGCCATATGTAAAATTATCATTGCCATGAGCGTGTGCCACCCAAATTAAACCATTGAATTGTTAGGTATGTAAATGTTTTACAAATATGCAAATTTATAATCTGTTTTGTATAAAACAAGAACTACTAACCTCAGTAGCCATAAATTTAAATATTACGTTTGCAATACGACGTCAAATGTTAAGAAATGTTTTAATTAAATTGGCGCCAACTTAACTACAAGCCATCATGCCAGTATTTACCGTAGCATATGTGTAGAATAGTGAAATCCAAATGAGAAAATAATGCGCAGAAGTCAAATGCATCGGCCGAGTCGGGAGAATCTATTGCTGCTACATGAAGGGGAGGGGTTGTTCAGTTCCATAGTGACAATGGCTGATAGTGGTTGTGCGAAAACTGCTCTGCACATGCATATTACCTGACAAGAAAACATAAGTTGCGCAGTGCGGTATTTAACAGTACAGTGATAGAGAGCAATGTTATCAGTTTGATGTGCATAGCACCAGCAGTGTCATGTGGTTTTCCTCCATCCAGTGGTGTGGACTTGGAAGAGTCCTCCCTTACACTGTCTCCCCTACACTTCCTCTCCTACACTGCTTCTTATACACTTCCTCTCCTACACTGCCTCTCCTACACTTCCTCTCCTACACTGCTTCTCCTACACTTCCTCTCCCACACTGCCTCTCCTACACTGCTTCTCCTACACTGCTTCTCCTACACTGCTTCTCCTACACTTCCTCTCCCACACTGCCTCTCCTACACTGCTTCTTATACACTTCATCTCCTACACTGCCTCTCCTACACTGCCTTCCCCAAAGTTGTGTGAAGATTATTTTCTCATGTGAACTATACTATAATGGGCAGTGATTTTTTTCAAAGGTTTTCTATCAAAAGTGCTCACTTTGCTATGAACAGCCTGTATGTAATGTAACTGCATTGCTGATGGTGGCCTGGATGTGTCAGTACACACATGTTGTGTGCATCGCGTAGCTCCTTAGTGAGAAATGTACGATCCTAGGCTCCCTGTATCACAACTGATGAAAGTAACCTGTGCGAGAAGTACCTGTAATCACAGGTGCCTGTTTTTAAATGCAGGTATTCCTCATTTCACCTGCATTGGCAAGACATGATTGGCACAGCCTGTGGGAATCATGTCGAACAATGCAGCTGGTCAGCTGGTTTTCTCGGGGATCTCCTATTTCCCCTGCCCGTGCATTCTGGTGCTCCTCTGTATCCATCTCGCTTCATCCTCATTGCTCTGAAAACCTTGTTGAGAGCCACTACCGGCATTGGCACTTCTTGCCTTGTGGCTTATCTGTTTATAGCAGTATTGTAGATGGGTTGCAGGAAGAGTATTGAAAGGAGCTAGTCATACACAGGACAAGGAACTGTTTACCACTGCCCTCTTTTTTGTTATATGTGACATTTGATCATTATGCATTTTCAACACATCATTAAGTAGGTAGGTGGGTAGGTAGGTAGGGCTTAACATCTTGTCAGCAGCAAGGTCATTAGAGACGGAGCAAGTTGCTCAAAGAAGCATGAGCAGGGAAGTAATTTGCCATGGCCTGTAGCAAGGGACCATCGTAGCATTCGCGTGGAGTGAAAGCATGAGAAACCATGGAACATTAAAATAAAGATGGCCAGACAGGGTATCGAACCTGGGTCCTCCTGATTGCTATTATGAAGGTTTACCAGTATGTCCTTTTACACGTGGATGGACAGGCTGGTAGATGTGTGTGGCATCCAGTAAGCACACTGACCAGTAGTTGAGGAGTGGACGTGGCTAGTTGACTGGCTATTGAATGGCACGAGGGAGGTCTGTATGCTTGCTCACACAGTAGTGCGAGAGACGTCCACTCTGTATGTGTCTGCATCAAGACTGGACTGCCTTCCTTACACACTACCACACATCTTACAGCTCTGCATATGTGCCTTTCCAATCACTTATACGTGAGTATGTGAAAGAAAAGTACGTGGATTAGGAGACGTGTAGAACTAGACTGAATGGAATATTGACACAGACAGGTGGAAACATTCAATCTATTGCAGGTGTTCGACAGATCTGATGTAGAAAAAGGAGGTGCCACTGAAGTACAAACAAGTGTTGCACAGGTTATACTGTGTGTCAGTGGGTAACATATGTAACGTTGGAAACATTGGCAATGGATAAGAGAGATATAGAAAAAATAAAAGTGATGGGCATGAGGTTTATGAACAGCATGCTGAAAATAACAAGATGGGACAGGATTACTAAAAGCCATACAAACTCAGTTCGAAGTACATGATTTGAAAAAGATAACTGAAAATGATAGAATGATGTGGTATGGACATATAGAGAGATTGAGAGAGAAGAGAGGCTGCCCAAACAAATGATGGGAATTAAATACACCGTAAGAAGGCCTCAGAGAAGACGGAAAAGGTGATGGGAGGAACAGATAACGGCAGGAGTGAGGAAAGGGGAGATGACTGGGATATGATCAAGGAGGAAGAGTGGTGGGGAGAGAGCAGGAGATGGAGACATTTCGCTATGTTTACCTGGCCGAAAGCTGTAAACAACAGTGGATGATGATGATGATGATGATGACGATGATGACATTAAAATACATAAATATTGTTATTATTATTTAGTTATAAACATGATCTAGCAACTTGTATCGCATTACTGTTGTGATGAGCTGTGTTATTAGCTGCATATTCCATGTCATCGTAGCATATCTTGCTTCATGCTGTGTCATTCATTCTTAGTGTAGCTTCTTCAATCAGTGTGACTGCGTGAAAGAAGGTTGTGGAATGTATTTTTATTGCTGCAGAGAATAATAAATAAACTATGGTAGCTCATACAGGAAGATGCTCATCTCTCAGCTGGAAATTGTTTCTGCAGGACTGAGAGAGTGAAATATTGAGTGTGGTTTGTAGTGGGGGCTGTCGTGGCTAGCTGCACTTGCCTCTCACCGTAGCAGTCTGAGTTCAGCTCCTCACGTGGCCACATGTGTCATTTTCACTAATGGGAAATGTGGTGAATGTTGGTGTTGGCTGTAGGGCTGTGCAATATCCACTTTTCAATTTTGTTTCAAAACATGTTGACCATATTAGTATTGATGCAATATATTGCTCCCACAGAGTATTGAAAATCATTGGCAAAATAATAGCAAATATTCTTCATTATGATATTACAGATATTGCATATCGCTAGTATTACATTTGGCTTGCATATCACTATAGGCTGTTCATGGTAAACCGAGCACTTGTAAAAGCTCTGCTTAAGATCTACTTGTCTGCACATTGTTTACTATTCCACCATAAGTGAAGTTAACATTGGCATGGGCCTGGTCAATTTATTTGTGTGTCAGTCAAACTAAGAAATTATAAAAAAATATGTATATTTTACAAATTTTCTAATTATTACACATATGCATTAACAAAACAGAAAGTAAAAGAAATAATTTTTTGTATTTACAATTGTTTACATATCACTTTTAATTCAACGTCTAGGCGTAGAAGTACTTTCCCTCAGTCATTGCCAACTTTACTGGGCGCATGTTAGTCTATGTGTGCCCGTTAAAATACATGCAGTGACATTTTTCAAACGTTTGTTTTAAAAGTGCTAATTTTACCATGAACAGCCTTTAATATAGCATATTGCTAGTATTGCAATATGGAATACAGTGTATTGCTTTACACTATTGGGACTATATCACTGTTGTAATATTTCAAAAATACTGTTTTTTCGTGATTAGTACATCACCAATACGCACAGCCTTAGTTAGCTGATGGGGTGGTTTTTCTCGAGAAAACCAATCAACCAACCAAACATTTGCAAAAATCCAAGTTTATTACATATTTCTTGCGCTCTAATCAAACATGAACATTGACATGTTTTACAGTCATAGGATTTTTTTCCTGAAATAAAATGTACACCCTCGATGTTTCAAAATGTTCTTCGGAGGGATTACATTTTCCTTATCGCAATCATCTGAGTAACTTAATTACTTGTTATAAACTAAAGACATATACTGTATAGTAAGTACTCCCAGTTTTCCCAGCCCTTACACTCCATTGCTATTCTTCTCCATCTCACTTCAGCTTCTTGGGTGTGAAAGAGCTCGTTGTTGAGCACCCTTCAAACATCATAATTAGTCTTTTTTATAGCGATGCTCGGGACCTTCTACTGGTAAGAGTTCTCGGTAAGCAGTTGGTTTTTATCAGTATTGGTTGTAGAGAGGATGAGTTTCGTCAACACAGTAGGTAAGCAACAACAGAGTGATATGTAGGGCCTCGTGTCACTTTACAACTGTGTACCAGGTAAAATAAATGTGGAAGGAATTTCAGAAACTGGCTTATAATCTCTGTAAACCATAGTAATATGACTAGGTTGTTGTTTGCTGGTATTTACTACACATCAGACTCACGATAATACAATGCCAGTTGTCTATAATTTTGCCAGTTGGAAAGCAAGTAGCAGTGTATCCGGGAATTTAGCTTGGGGAGAGTCAGTAGGGTTCTAGTCAGGGAGGCACATGGAGGGGAAGGGGGCACTCGTCCCTCTGCATCAGAAAAGAAAGCAACTACAAATATTTGCTGGATATATTTTACTGTACGTTACTCACATCTCAAGAAGTCTTTCCTGTGTGAAAATGAACCCAGTCAATAAAACAATGAAGTTACAAATTTAGAAATTTTTCCAAAAATTTTTGCCCCAGTTTGACTAATTCTAGTTATACCCACGCAGTTTAAGAAACTGAAAACTGTGTTCCAGAAATTGTGAATTACAGTAAAAAAAATAGAGAGTAGATGGGAGTAGAAAGGAGTGCGGGGCTGTTCTACAGGAGTACCCCCAGCGGCTACCAACAAGTGCGCCTCGAAGCAACTGTTAACTACTCTTTTATAACTGCATATTGCTTAATATCCTGTCGAAAGTGAGTTCATTGAAGGTGGTAGTGACCCGATGAAACAAGAGTAGGTAAAGCATCAGCAGCAACCTTTGCTAAGGAAAGATCACAAGTTTCACATGGAGAGATTTTTAAAAGTCCTGGAAAAGTGCAGTGTGCTACCATTGTGCTCAGTAACTGCAGTTATTGTATCTAATAACTGGACGAGAAGGCCTATCCTGTAACTCAGTTTGCTTCAAGACAGACAGATACCAACACACGTCTTTACGTTAAGACATCTCTTTGAGAATGGCTTTGTGAAGGCACGTAGTTTTGGCAACACTGTTGGCCTAGTTCTCAAATCCACAATATTCTTGTTAAATTACAATTTATTGGCTATTAGTGTATGTCTGATATCTCAATGCATATTAGGTAAGTGAATTGTCAGCCAGACATATCACAGTTTGGTATAACACTTTTAAAAAAAGTTTTTTGCTATTCACATTTTTATGAGGGCTAGAACTTGAGCATCACAAGATGGCAGCATTAAATTGTCACCATCATTGGCACTGTATTTACATCAGACGTTAACTCGGTGGAAAAAAGGAATGTGCATAGTAGTGAATATATTGTGCATAAATATAATAAAACCTAAATATTTTTCTTCACATGCACAATTTAACCTTGTTATGTTGGTGAATTCTGCAATGCTGCTATTCGTAAAAGCTGTAATGAGACATCCGAAAGAGAGTAATGGTGACCTGCTGTGTTACAGAATACCATTCCCCATTGTAAACATAGCTATAGTTGCATGCTAACTATAGTCTATTCAAGGTTTCTTCACACTTTTTGAAACAAATCTTAGGAAAAATCACCCCTTGAATGACATGTGTGCTTGTTTCTTAAATATGCCACGTATCGCAAGTGTTTTGTACTTCTGATAACATAAAAGTACTTCTGTTAACATAAAAGTTCCTTATTTTTGGCTAAACTGAACTTTTACGTATATTTTATCTACGAATTAAAATATTCCATTTATAACTTATCTGTGCTAAAACAGAGAGAAAGTTGGTGTTTTGGTAATGCCTAGTAAGAAATTATTATTATGCAAAATATTATTAAACTGAGTGTGCAAAAATGCAGTGCTTTGTCCCTTATGTTATAGACTCTGTTAAGTTTTGTTTGCACGAGGCAGAGAAATATCCTAAAAGTAGAACTTTAGCCAGGCTTCAGAAAAGTTGGAAAAAACTGTGGACTATATCTTTATATGAAGACAGAAAATATGTTACAGAATAGGGCTCCAGGTTAGAACTTGATACGTTTTATTAAATTCTCAAAGGAAAGAAAAAAAAAGTGGCATATCAATTTTTACGATTAAGCATTGTATACACATAATTTTTTTCAGATTATTTCAC
Organism: Clitarchus hookeri; assembly: GCA_002778355.1. NCBI lineage: Eukaryota > Metazoa > Arthropoda > Insecta > Phasmatodea > Phasmatidae > Clitarchus > Clitarchus hookeri. The sequence goes on along the minus strand of NQII01000251.1, from coordinate 341,043 downwards.
CAAGTACTTACAAGACAATACTGAAAATACTAGCAGTGTTCAATAGTGAACTAAATGTCACTTAGGCTGCATTGTTTCCTAAGTGACTCTATGTTACTTTAGTTTTTTTTATCTTGGTGCATTTAGGCAATTACAGATCAGCACAATTTTTTCCACTATTTTTAATGGATTATAAAATGGAAAATAAAAATATTAATATACTTAGTACAGGGCCTTAACCACTTGTTACATTTCCAAGTGATTTGTTTTATCTGCAGATAAAGCAATATCTAGACAGAGTAGTGCCTTTTGATGTTTTACGTTAATTTTTCTTATCTTGAATGTTACATGACATTTGCTTTTTTAGTTAACATGAGTTGTATGTACAATTCAATAAAAAATTGTGCTAATGATTTTAGCAGTTTATTTAAAGTTAAGGTGTACATGAATTATAGTTTATTTGTAAAGTGCACATGGATGTGATGCAAAGGCTGTTTAAGAACTAACATTTTTTTTTTAGATTTTGAGGATATTTTATGGATTCATGACACGATGTGGATAACTTAATTAAAATACCACATTATTTGAAAATTTAGGTTCATGATGTTTTCTTTAAACATAATAAATATGAGAACTTTAACCATAAATCTGGATTCATAAAAATTTCCAAAAGTTATTTTAATGTAAGTTTGTCTTCAGCTGGAGTGTTTATAGAAGTGCCATGTTGCAGTTTATTTGATACGTCACTTGGATCAGTTGCGATAAGGCTATTTTGACTTTAAATTTTATCTCTAATGTTAAAATTGAAATATGCTCAAAAAAAAAAATTCCAACTTTCATACCAATAAAATTTACAATTATTTTGAGTTGTAGTGTAACATAAAAATTTTGTTTGATTTTGATATTTGTATAAAAAAATTCCCACAACTCATTTCATTATGTTTTAAAATGTAATGTTTCTCCATTTTTAACTTTTTCCGACTATTATTTCATATCACAGCAAAAGATTAATATGCTAAAAATGCAGAAAACAATTCTAACCTCTTAAACATCCTATAAACTGCCCTACTGAGCAAAACACAGATTTAAATATCATTTAAAAAAATAAAAACTTGGTAAAAAAAAATTTGTTTACTTTGTATGAACACCTTGTCACTGATTATCTTAAAGTTTGAGACAGCTGTTATTGATTGAAGTAGTGTAGGATTATAGGATAATACTAGGCTTGTAAGATAATGTATCCGAGGGTAAAGTTGATAGCAAGCCCAGGTCAATACAACCACCAGTTATTAAACAGAACAGTGGCTGACTGGGTTTAAACAAGTAGTTTCTGCAGAACCTTTTTTTTGCATTACGTAGGTGAATTATGTGTTTAGTAGTATTGCCATCTTTAATGAGTGTTGTAACGTTGGGCGCGCCAGTTACACTGCCGACGTTAAGTTGCCACTGCTAGCTCAGAGGTGGAACACGAGACTCAGCAAAATGGATGCCAATTACATAGGAAATAAAGTCAAGTTCTGCAATATTTTTTCTATACTTTATTTATAATTTAGTGACACAGTTCACATACGAAGTTCCGGTATGCAGAGTACGAACCGTTCACAGATTATACAAGTGTAGAACAGCGCCACAGTCGTTTACAGATTATTCATGTCTCAAAACTTGCATCGCAAGATGAATTTACGAAGGCAGGAGGGATGTTCGTTCCCGCCTGGCACCCTAGCGACCTCCCACACTGGCGGAAATAATTTGATAGAATTATTTAGGTTAAGCCGAAAAGAAATGTAGTGATAAAAGATTTAACGGTTGCAGGTGCTTGCTGGTGTGGGTGAAGTTCTTCACGCCCGATGCGTCTTCTCCGACGGTTGGTTACTTTTTCTTTTTTAGGCGATAGACACCCAGAGTATTTATTATGCAGGCCTATCGCCCCCTTCTCCTAAGATAAGTGCACAGCATCAGTCATCTGCCAGCAGCGTCATCCAAACTGCGTTGTAGGAACTAGGACTGCGCCGTCAACATACAGATAAACGAACTTCTCGTAAAAAACTTGTTGACGCATTCTGAATAAAAGCTAAATAATGCTGACGCTTAACAAAAAACTGATAACTACGACGTTCAAAACGAAACGACAACCGTTCGCCCGAGAACCGTAAAACTGCAAACATATGCCTGATAAACGTACTATCCCGGTAAAACAAACCACCGCGGCTTTAATTTTGAATAGCGATAAAAATATTACGTATCTTTCCAAAGCTTAAGAAAAACGAACAAAATTGAAACACATGTCCCGGTCCCGAAAATTAAGAATACTGCGTCATTATATTACTCCCCTCGGTTTGGGATAGATTTTGAAGAAATCTTTCCCAAAGCTAAACCTATATTGTATGCTGCTGTTCTGTAAACCACTGTGCCTCTGCTCGTTGACAACAATTTACATATAACATGGTAATTAATTCCTAACCAAAAGATTCACTTACTTAACTTCTGACAAAATTATTTACTTCACCTGTTGAAGAGTATCAAGATATTGACGGGGATGTATCAAGATATTGACGGGGATGCTAAAAGAAAATTGCACCTTTCACTGGTTTCAAATAGTTACCTGTTGTTATAATGTGTGGTTGAGGGTGTATTTCCACCTGTGCCATCGATGCTTCATTGTGGGTTGCTGCCCTTTGGTCTCTCACTGGGATCAGCACACATCCTTCCAAAAGGGACCCAGGTCTGCCCAAAACTATACAAACGCCACTGCAACTGCCTCCCATAGGTCAGTGCTGACAATAAAAAAGGGCCCAGACCTGTCCCAATCCAACTACACCTACACCTCGTGCCACTGATCCCAGGACGTCATAAACTGCAGCAACATCTCCTACTACTTATGCAGATACTTAAGGCTCAATACTATAAAACACCTCAACCACCTCAACCTTTGGAAATTTAAGTACTATTTACTGCATCCTTGATTAATCTTCCTTATAATTCCTATTGCTAACTCTTAATGCATAATAACAGTATTTACTTCTTTATGTTACACAAATAAAAAAATAAAATAAAAAATATAACTTATTAACATTCATATAGCACTTCCGGTTCGGTACTCTGCATTAATAAATCACTTAGTTACAATTACACAATAGCCCATGACAGCTTGAGCTTCTACTACATAATTGCAAAGGTTTATCTAAGTTCACCAATTCTTCACTAATACACTTTGTGGTAATTATTATATTAACACATTTTCCTGAGATTAATTAGCAATTTTTACAAAAGTTTTTATTAAGGACTTACTAATTGCCTTTTCTTCAATGGAAAGTGATAGTAATAAAATTATAGGACATGTTAACAAAGTATTATTATATTAACTGTAGTACAATTAGACGACATTGTAGCAAAATATTATAATATTCTCTGTAGTACATATTTTGAAATAACATTGCCCATATTTAAATAAATTGACAAATGTTCTTTTATAAATAAAACCTTGCATAGAAATGCACAGCACCAGATATACTGAATAAACTAGAATTGTCGCACATGGCAGTGCAAAGCTTTAACAAGTAACACAATCACTAAATTTCAAATACAATACTCTTAAGTAATTTCAGAATAATTTACACAAACTGAGCAAATACTTTCCCAAGACAAAACACACCTAAACTGAATCACAAAAATGCACTCTCACTTATTTTTTTTAATAGAACCCTGTGTTATTATCTTGTTCATTGTTATGTAAAAGAGCACACTATACTGATATGCAGTTGCCTTGAACCACTTAACCTGTATTGCTAATTACACTTACCCATACAAAATATAATTATAGTCACAATCCACTACCTAGTAACACAACCTTAATCATTAGCACTAAAACTCAATCATTAGCACTAAAATTTTCTTAAATGTTTTTTAAAAAGATTATTAGTCGTTCTAAAATTCAACATTCCCACGACACTGTATGCACTTCACATGGTGTCCTTTTGCACAGTGCTTAGTGCTGTTCATTAATTACATTTACCCATACACAATATAATGATAGTTATAATATTGATTATTATATTTTCACTATCCCTTTGCCTATTAGTTCCTTAACACACATTTGCTTCTTTCTGGCATTAAAATGATAAAATACTAGTTTCAAACATTATTACACTGTAAATTTATTGTACAATTCCTTTTTAAAACATATTAACAGAAACACACTGCCTCTCAATTATTAATTCTTACCAAATAACCATGTACAGGTCAGCAATCTGAACTCTGTTCCTATCCACAATAACCTAATCCTTTATTCTCTATTGCCTCTCCCAAGGCCGGAGAAGGGAAATGTGATAATTTACTCCATGTATCTGGTATACATCATGGCCTACTTTCTCTTCTATCACGTATGGTCCTTCATACAGTAAGAAGAATTTGTGAAATTCCTTGCACTCCGAAGATGATAGAGTTTTATTTTGTACTAACACCTTATCCCCCCCCCCCNTTCTTTTCTCTTTGCAGCCTTCATTACTAACCTTTTGTTTACTCTTTGAAATTTGACTGCTAGATCGGTGTTTACTTGCGGTGGAAACTTCACCAATTTAGTTAACTGTGATTCTGGCTGCTGCGCTTTAATTAACTCTACAGGTGTATACCCTATGCTGTTGTGGTGCACGTTATTCAAAAGGTGCTCAATTTCTGCTACCTTTCCTACCCACGAGCTATGGTTCTCGTGGCAGAAAACTCTAAACAGCCTCCCCAATTCCCTCATTACTCTCTTGTGGGGTTTGCTGAAGGATGGTACACCGAGGTATATCCTACCTATATTCCTAACAGATTCTCTAATGCTACTCTCCATTTTCTACTACGAAACTGTGTTCCAATATTGGAGATTACCTTCTTGGGCATTCCTACCTCCAGTACATACTTATCAGTAATTCTTTTGGTAACCGCCTTAGCAGATGCCTGTCTTAATGGGTACAATTTTACAAATTTTGAAAAAAACATCCAAAACTACCAGTAAATATTTCATACCCTGGTGCCCAGCTGGCATTGGACCAAACAAGTCTACTGTCACTACCTCAAAAGGTTCTTTAGCTAGGACATGTTGCATAGTCCCATAACTCGTAAGGTTTGGTATCTTTGTTTTAGCCCACAAGAGGCATCCTTTGATACTCTTAGCTACTCGACGATAAATATTTCTTACCCAACAAAACTCTTGAATAAATTTAACTGTTTTAGCAATTCAAAAATGGCCACATTCTACATGTGCCTTTACACATATCTCATCTGACAAATTATCAGGAATGCACAACACCCATTGCTCTTCCCCTATTTATTTTCTCCTAAATAGGATTCTATTTTTAATAACAAATAAGTCCGATATTACATCCCTACAATTTCCTGACTTTATTTCCTCCAACACTTTTTTGCATATTTTGCATTTCCAACTATTTCCTGGTTCAATTGACCTACCAATCCCTGGTATAATGCTACTTGTTTTTTAGATGCCCTAAGAAAAAACTCTTTCCCCAAAGATCTATCCTCCCCCTGGCACCTGGATAATGCATCTGCTACAACTTGTGTTTTTCCAGGTACAGACTGTATATTCAGATCATATTCCTGTAATGCCAAAATCCCCCTAGTTATCCTTTCATGCAACAATTTCCACGACCCGATATGGCACAATGCCTTGTGGTCAGTTTGAACTTCAATCGGTTTACCAAAAATGTATGTTCTAAAGTTTTGTGTCGCAAAAATCAAACTAAGCAATTCCTTTTCTGTTACCGTATAGTTTAACTCAGCTGTGTTGAGAGCTCTACTAGCAAAAAATATGGTTTGTGTTCATTACCCTCGTACTGGAAAAGTACTGCTCTTACAGCTTTATCTGAAGCATCCCATCAATGTAAAATTTCTGGTTTAACCTAGGGTGATGTAAGATAACCGATGATACTAACTTTTCTTTCAATTTCTCTAAAGCTTGCTGTTGCTCTATTCCCCAAACCCATATTTTTCCTTTCTGCATTAATTCTCGTAATGGTGAACAAATTTCACTAAAGTTTGCTGTGCACCTTCTGAAAAAGTTAAAAATCCTATTAATCGCTCAAGTTGTTTTCTATGTGAAGCTATTGGGTAATTTAAAATAGCCTTCATTTTTTCTGGATCAACTTTTATTCCCTGTGGAGTTACCACATTTCCTAAAAAACGAATTTCTTCTTTAGAAATTCTGACTTATCCAAATTAATTGTTAATCCCCCTTCATTTAGTTTCTTAAGAACCAATTGTAACTGGAAACAATGTTCATTAAACTCTCTAGAAGCAATCAGTATATCATCTACATACACAGTTGCAAATTCTAATACTTCGGGTCCTAATACCTGTTCTAATCCTCTAATGAAGTGACTTACGGAAACATTTAACCCAAATGGTAGGCGTGTAAAACAATATGATGTTCCTTGTACTTTGAAGGCAGTATACTTCCTACTCTCTTCCTTTAATGGAATTTGCCAATAAGAAGCTACCAGGTCTATTTTAGAAAAGTATTGACAGCCTTCAAATTTTTGTAATAATTCATCCATGGGTGCAGGTGCCTCCCTGTCTGGTACTGTAATAGTATTTAATTTTCTTGCATCTAAGCAAAGCCTTACATTCCCATCTTTTTTCCTGACTACAACTAACGGGTTTGAATACTCTGAAGGATGTCTTTCGATTATTTGACACTTTACCTTTCTCTGAATTTCTTTATTTACTGCAAGTCTAACTGCATATGGTACTGGGTATGGCTTAATTGCAAAAGGTTTGTGTTCTTTTACTACTAACTCACATTCATACCTTTTGTTTAATCCTGGAAAATTTGAAAAAACCTTTCTTTCTGACTCTAGAACATTATTGATTGTATTTGCCATGTCTGTGGTAATTCCCTGACTTGCTTTAATATATTGAAACTTATTATTGATAGTGTCATATCTTTTTGCCTCTTCTGTCATCTACCTATGACAGTCAATTGAATTTTGGTTATTTCTTTGCCCATATTTTCCTTCAATTATCCTTAACTGTAATGGTTTTCTACCCCCCTGTTCTTCACATAATGGAATTACTGTTTCACCCCCCCATTAGTTGTATTGTTTTATTTGCGTAGTTGATAATAGCTTGATACTGTCTCAACCAATCAGACCCTATTACTGCCTCAATACTCAATCCCTTTACCACCAAAAAACTTATCCAGAAACACGGTTGTCCAAACGTTATTTCTATCATTACTTGTCTTTTCACATTTTTATTTCTTACCCCTGTTGCACCCACTATAGCTACATTTGAAACTGCAATACTAGGTAAATCTGACTTAATGATTTCTTTAATAGTGTTTTCACATTGTTCTGACATAGCAGTAACTTCGCTTCCTGAATCAACTAATATAGGTAACACTATCGGCTCTTTCTCTATGACTGTCCCTATTATCACTGGACATCCATTATTTTGACCATTTTCATTTTCTTGTTCCTATTCTGTTCCTATTAATTCTGATCCTGATTTAATGAAATTTTGAGTAGACACAACAGCAATTTGTCTCTCGCTACTATTTTCTGCCCATGCTACTATTGTAGGGGTAGGCTCTGGGCCGTGGCCCTCCCCTCCAATTCGTTTAAATGCGGTGCTGAAGGTGATGGTTGGGGACTGAGATTTGGATCTCTTTGCTCCAGTGTTTCACCTTCCCTTTGACCTGATCCAGTGCCTCTGTAGTTCCTGTTATTTCCCCAATTCCTGTTATTTCCCCAATTCCATCCTGTGTATCGGTTTCGAACTTCCCTATTGTAATGACCTTGGTACCTCCCATTACCTCCTTGACGATAATTAATCCCACCTGGTTTATATTTGTTTTCCTGGGCTCCTGTCCCCTGTGCAGATGTTTCCTGTCCCCGTTTATCATTCCTATCCTTCTGATATGGTTTGTGCTCATCATTCTTGTAACCATATCTACCTTCCCATTCATCTCTCCTATCAAAAGTCTCGAGAAGGGCCACATCTTCATCTATTCTAGTCGCACGAGACCCTATAATTCCATCCTGTACCCTCGCAGGGAAATGGTGCACTATGTGGGTTAGAAACCTTTCCTCTGTTATTGGAAAATCCAAAAATTTAGCCTGCAGGTAAAGATTTTGCAAATACTCGACCCAGGGGCCACCCCACTGTGAGTACCTTCCTGTGAATAAATTTTGCAAGAATTCATCCTGCTGCAATGTACTCCAATATTTTTGTAAAAACGCTGCTCGAACATCTGCATATTTGTTCCACAATTGTTCCCGATTAGTAGCCCATTGCTTGGCTGCACCTTCTAATCGCGAGACAAACAAATTTAGTTTGTTTTCGTCAGAACATGCCAGCTGCTTTATAGCCCTATCACATTTTTGAATGAACTGTATTGCGTGCACACCCCTCTCATTACCATAAAATTTAGGAACCATCTTTTCAAAAGTATTTGCATCCTCGACAGCAAGACCAACATGCCTATATTCTAACACTCGTCTGTCGCCTTGTCCAGAATTGTGTATTGGTAAAATTTCTCCAACTATCTGTGTTTTGACTGTCTCTAACCTTTCTTCCCAATGCTGTTCTAATCTCTTTACTTGTTCCTCTACCTTCTGGACATTATTTTCTACTGTATTTGCTGTATGGTTTACTGTTTGAAAGGTTATCTCTATATTATGGAATTCCTTTCGTAGACGTCCCTGAAATTCTGTCATCTCTTGTTGTGTTACAGTAGTTTCCTTTACTTGTCTGTTTTCATTTTCTAGTCTGGTAATTAGACTACCAATTTCATTTACCTGCGCTTGCAGAACTACGACCGTCTGTTTATTTTCTGTTAACTTAACCTCTAATGCTTGTGTTGTTTCAAAAGTTTTAATGCCCAACTGCTCTACCTGTTCTTTAGTTTCCTGTATTCTATTTTCACACTGTATTGTCATTTGTACCCCCCAGTTTTCGAGCCTGTTATTCAATTCTGTGAATTTGTTCTCACTCTTTTCTGCTTGTTGCCTAATTTCTTGTCCTAATTCCTGTTTCAGCTCCTGTTGTCCCTGTTTAAACTCCTGTTTAATCTCCTGTTTAAACTTCTGTTGTTTCTGGTCAAACTCCTGTTGTCCCTGTTTAATCTCCTGTAAGGTCAATAGGATCTTAAACATTTCTGTCTGACTATCAGTTTTCTTTGAAGGATCTGGCGCATTTCCCTTATCTACTTTCTCTTTGATTACATCGCTATCGACTATTTCTTCGTGTAGGCCTACCTCGCTGTCTGAATAATGCGCCATTTCTATTCCTGATTGGTTGTTTACATCTCCTATATATAATTCTGTATCAGACTGGCTACGATTTCTTATCAAATTATGTGACATTACCTTTAATCTTTTTTTTTATAAAAAGAATACAATCTTTAACCTTGATAACTAAACAGAAGATGTTAATTATTTTGATACCTTCACTGTTGATCAATGATTTCTTACCGTTTGCTGTTTTTGATGAATGAGGTCGTCTCGTACCTGAAACTTCGGCGTCGTGTTGCTGGAAACCTGGAACTGCCGGTAACTTGACGTGTTGATCTTCTCGATGTTCGTAGATCTCGTAGATTCGTCTTCGAATGTGGATATTATTCGTGCCCCGTGGCTGGGTCGCCATTTTGTAACGTTGGGCACGCCAGTTACACTGCCGACGTTAAGTTTCCACTGCTAGCTCAGAGGTGGAACACCAGACTCAGTAAAATGGATGGCAATTACATAGGAAATAAAGTAAAGTATTGCAATATTTGTTCTATACTTTATTTATAATTTAGTGACACAGTTCACATACGAAGTACCGGTATGCAGAGTACGAACCGTTCACAGATAAATATACAAGTGCAGAACAGCGCCACAGTCATTTACAGATTATTCATGTCTCAAAACTTGCATCGCAAGACGAAGTTACGAAGGCAGGTTTGTTCCCTCCTGGCACCCTAGCGACCTCCCACACTGGCAGAAATAATTTGATAGAATTATTTAGGTTAAGCCGAAAAGAAATGTAGTGATAAAAGATTTAACGGTTGCCGGTGTGGGTGAAGTTCTTCACGCCCGATGCGTCTTCTCCGACGGTTGGTTACTTTTTCTTTTTTAGGCGATAGACACCCAGAGTATTTATTATGCAGGCCTATCGCCCCCTTCCCCTAAGATAAGTGTACGGCATCCGGCACCTGCCAGCAGCGTCATCCAAACTGCGTTGTAGGAACTAAGACTGCGCCGTCAACATACAGATAAACGAACTTCTCGTAAAAAAACTTGTTGACGCATTCTGAATAAAAGCTAAATAATGCTGACGCTTAGCAAAAAACTGAAAATTACGACGTTTGAAACAAAACGACAACCGTTCGCCCGAGAACCGTAAAACTGCAAACGTATGCCCGATAAACGTACTATCCCGGTAAAACAAACCACCGCGGCTTTAATTTTGAATACAGATAAAAATATTACGTAGCTTTCCAAAGCTTAAGAAAAACGAACGAAATTGAAACACGTGTCCCGGTCCTGAAAATTAAGAATACTGTGTCATTACAGTGTTTCTAAAGTTCGAAACTGCACAGGTAAGCAGCGTATTCAGAAATTCATTGATGGACTCACCTGTGGTTGAAATAATGGTGTTCACCGATTGAGGCAATTTTCGAATATCATGTTGACTTTTCAACATTACTTGTGCGTGCTTCCAGATGCAAATTAGTGCCATTACACACTAATTATACAGTTTCCATCACCTGTTAAAAAGTTAACGTTTGAATTGCTTTTGTATATTTTGGAATGCTTTAAAATTATGGGAGGAGGTTGTTTAGAATTTTCTTCAGAGGAAGCATTCAAAAATTCATCTGTTGATGTTTTGATGTACACCAATTAGATCCACAGAATTGTCAAGCTGGTTGAACTGGTGGATTAATTGGTCTTATTGAACTCGACTAAAAAAGTAGATTTAGAATGTCCGGTGTACATTGGTGGATGCACTGATGAATATTCATATATCCAGATGGTGAATGTTGATGTGTGCAAAATTTCTCATGAAGGTAAGACTTGTAGGGGAACTTCACCATGGTGTATTGGGTTTGACTACTGGTAAGGCCACACAGGGATTGTCTCGCATGTGGAAAATGTGCAGACGTTGCCATTGGCTAGTGCCGGTTTCTCAACAGCCAGGCCCTGGCGTTAGTTACACCAGGCCGTGATCATCTCCTGTGGACTGTAACTATCAGTTTACTTGTATCCTATCAGCTGCAGAGAAATATTACTCCATTCCCCTACCCCTTTTTCATACACCGTCATGCAACATTTTTAGCTTTTGATTTTACTTATCAAAGAAATAAGTCTTACTAGCATCATTGTGACTGCAAGCTAGGGATATTGGTTCCTTGGCATTACACTGTGAGAAGGAAGTTTTAATAAAGAACGTAATCTACGGTGTTTCCTTTGTAACACTGCAAATAAAATTACCACCCAACATTCACATAAAAAAAAAGTTACTTGAATACGAACTTGTAATTCATATATTTTGTCCAAAGCTCTACTTTCTGTTACTTCTTCCGGCAGTTCACTTGAGTGATATTGTAAATTACCACAATGGTGTTTGTAAAACCTCTTTTCTCTGGTAATAAATTAATTTGGCATGTGCCAAGACTTTGAGATCAGCATTTTTGTGACACTATGAATTTAAAAAGAAAAATGGAGAAGATTTTTATAAGTAAATTTTGCGGAGCCAGAACCTGGTCTTATAAAAAACAAATATACCATGCTGCCGTCTGACAAAGGTTGGGGACTACTGGACTAGTGGGTTTTCTTTGGATGCTGCACATTCCTTCACCATTGCATTCCATCATGCTCCATCTTCATCTCGCTTTCTCCTCTGAGATACAGATCTCAGCTGTTCAGCAATTCGCCACTTTCTCATTAATTCATGCTGCTATTTTCGCAGTGCATTAAAATTCTGAGTGCATACAAACTTGAATGCAGAATTCTTCTTTATAATGTAAAGAAGTCAAAGGTGTTCTATTTATAGAACACTTGTAGAACTACCCAGCATTGCCCCAGTATAAAAGGGCAATAGGAGATACTCGACCCCATCTTAGGGGTTTTGGACCCAATAAGGGTCTGGAGATTCACGAAATGGTATTAAGGGTTTGTGGCCCAAAAAAGAGCTGGAGCCCATTTTGGCACACACAGTATTTTTGAGTTGGGAACTGGGGAGCATCTCTTTCAAATTTGGTCCAGATCTGTCGAACAGTGTAAAATTGAGAACCACGGCCCCGTTTTAGGGATACTGGGAGTTTCTGTTCAATGGGGGGCCGTGGCCGATTTCGGCGAACACTGTACTTAAATTGGGCACTGCAGTGCATCCCTGCCTAATTTGGTCGAAATCCATTAAACTGTGTAGAAATGAGATAAAGCTACATAATTTTAGGGATTTTCGGGTCTAGTGGGGGACCAGAGCTCATTTTGGCCTGTGTAGTATTTAAATTGGCTATTGAAGTGTATACCTAAAAATTTGGTTGAAATTCGTTCAACGGTGTAGAATTGTATAAAGAACAAACACATGCATGTACGTCCTTCCGTCCATCCATCCATACCAACTTTGACTTTTATGTATATAGCTATCATAGACTAATACAGTGAATGTCATCTTTTAAGGTAAATCCTTCTCTGTTATACTTTTGATTTCAAATTCTTTTTGTATTTTGTAATTTTCTTTGCACCAGAACATTATGTAATCTCAATTTGTATGCTCACTGTAACTTTGCAGTTTTTGACTTTTGGTTCTGGTTGGCACAATTTCAAACTTAATGCTATCTCAGCATTATTTAAATTTGTTGTTGTGTTTGCTGTCACGAGAGATTATGGTCAGCACTTGACAGCAAGATATCAAGCACCAGATAGGGTTAAAAATGAGGTGAAGATGGACCAGTGGCCGAGTGCAAGGGTGGAGGAATTAGGATTACCCTGAGAAAACTCACTGGTCAATGGCTACTACGTCCACCACGTGCAAAAATCTGGGTGACCTTGCCAGGAATTAAACCCAGCTCACTTTGGTGGGAGGCAAGTTCATGGTCCGTGTTTCTCTTGTTGTGAGGTAGTGTAAGAGTTGTAGTATTATCCTTGGATCTGGACGTAAACAGCCTTGTTATGTTGTAATCCCTTTCTACCTCTCGTTTTCTCAGTGGACTCAGGCTTGTTTGATACATCAGTAATGGTATTGTGATATGCAGTGATGCGTATAGAAACTAGAAACTATTCCATTTGTTCCTTGGACTGACTTTGTGGCTTGTCCTGTCACCTGTAAGTTACCAATCAGCCACATCCTTTTTCATCTCTTGTCCCATCTTAATCGTGATCTGTTTGCTATTTGAGATGGGCATTGTTTCTTGTAGCAACAAATCAGTATGTGGTGCTCCTTCCCTGATGTACTGGTAAATCTTGTGTTTTTTTTTTCAACTTCCTTGCCTATTTTATTGGGCCTATATAATTGTGAGCATAGCTTCCTCTAGGCCCTAAATGTTTTGGATCAGTCTGACGCGTTGGTTTTAACATTAAAATTCAAGAGATGAAAATTATAACTCAAAGAAAAATACCAGAATGTTATCATAAAATTGCATATTCTTTTTAATACAATAACATGAATAAGTTAAGAATAAGCATATTGTAAGTTGATCATTCCATCTGAAATCATTAAGGGGCTGAAGCTGCACCATTTTTGATTTTGATAAAGATTTGTTTCTATGTTACCCTATCCTTAAGGTGAAAGAAAAACATTAATTTAGTTTTTTACCTAAAAGTGGATGATAGCAGCCATATTTCACACATACTGCAGCAGATTTCAGAGGTTTACGCAACTAGCCATAACTTTTTTAATAAGTCACCTATTGTGGAGTTTTTAGTGTCATTTAAACACATTAATAAGATACTATTATACTGTATATTTATATTATAAAATAAATTTTGTACTTTCAAGGTGGTGGCCATCTGCTTTCAGCATTCAGGTGACTGTTTTATCCCACTTTATACTCCACCCTGCTTCACCTAAGTTGCATTTACAGATCTGATCTTTTGTGTGCTTAGTGTCTACATGTAGAACAGTGTTCAACATAAAAGTTATCTGGGTTGACGACTTCCTTCCTAGAAAAAAATAGTCTCCAACTTGGGAAAAAATGAAAATTTGCTGCTTTCTAAGCCAAAAAAGTTATGTGCGAAACAAAATAAAAAATGAGTTTTTTATGAGGATATAGTAACATACGAACAAATTTTTATCAGAATCAAAAATGGTGCAGCTTCCATTTTTTTTTTAATTTGATGATTTCATATGGAATAACCTAAGTGTGAATATATGGTACTGTATCGCTTTCTTGTCCTGTCCCACTGGAGCAAGAAAACAGTGTGCCATGGTCAGAGTGGTTACGTAAGCAGTGGGCGGCGATTACAAAGGCAAGCCACCGCGCGCTGCTGCAATACAGGCGGTGAGCGACAAAGGGCAGCTTCTGCATACCGCTGTCATAATGCTACTATCTTGCACGCTCCTGCCCGTCTGCAGATTGAATTTCTGTGTGTATGTGAAGAATTTCCTAGTGGTTTACTGCCTTAGTTTTCTCTCAGCATGACTCAGGGTGCGTTGAACCTTCCAGATCAAGGCCAGCAACAATATAAAAGTGTGATGGACCCCCGAGCCGAGAGTTAATGAAAGTCTGGAGTCTGGGCGATTGTGCGATGTTAAGCAATAGACGACAAGCTAGAAGAGCAACGAGTAACACCTATAGTGACCAGCGGGAGGAAAATCTGCAACTGCGAGCATCAAGCAGTGAAGAGTAAGACTGGCAGGCTGGACTATTGGACTGGATGTGTGAGTGAAAGACATTACAAATAAAGGCAGCAGACATACTGAATGTGTGTTAATGATGAGTATGAGTTAATTGACAGTAACCAGATAGAGACATTAAGAAGGATGTTTATTAAAATTGAAATAGACATTAAATATTGCGCTCACTGAGAAATAAAAAGAGTAATAGTGGAAAGTTCTCCATTCATTGAGTGAAGTAAAGTATTATTACAAGACATCAGAGGGGCATATCTGAGTTCATGGGGGATGGAGGCCTTAATAAAAATAAAAGAATAAATTTGATTCTTAACTTATTCACACAGCTATTATTGACATTAAAATATCTGTTTATACTATTAATCTTGTTAATTTCAGTGATCGCAATATTTTAAGTCTTTTTCAATCCTAATTAAAGTTCTTATCAATGTGTCTATATTGGTTAAAGTCACTTAGTTCACTATCATGATTTACACATATTCAATCTGTCTACTGCCATCATTCCAAATGTTTCACATTCACGCATCCAGTACAATAGTCCCGCATGTCAGTCTCACTCTTCTATGTACCGATGCTCTCAGTTCGCAGACTCCACTCCTGCTGGTCACTCTTGCAGCCACTCGACGCTCTGCTGGCTCATCGTCTTCGCACTCCTGTCACTTGAGGTCGCACAAGTCGTCCAAACTCTCGAATCTCAAAAACTGCTGACTCGGAGACCTGTCGCAGCTTTAATAGTGCCGTTGGCAAGATATGCAAAGTTCCCCGCACCCCGAGCCATACTAAGAGAGGCTAGTTCAATGAACCAGGACATTCTTTCAGATAACCGCAGAAATTCAATCTGCCGAAGGTCAGGAACGTGTGTCACAAAATGCCTATTGCGGCAACGCGTGGTGATATACCTTCCTAATCGCTGCCCACTGCTTACGTAACCACTCTGACCTTGGCGCACTGTTTCCTAGCTCCAGTGGGACAGGACAAGAGTGACGTTAGGCACCTACACTTAACCATGCAAGGCAGCTACACCTAACATTATATATGTTACCGGTAGGAATCATTTATAAAGCGGATCTTGAAAATGTTAATATAACAGGATGTCACAGTCACTTACCAGTGTTGACTATAAAATATGTTACTTCTGGCCCACTGTGAACATTTCTGTGATTGTTTAGATCACAGTAGAGGTACAATGTTTGTGTTTCGTGCTTTGACTCAAGTGATTGCTTGTTATGATTCTATATTTTTTGCCAAGAATGCATCTTTAAAATCATACAGACACATGTGTTAGCAGGATGGAAACAGCGATGTAACATTTGCAGGGTGATCCATTCCGACACTCTTAACTTCATGACTAATAATACAATTGTAATAAATGTGGTCTTGTTCGATCTGTTGTACAACTGTGTTGCAAGCATGACCTTGGGTTGCGCTGCACATGCGCAAGGCTCACAGTAACTGGTGGTCATTTTCTGTGTGAGAAAATTTCAGGGCAGTATATCTCTGAATTCCTATGTGCTGTCATGCCAATTTTAATGTGAAACAAAAGATCTTATCTTGATCTTTTGATTTAAGTCATAAAATCGAAGTACCCATTTTCATTACTTTTCTATATCTCGGAAAATATTACGTGCTAATGCAGATGTATTTACGTAAAACCCACGGCATTGTACCAGGCACAGCCCCGCACCAATTTTTTTGTCTCAGATGCGGACTACTACGAGAAGCAGCCACTGTTTGAGAGGACGACGGTGACGGAGCCCGTCAGGCTGACTCCCGCGTGGGAAGAAAACAATCTGCCCAACGACGAGCTCAACTTCAAGGGCGTGACAATGGAGAGAGCTAACCTCGAGATGAACCCACCCGCTGATAGGTGAGTGCATAAGTACTTGCTTAAAGGACGTCTGCCAGGGCACAAGACTGTGGCTCCGTTTTGTGGTGTCCCATGTGGCTGCGAAACTCAATAGCATGTTATGATTTTCTTGTATGCTGAAATGTGTTTTAACACAGTCTGTAATGGAATTTTGTTCACATGTGGAACCTTGTATACCGAACCAAAACTAATGTATTATAACTAATAAGCCTGATTAAATGAAAAATTACTGTTAACATACACCATTGCAGAGAAAGATGCAGAGGATGACATTAAAAGCATACACAAAAACAAGTCAAGATTAGCTGCTGTCAACAGGTGGTTAAAACATAATAATAATCCCACAAGGAATTTAGTCTAAGCGTTCTACCAAGCTAAACAAAACAAAACAAAACACCAACTTGCAAAAAAGTACAAGGCAGTATATATACAAATACACACAAAAACGCTTAGACGACCCAGCAAAGACAACCCAGATGAACACTGAGGCAAAGACAAGTGTATAAGCTCAAAATGTGATGACACAACGACGACAGTACGGAAGAACACACAGTTATCTTGTACCAGTAGCAACGTTTCAGAAATTGGCACCCATTGCCATGTTCAGGCAAGCTGAATGTCATCCTTTGTTTTTTCCTTTGTGACATAGTTCTGCAATGGTGTACATCCAGTCATTTTTTTATTTAATCTCTTACTCCCATCGCTAGTATCAGTCAAAGAACTTGTGTCCTGTGTGGATATGAAACTAGCACTACATTAAGACTTTCTCATATGTTTGAATGCGTTGAGCACAGGTTGTAACAATTTAATTCACCTGTGGAATCATGTATACTGATCCTATATTAATTTTATATAAAAAAAGCCTGTTTATGAAGCCTGTGATGTAATTATGTTTAAAAAAGAATATGTGTTTTAGTTCTCCCGGCTGTTTAAGGCTGCAGTCTACTTAATAAGAGTGTATAATCCTGCATCTAATCTATAAATAAACATTAAAGTAACTTGACCTTCTGAAGAAGTTTCCGTAGTTAATAAGTGTAAATTTTTCATTCCCTTCAGTAACTTCTTAAGAGAGTTTTACTGTGTTGTTATTGTGACACAGTTTCCTATTAAAATATTTTTGCTACATGCATTAGGACTTTTTTAAAGTTGAAATTTTGGCAGATGGTTGTTGGTACTGTAGTTTACACAGTTTAAATCTTATGATTTTTTTAAAATGTGTAACTTGGTATTATTCTTTTTTTCCCACAGGCTGAACCTCGTCTACCTCACGCTGTTGCTCCACGGCATAGGCACGTTGCTGCCGTGGAACATGTTTATTACTGCTAATGACGTAAGACTTTTCTTCATCTCGCTACGGCTGATCATTTCTAATGTATGTACTTAAGATCCACTTCTGCTTCTAGTCTCATGCCGGGTCGCACGAGTGAAGTGTCATTGTTACCCTCTGTCTCGCCAGCATCCGTCCACAAAGTACTGTATTCACCAGATGTGGCGGCACTTGTTTGAGTCGTGGGAGTTTGCCGTGTTGGATCGCAGCACCACTCAAAGCGAATCCGGCACATGCATCTCATTCCTTATTGTCTGTATGCACGAGGCACTGAACTAGCGTCAGTCTTTCCTTCAGCAATTAGTTTCCTCTGTGACACACTTTAACACTTGTGGTCGTGCATTAATTTGTGAAATTGTGTAATATTTTGATGTGCACTGTACTGGCTACAGTATTGCTACAGTATTTTTAACAGTTGTAACTTAAATAGTGTGTAAGTGGCTTGCAGTTCTGTGTTTGTTTGTTTGCTCATTCCTGTAGTTCAGTTATATTACAGGTAGTAACTTACAGGTAGTAACTTAGAGGTAATTTGTGACAAACAATTCAATTTTTATTGTTCTTGGAAATGCTGTTTTAATACTACATTTGGTCTATCACACCCATTATTTTCCAAATCACTTAAGGGTGGGCACTGTGAGATGGTGATACATAGCATGATTAAATTGGTAAAGAATGTTTTTCTCTGAACTTACAGAAACATCACACATTTAAACGCTGTTGCATTTGAAGTAATTTTTCAGACATTTCTACGCGCATAGCGCTGCAATTGGCGTAGCGGCTGCAACACTCGCCTCCCACCAAGCGAACCGGGTTTAATTCCCAGTGGGGTCACTTCCAAATTTTTGTTTGTAGGAATTGTGCCTTACGATGCCACTGGTCGGCTGATTTTCTCAGGAATTTCCAGTTACCCCCACCCTTGCATTTTGACACTGCTCTATATCTGCCTTGGGGCCATGGTGGTGTAGTGGTTAGACTACTTGCCTCCCACCTNGGTTCAATCTCTGACCGGGTCATTTCCGGATTTTCGCAAATGGGAATCGTGCTGGACGATGCCGCTGGTTGGCAGTTTTTCTGGAGGATTTCTCCTTTCTCCGTCCTTGCATTCTGATGCTGCTCCATACTCACCTCACTTCACCCTCATTGGCTCTCAATACCTTGTTAACATCTGACCTAACCTCTTCACTTCATTCCTACATGCACAGATACAGTTTAACTGTTGCAGTATTTTGCGAAGTTCAAGTTTAGCGAAGAGTACACGAACCGGAAACTGGGCTACGTAACGAACTTTCTCAACTATTTGGGCTTTGCTGCGCAAGTCCCGAGCTTCTTGTTCAACTGGCTCAACATCTTCGTACAGATCAGGCAAGTCATGTGCTTTTTACATACTCTTTGGGTGCACAGTTGTTTCAGACATGCTGAAATCAGCATATGTAAACTTTTGTTTCACTTCCTTTGATGTGGTTTTCTCACCCATCGAAAGAAAAAAAAACAGTTGAACTGTGTTGTGAAGGGTATGGGTTATAACAACAAATTCACTGAATGGTCGTAATTGGTTTGTTTTTTATCACTTTTTTTTTGCACTATTTAAATTTTCCATTATGTTCCATGAAGTTTGGTTTTATGGATTTAATTAACCTCCTAGCTGTAAATGTTAATCTCCAATTGACGTATCTATTGGAAGAACTGAGTAGTTAACTGATTAACTAGAAGGTAAAAGAAAACTATGTCATTTTTTAATTGTTATTGTGGGTATGCTTGTTACAAGTATGGCAAGTTCAGATATAGCAAAGTTATTTACCTGATAGTGATGGGTCCCTCCGAGTTGTCAGTTGTCGGTACCAGTAGTTCTCGAGATGGACAACTGGAACTGAGAACTCTGTCACAACTTTCAGGCTTGTAGGGAAAGAGTAGCTTAACTTTCCACATTCACATATTTCTTGTTCGAAGTGTGGGTAACCACCACGTGTGTAAAATTAGTGACACGTAAGGTGGACAGCTAAATTATGGTAAAGTTCAGAAATTATGGTAGAGTTATACTGATTGAAATTGGTTTCTGCTGAATTTGCTTGCTAATGTTGACAGGATCAACGTTTCTGCTGATGTACGAGCTGCAGATAATTTTCCGCTAATTTGACAAACGTACAATCTTGTGGGTAGTTTGGAGTTATTCTTCAGTGTAAATAATTGATACGTCTTGCCTTTGCGAACATTGAAAGTCGATGCCACGTCACACTGCTGGCGGCCAACCCTGCCGCCGCAATCTCCTTGTTCGCAATCAATTATCATACCAGACAGTAGCGAAGCCGACCAGCGAAGGATAACCGAAGGCCCCTATCTGAGTGGCGATGCAGCCTGCAACAACTTACTTCCCTGAGTGCATGCGGCGACACACACGCCACCCACTGTTACCTGCTCAGCTTGTCTGCACTTGCGAGAAGAGGTGAGGATGGCAGAGACCCCGTGCACCCCTGGCCCATCACAGCATCTATATACTGCACTGTGGGCTGAAAAACGCCAGTTCATCTCCAGCGACCAACATTTCCAGAGCTCTCTCTTCCACTTGAGGGGGCCCAGGTACCTTAATTCTTGAGAGCAGTTAGCATAGTTAAGCCAGCCAGCATTCCTTAAGAGTCCTCGGCCACCGTGCTCGCCATGCCGCTGTAGTCACTTTTGTATTTCAGTCAGTCAGTCGAAGGAATTAGGAGTTTGAGAGACATTTTACATCATTAACATTCATGCCATGTGTGTTTATTCCATTTGCTTGAGGGGCAATAAATCTCGCAATGCCAGTCTATTTTACATGTTTTTACTGACATTTTTTGAGTGTAATTACCCAGAAATTACGTTGCTTTACAGTGTTGACTTGCATTCTTTTCTACACTAATTACAACCATCAGCCATACCAGGTGGTACCCTACAAGGAGGATGGAGTAGAGCTGCAATACAGTTAGGGGTGGGAGTGATTGCACCCTTAGAGAGATTACTTCTGTATCCAGCACCCAGTGCAGTGGCCGTGCAGGCTGTCTCCGCTTGATCTCCGATCATTCAAACAGTACTCACGAGCATGATGCCTGGAGGCCAACACTCGAAACACCAAAGGGAAACCAAGGGTCACGCAACCCTACTCACGAATCCCTATTTGTTCCACCATATCTCAAACTGCCGGAGACTGAGAATTGAGGCAGAGAGAAATATCCTTCTGCCTTTTGGCTGCACACCAAGGGAGTGTTGGAAAATTGCGGACTCCAACGTCAGGAACCACCTTGAATCTCCCTATTACGCTATCTTGCAGCCCCCCTACCTACAACCTCTCCCTTCCATCGACCATACCACCTACCACAAGCTGTACTCCCGTCATGGAGAAAAACTTAAGAAAGCAGTTCAGCCTGATAAGTGCCATCAGCACCTGTTGGAGACAGTCACTCCTGACATTAGGGGGAGAGACGTACCGAGCTCAATAGCAACGGCAGCAAGCTTATGCTGCACCCCCACAACCCACCTCAAATCTCTCAACCTGCCTGTGAGACTTCATCTGACCAGCTACACCAGCCCGGCACAGAGGTAGGCAATAGTGGTTGTACAGTAGGAGGGGTCATGGCCCAGCACATTCAATGAGAGGGAGGGTATTTGCAGTTGGTGGAAAAGCCTGGGCGACTTTCCGGAGAGCAGTGACTTCCTCACTGTGCGTTCACATAGAATGTGTGCCAGTTCGTTGGTTATTAGAAAGGGCTGGACGTCGCAGGCAACTTTGAGTCCCCTTGGAATGTTCATGTTCCACGTCCATAGGGATTGCCTACTATTGGCTTCCTGCGAGTACATTGGCATGGTATGATGTTGCCGGCAAACCCAAACTCTACACAGAAAGGGACAATAGCAGGGTGGGGTGCCCCTTTGTTACCTAGCAAGGCGGGACTTCACCATAGGATCCAAGTAACTCATGGAAGCGGAACCCCTTTTTCGTTAAACGCCTAAACGGAGAGAGAAGGGTGATGCGGCACCTGGCTACTCCTGGAAGAGTTTTGGCAGAGCACTACATCAAAGGGGGAGGTAGCAGAAAACAGAATAAGAAGAAAAAGATTGAGAGTGACAAAAGCAGCCAACTCTGAATATGTCTGTTTATTGCCATGACAATAGAACACACATATCCAGCTTTTATCCTGATTGGTGCCTGAAGGACTGAATCTAGGTTGCCAACACAGGTGGTAGGTTGGTCTTATTAGATGCGGTGGCGCGTGGGGCGAGGATGACCTCAAAGATAGACGGTGACTCGAACTCGAGTGACGTTGGGTGTAGCGCAAAGGGTAGTATTGAGCTATGGTAGTAGCAAGGATGCTGCTGCTTGAATTGATGGTTGATGTGCACTCGGACAGAGTGACATTCTGCATGAGAGCTGTGAAAGTCAGCCCTGAATTAAGGATCGTGGGTCTTATTTATACCCGAAACACAGGGCCATTGCGGTGATACTTAGACAAAGGCAGGGAGACAGCGGCAAAGATGGCCGAGGGAAGGGCTGCATCCCCCTTCTGAGCCAGCGGACAGGGGAGTTGCAGCGTGGGATGTGATGCAGGTTGGCAACCAGCAGCTGCAGGAGGAGCTGACCCACATTCCAATACCTGGCATCGCAGCAGGAGGAGCACCTGTGACGTGTACGTCTTAGGAGGGGGCTGTGGCTGTGGCAAGGTCAGAGTGTGATGTAGATGTTGCTCGTGGCATGTCAACACCAAACAGATCAGTCCTCTTTTCGGTCCAGTTTCACATTACAGGGAAATGCTTGGTAGTGTATACATGGCCTAGAGGATCTTCACAACGGCTCTCTGTTATGAACGAGCCACAGTAATACTTTAATAAGAAATGCATGTATTGTTTGTTTGTGTGCCAGTGTAGTGTGTGTATATTCCAGCAGTGACTAATGTTGTGTTTGTTTGCAGGGGAAACCTGACAACACGCATTGTTTGGAGTATATTTATCGAAGTGCTGGTGTTCATCCTGACGATCATTCTTGCCATGTGCGACTCTTCCACGTGGCCCGATGCGTTCTTCTGGGTCACTGTAATCAGTTTCGTCATTCTTAACAGTTAGTGTAACTTTTTATATCCAAAGACTGGTGAACGGAAGGTTATATTAGAGCTCCTATGTTACTGTTCAACAGAAAAACAGAAAAAAATTAATTTTAAAAATGTTGTGTAAATAGGTTAAGTTCATAGTACAAAATTGGTGCGAAATAAAGGAAATTTAAATAAGCTGATGTAAAAAAGAGGTTCTAGTAGAATTTTAACACTGTTAATGACCACTACACAAACAAAAATTACTCTGTGTAGTGTGTTTTTTTTAGTTGGAGTACATATGTTGCATTTTGCAGCAGATAATATTAAGGAGGGTTATGGAAACCTTCTCTGGTTGATCAGTTTTCAAGGTATAATATGTATCTATAATTTACTATTATTTACCTCTGGCAGAGTATGATAACTCGGTGTACTGTCCAACATTAACACTGACAGCATTAATTTATTAATGTGCTGTGTGGGTTTAGAGGGGGTAAATTATTTGTTAATTTCTAAGGATGACTACATACAAACAACAGTCCCGGCAGACAAACCACAATAGTCTCTGAAAGTCTCTGCAGCTATGTTCTGTGTTCTAACAAAACAAAATGTAAAATATATATATATTTAACAAATGTTAAGGCAAAAATTGGATGAATCCAAGTTAGTGACCTTAGTGAAAATAGAGAATATTCTAATGGCAGTTTGTTTAAACTATACTCACTGTATCATTGTAGCTGCCAGAAGTATTTAGTCAGAACAATTGGAGAAGCTACTACGGAACAAGGGATGTCAAACACGATTCCTCGATACCCACGATTGTTGAAGAATTGTGTAATCGAGAATCGGAAGTCCAAGAATCGAAGCAA
Organism: Clitarchus hookeri; assembly: GCA_002778355.1. Taxonomy (NCBI): domain Eukaryota; kingdom Metazoa; phylum Arthropoda; class Insecta; order Phasmatodea; family Phasmatidae; genus Clitarchus; species Clitarchus hookeri. Next base: position 317,124 of record NQII01000251.1, on the reverse strand, counting down.
TAAAAACCAATTACTACAAATACATAACCTATCATCTCTCAAAAACTGTTTAAAATTACTTGATTTATGCCTGTAATTGAATCACACTGCAAACATTATTTTATGCATTAAAATATGAGATGTGGAAATAATCTGAAAATAAAACTGTACTGGCCGTGTTCAAATTCACCATTATATTAGTATTTAGTAGCTTCAGTTCAGTCGCGATTTGGTTGCGATATGGTAGTTTTGTATTTTAGCAAGTTCGTTGCATACTAAAAACTAGGGGTGTGTGGGATCCCGAACTTCGGGAAAAGTTTTGGGAATTCATAACGATTTTCTCGCCGGGGGGGAATAATTTTTTCCAGATATTTTCGGGAAAAATTTATGTTCACGTCTGTAGGTTGTGCCAACTAAAATAAAAGTCGGGTTTCATGCGAAAAGCTTTGTATCTACTCTTTATGAGCAATTATGATTTGATGAATCAAATCTTGTTGAGAAAATTTTGATTCTTCCGCTTATTCACAGATTTCAAATGTCCTCTGGGGGCAATAATTTGGTTGGCATTTGCTGTAGACTGCAGCTACGGACGAACCAGTTTGCTGCGAAGGTTAGGTGGCCTTTTGAAAACCAATTTGGGTGGTTTGGAGAGAAGATCAGGTATTTGTGAGAAGAAGCCAGAGTTTTGTATCCACAGTTGAGAATGTTTCTGAGTTTACTTGGGCCTTCATGATATGGGACCACTAGGGGTATATCAGAGTTGTTGACCTTGGTTTGTGTTCCGGTATTTGAGAGGGTTTGCTGAATCTGTTTGTGGTAGCCCCTGTCAAGCAATGCTCTGGCTATTTGTTGAGATCACTGTTGGTGGAGCAGATACGTTTGGCTCTTGTGGCGAGACTTTAGGGTAGGGATTTTTTGGCATTGTATGGGTGGTAGCTGTCGAAATGTATTTGATGTAGGTTGTTGGTGGGTTTGGTGTGTACAGCAGTTTGAATTGTGCCTTTGTGTAGAGTCAGTTCAACATCCAGAAATATGGCATGTGTTTTGGAATATGATCAGGAGAACTTGAGTGAATTATTTGTGTTTAAGTTGTTCAGAAAGTTGATTAGGTAGTCTTCAGTGGAAGTCCATATGATGAAGATGTCGATGAAACGCACCCAGAGGTGTGGTTGGGTTGGTTGGTGACTGAGGAAGTTTTCTTCTAACCTGCCTATAAATGGATTGGCAAAGGATGGGGCTACATTTGTACCCATCGTTGTGCCTTTGATCTGAAGGTAGTGTGTATCTTGAAATCTTAAGTAGTTGTTGCTGAGGGTTGACCTGGTGAGTTCAACAAGGAATGCTGTACAAAGATTGCTGTGTGGGGTTTTTGCTTGGGGTAATATTCTATGACCGACAGTCCAGATGAGTGGAGGATGTTGATATAGAGAGATGTGACATCTATGGTGACCATGTATGCATCTTGGAGAATGGGGTCCAGGTGTCTGATGCGTTCAAGAAGTTGGCCAGTGTCCTTGATGTAGGACAGAATCTGCTGTACCCAAGGATGAAAGTGGGCATCTACAAGGCTGAGATTCTCTCAGTGGGGCTGCCAATTCCTGATGTGTACAATGGGACTCCTGCTGGTGGACTTTTTTCCTTGTGTATTTTTGGCAGCAGGTATAGAACTGGTGTGGTGGGTTTTTTCAGGATTAGCAGGTTGATGAAAGCCTCAGATAAGTCTTGGAGGGGGCCCTGGAACACGAGGATTTGTTTGATATGGTCACAGACTCTGGTCTTCTAGTACACGATTGTAGGTAGAAGTGTCCTTGAGTTGATTTCCTGCTTCTAGAATGTAGTCTGTTTTGTTGAGAATCACTGTAGTTGTGTCTTTGTCAGCCGGAAGTATCATTATGTCTGGGTTGTTTTGAAGATCTCCGATGGATTTTCTTTCTGAAGAGGTTATGTTATGTTGCTATTGTTAGGTAATATATGGCAAAATCGGGGTCTGCAATGTTGACCAGGATGTATGTTATGAACTGCTTTAATGGGATGTGAGGAAGTGGTCAAACTTTTTGGAGGGGGTGAAGGAGAGAACTTTTTGTAGAATATTGTTCTCGACAGCAGTGAGGTTATCATTGGAAAAGTTAAATTCATGTGATTTGCTTTTATGATGTTGTTATTCCCCTTTTGTGTTTATGCACAGGAATGCCTTAGGCAGAGTTGGTGGGGTATGTGCAGGTGTGGGAAGGTTGAAGCGAGTCAGGGTTTCTGGCTGTCTTGGGGGGAAGGTGGGTTCTTTGATTGACAAGGGGGTGGGCAAGGGGCTGGTTTTCGAGGCTTACTTGCACAATTTACTGAGCTTCACTAATTTGAGGTGGCATATGTATGGCCTTTTGTGTTGCAGCATGTAAGATTTTGTTGGCTTGGGGAAGACGTAATTTTTTGAGAATGAGAAACTTGATTTTTGATAAAAGTAAGGTGCGATGGTTATTCGTAGTTGAGACGTACTGTTTATGGATGAGGTCTGTCATTATTAGAAAATGCAGGATTGATAGTGTTAAGGCTTCATTCCTGGCTTGTTGTGTCATGGCAGAAAGTTTTGAGGTTAGGCCTTGTGACGCTCACTTTGGTGTGCTCGTGTTTCCTTATTAATGGGTGTTTCACTTACCGACCAATGGGACACTGTTACTCTAATTATCAACAGTAATAACACTGTGGGTTGGGTGGGCTTGTGTTACGGTGGAGGAACGGCCTGCGTTGGGTGCAGTCATAAAACATGAGACTGCCTGAAGGGATGTGGTACCCTCAGAGTCTTCCTGTAGTACTGCACATGCAATAAACTTTTGGGCAGAACCGGTCTTGAGCAATGCAGCAAGGAGTAGGATGTCGCAGTAAGACTATAAAAAACACTCTGCTAACATTAAAGATGACTCTTTTAATCAAAAATGAAAATATTGATACTGGACTTAGTTTAACATAAAATTGTTTTCATTTAATCCAAATTATTGGTTGCATGGTTAAGCCAACAGAGAATCAGTTTTTAATGTGTAGCAGCATTTCATTTATAAGAGAAAATAAGAAATCGCTACTTAATTTGTGTGACATATAATGAGATTACTGGGGATGGCTGTTGCAGTGGCAAACGGCGTATACCAGAACACAGTGTATGGGATGGCTGCAAAGCTGCCCTTCAAGTACACGGGTGTTGTCATCTTGGGAGCGGTAAGTGCCGAGCGCTCCTGCCTGCTGTCCGTGCTGAGCCGGCCTCCGTGCCGTCTCACCTCCTCATCCTCTCCCTGTCAATGTGTGCATTGTGTTGCAGAACGTGAGTGGCACGTTCACTGCAGTCATCAACCTCTTCTCCAGCATCGTAGCTCCTAATGCACGCACTGCGGCCATCTACTACTTCATCACTGCCTTGTTTGTTCTGCTGGCATGCTTCGACACGTATTTCGCCCTGCCCCTCAATGTGAGTAATCCTTGGATGCACTGACCCTGTTATTCATATTCTTACGTTATTCTTTATTTCTCCATATATGTATTCATTTATCTATTCTTTCATTTCATCTGTGTCCATTGGCCAACAGGTGTGTGTGTGCATGCGCGTGTGTGCATTTTTTTTTTGCTAGAGATTGTAGCTTGGAATTGTTCCCTAAGAAAAGGTACTTGAGAATTTTGTGGGTTCTATCGGTGCCTTAAACTCTTGTACTTACCTGTTTCGTGTGTTATCTCTTCACCAAATATTTAGACCTTAATGAGGCGGGGTGTGCAATAGCTAAGTGTAATCCAGAAGGGGTTGATCCCTCCTTGTCAGTCCTGGCACTCCTTCTGGCTGGTATATACGTGGTGGATGGGGTCAGTTAACTGTCAAGGGTGATCTAGCCTCTTTGTCATGTGTCTTGCTAGTGGTCAGAGCTGTGCCATACGTGCCCACTAGGTACTTTGCGTACCGGTCCACAGTATGGATGGCCGTCTAATATGTGGTATTTTGGGTGACGTACGTCAAGTCCTTTTTAGGGGACAGGCTGCAGTCCTACTCTAAATTCTGCAAATCTGTTTATAAACCGTGGTTCCCTTCCTCTTCTTTGCAGGGTGACACTTACCAGGTAGGACTACGTACAGTTCACTCAAGAAGGAACAGATGGCGGTTAGACTATGAACATGTTTTATTCCATCCAGAATAGAACACGGTGACCCATACTCTCCTGCTGTAAATCAATGCACTGATTAAATAATGGAAGGTGAAAGCAAAAGACAGGTGAAGATGCCTGTCGCCAGAAGAACCTGCCTGAAGGGCGTGCTTGAAGAGCAAGAGCAACGAATTAGGTAGCGGTCAGAACAACTGTACCCTAACTGAAGCTGGTTGTCCTGAAGGGACTTAAGGAGGGATATGGGGTGCGTGGATTGACGGCAAGTGTAAAGTATGGGGGGAACGACGACTCTTCGGGGCTGTGGCGCATGCTGAAGAAGTACGGCGTTGGTCACTGGTGTTAGCTGGGAGTTCCCTCACTAGGCGGAGGAGAGCAGACAGAGTAGAGACCCTTAGCACGACTGGTGCTAAGGTGAACTGCTGGTATCAACTGACATTTTGTGGCGGTGCAGGGCCCTTAATTCTCCTGGCCAGGGGGTGTCTCTGGTTCCTTTGGGTGGCTTCAGCGAGGTGGCTCCTCCTTTCGTAGGTGACGCTGCACTGTCTGCCATCTCTCGGGGCAGGCTGGAAGCAGGGTTTTCCTCGTATGTGGGTGGTATCAGCTTCTCGAACTTAGGGGCAACTTCACTGGCTTTGTCGGCTGGTTTCCCTTCTCACTGGATTGTGTTAGGCAGGGGCAATTTATATTATTCTCTTTCTTGTAAGCATTCCGCTCTCCATGTGTCCGCCTTATCTATGGAGACGAAATACTGGCCTGGGTGGTTGCCATTCAGGGTTTGTATATCTTTTGGGGCACATGACACGCACGTGATGATATGGAGTTGCAGCAAAAAAGAAATATTGTAACTACACGTTATGCGTCAATCCTCCCCTCTCGTCTTGCAATGTAGAATCATGTCAAATTTTGGTGGCTGGGTGATGCCGGACTGTCACCTTAATGTTGGCAGCGTTTACTTCCATCTTTGCCGCTCTCCTGTGCGCTGTCTGCGCAGCACTGGAGGGTGCTGGTTTTCCTGGTTGCGCTGTCTCTCTCTCCCGGATGGGTTGCTTGGCAGGTGGCGCGCTAATAGCTCCGGTCCGTTGGGGAGTTGTGTTGCGTGGAGGGAGTAACTTGGGTTTCAGGCGAGTGTCTGCGTCCTTCAGGGAAACTGAAAATACGTGACTCTCACAAGAAACAGCTGAAGGCTTTGTGTTGTATACAGAGAGGTTTTATAGTTTGACCTGGAAAATGAAAGTGACAGGCGTGTACGTAAATTTTTTACACTAGGACAAGTAGGGTGATTACTATCCCAAACTCACATGGGTGTGTGCTGCATTAATCTCTACCTGCCCTGGTGCTGAAGGCATGTTAGAAAGCAGCTTGCTCTATAGGGGGCGGGTTTATTTTAAGTGTGACAGGTTTGACTCTAGGGAGGGGTATAAGGTCATTCATTCCTTATGTCCCAGGAATTTTATTATTAATCTATGCGACGTGAGTTACACTAAAATCCTATATACACTTATTTAACTAAAATGCATACGGGTCACCTACAGTTAAGATAAACATAGCACTCTTAATAACACATGATCCTCAAATTATTTTACCACGGTATTATATCATGTTAAACAGTTTTTGCTAGTCAGGCTTCTACCTGTTCCTAGTTCTTCCTTAAATATGCAGATCAGTGTTCCCTTTCTCCGTAGGGAGAGTTCGGGGATACACCATGGGCCCTAAGTTTGCTGTTCAGAGGGTAGACGTATTTATGTGAGTATTCGGTCACACTGTTCCACACTTACTTGCATAAGGAGGTCCATTATCCACTGTCTATTTACGTTTGCAGTTACGGCCTCCTTTCTTCACTTAATTATGATGCATATGTCATTGTGGCCTTGACCCTTATACTATGCTAACACTGGAATAATTTATGTACATTGCTGCTGGTTGTTTGACAGATCTTTTACAGATGACTGTCCTTTATTTAAGTATGATATCCCTTCACATTGTGGTCTCGACCCATGCACTGTACTTCCTCTGTAATTAATTATTTACAATTTATTGTCACGGCACTGGCATTGCTTATACATTACTGTGACTAGTCGTCTTATCAAGCTCTTGCAGCTTTCTTCACCCTNGCTGCTGGTTGTTTGACAGATCTTTTACAGATGACTGTCCTTTATTTAAGTATGATATCCCTTCACATTGTGGTCTCAACCCATGCACTGTACTTCCTCTGTAATTAATTATTTACAATTTATTGTCACGGCACTGGCATTGCTTATACATTACTGTGACTAGTCGTCTTATCAAGCTCTTGCAGCTTTCTTCACCCTCCCCCCTTTTTTTTCTCATTGGTTCGGGTCCTTAGGGGTGGCACTCACTTTGCGGTTGCGTAACTTTGCGTGCCGTGGTATGGCCACATAAAGCTCCGGGTGGATCGCCACATGGTTTCACGGTACTGGTAGACTTGACCTTGATGGGCGGTGCAGCAAGCTCGCGGCGGCAGCTCTCGTCTCTGGGTTGGTTCAGTGGGGTGCAAGGGTTCGGCATCACTCGCTGCTGGTGTGGACTCTTCTGTCCTGGGTTCGGACTCTGCGTGCTGCATCACATCACCGTCCGGCAGCTCGTCACAGGTGGGCTCATCCTTCTGGGCGTTGGTAGTCGTGGGCAAGGGTTTGGTGGTGATCCCTGCCTCTACTGTGGGTGCGGACTCATCCTTCTGGAATTCGGATTCCGCCTGCAGCATCATGTTGCCGTCTGGCTTACTGTCACAGCTGGACTTATTCTTCTGGGCATTGGTGGTCGAGGGCAAGGGTTCGGTGGCGACCCCCGCCAAGACTGTGGGTGCGAACTCATCCTTCTGGGATTTGGATTCCGCCTGCAGCATCACATCGCCGTTCGGCACACCATCACTGCTGGGCTCATCCTTCTGGGCGCTGGTAGTCGAGGACAGGGGTTCGGTGGCACACAGAACTGTCAAATATAGTCTAGTCATCGAATGAACATGCATCATTTCCGAGTCTCTATGAGTAAGGAATTCCCAATAAGAGTGAATCATAACCTTGTGTCAAGCCCCCATCTTTTGTAAACATCACCAGTTGCTCTCATCAATTGAATAATTTAGTGATGTCTTTGGACTGGCATGCAAAATCTTGTCTCTCATGTCATGTTGTTGGACAGGTGATGAGAGCAGATTGTTGAAAGGAGGTAATAGTCGTAACAAGTCTGTGCTGGCAGGATGCACAGATTGTGCACGGTACTTTGAGCCTATAGTAAGGATGCAATGTGTGTGCTGTCACAGAGGTTCTATCGCTACCACGAGCTGCTCTACGAGAAGGAGCTGCAAATGAAGAAGAAGAGCAACCAGAATGTGATGCCAGCCACGCCCTATATAACCATCTTCGGACAGTGCCTCATACAGTGCTTCAATGTTTTCTTTATCTTCTTTGTTACACTCATCATCTTCCCCACCATGCATTCAAGTAAGTGCACAAGTATCTATCTACACTTGCAGTTGGAGTGCATGCTCTTTATTTTGGGTCATTCTGAAATTTGTGTAGTTTCCAGATTCTGTTACTGCTATGTTTGCAGGTAAATGGCAAGGGTAGATGCTGAAAATTTTGTTTAAGTTAAAGTGAATTTTGTGTACCCCCAGTGTGAAAGCAAAATGTGTGTGTGCACGTGTGCAGTAAGAAAACCCTTGAGAATAGTTCAGCTTCTCGACACTCTTGACTACCTGTTTACATATACTGTAGTGTTCCAGAGAAGCACAAATTAGTCTGCAGAAAATAACACCACACTTTCTCATAAGGGCTCAGTAGTTTAAATTAACAAACCCATTAATGTCTGGAATTTTGTCTAAACACCAATTGTTTTTTGATTGTTGTGTTTTCCAAAGATTTTAAATAGGGATGGGTCGGTTCGTTTCTTCGGTTCCAATTTATACCGGTTCTTGAGGTTTGACTCGGAACCGGTTTTAGGTTAACAACAACTACTCGGTTCTCGTTTCTATAAAGCAATAAATTTACTACAAAACTCTGTCGTTACAAAAATAACTACCTCCTGTATAGCGCTCCCTTTCCCCCAAAAATAAAGGAAAAAAATTCTGGGGTGCAAGCCATACATGAAAAAAAAAAATTAAGTAGTGGTAGTGGTAAACTGTTTGGTGATCATGCCTCTCCCTTCTCTGTCTTTATCACTCAGCCCGCCCCTGTAAGCAACACTGTTAGCCCATCAATACATTTCTCCATGCCTTCTTTGGCCTTCTTTGTTTCCATGTAAGGCAGGGAATAACTGTGTCAAGGGGGCTGGAGAAGGGAAGAAGCAATGTTTTTTTTAGAGGTGTGGCATTCCAACACAGCAAAAAAAAACCAGCAGGTCACTGCATAAAAGAAGCAAAAAAAAGGAAGTGGGCGGCCCTGTCACTTTGTTAAAGAAGCAAAAAGAAAAAGGAAGCAGGCAAGTAAAAGAAGCAAAAAGAAAAAGGAAACCAGCTGTTAAAAGAAGCAAAAAGAAAAAGGAAGCCAGCTGGTAAAGGAAGCAGGTCACCACTGGAGTTGTTGACATTCTTTTAATGACCATAGGTTAAAGCCAGGCCACAATGTTTAGTTAGGCTTTTAGCACTGCGAGTTATTTAGTTAAAGTATTTTCGAAACATATCACAATCACCACCTATTAATGGTAAAAAAAAAAAAGAATAATATGTAACATATTTACTAACCTTAAATAAATTTAATACAAGTTTATCTGTATACATTATATCTTATCTTCACACTTTGTTATTGTTCTATTCTTCGGTAGGTTAAATAAAACATTTAATGAATTTTACCTGCATTGGTTGAATGAAGTTGCAAGCAAAATGCAAGTATTCAAAATGGAACCAAATACCGGAACCAATATTTAAATTGTAGAATCGGTACCGGAACCGGAACCGGAACCGATGTTTTTTGTTATTCGACCCATCCCTAATTTTAAATAAAGTAATGTAACAATGACATTAAGAGTACAGCAAACCCCTGAATATGCAACTCCATGATTTTGCGATGGTAGCAGTTTTACAATAACATACTTGGGGGGGACTTGTAGAAGTTGTATGGAAAAATGTAAGAAGTCACAATTAAAATTTAGTGAATAATGTCTCTCGTCAGCATGCAGCAATAAGATACAGGGCTTGTGTTGCCACTTTCAGTTGGTATGTTACAATCTGTAAAACAAAAAAATCCCTGGCGAAAATTGGTTAAAGCCTTGGACCGATCTGCGTCCAGTGTGTGCACCTGGTCAGTTAGGCCGTGTGCATGACTCACGACTTCATAAAGAGAAGGTTTGTCTTAGGCACTCCTCTCTTCTCCGCTACACACACGTCGGTGCATAGCTGCACTCGATGCTGTCCGTACAACAATAGTGTTAGCAATCCCTGATTTCAAAGTATGGAATTAACCAGGGTAGAGATTTCGAGATAATGCTCAGGAACTGCCAAAAAATTCCAATTATTGAAGAAAAATAGAAAATATATGATAAAAATGCTTCAAGTTGTTAATCAATATTTATTTTTAAAAAATGTTTTAACTAGTGAAAAGCTGTTGGTGTTGTAATGTCATCCCTAATTGGTGTATCACAATTTTAAAAAACTAGTAACGTGGATGAAATTGGATAAAAGCTGCTGTTTAGTGTGAGCGTCATCATACAGTGGGCACCAGCTAGGAAGAGGCCTTGTTTAGAAAACACACCGGACACGCTTTTAAGAATAATAATCAACAAGCTTTGATATGCTCGAACTTATTTGCATCGCCATCTTGAAGTCCACAGCTATTTCTTTGTGGAAATGGGGACTACTTGTATATCCCTCCGCAAAATGGAGAATATAGGTCCGAGCATAAATACAATTTTTTTCTCTTACGAATACATAACATTCTGTGTGCCGAGATCGGTTGAGGTCTCTTAAACATAAGTCACAGAACACAAAACATAGATCACTATGTACAGCACTAAAACACACTCATAACATCAATGCACTGGGAGATGATACAGTTTGTGTACTGGCCAACTTAACTGCCCATTTCCCGTGTGTACTTCTGCCACTCTGGCAACTCCATCCTGCCCTGGATGCAGTCTGGTTACTCTGACTAAACACCAGCCCAGGGATGGTTCACGCTCTTCACCCAGTAGTACCAGATCTCCCACATTAAGTCCTCATTGTGGCGTTAGCCACTTCCCACGAGGTTGTTGTAACTGTTGCAGGTATTTGATACACCATCTTTTCCAGAACTGGTTGGTAAGGGAACACACCATTTTCCATCTTCTGGATATACAGAGGGTACTTTTATCCTTATCACATGATTCTGGGACAACAACTAGGAGTCTACCAATCAGGAAGTGTCCGGGCGTAAGTGCTACATCATCGCATGGGTCAGACGACATTGGAGTGAGAACCTGGAGTTCAGGACAGCCTCAACTAGAGTACACAGGGTCACTAGTTCTTCTAAGAGCAAGATCTGGTTACCAATAACTAGCCTGAGGTNACAGCCTCAACTAGAGTACACAGGGTCACTAGTTCTTCTAAGAGCAAGATCTGGTTACCAATAACTAGCCTGAGGTAATACTTTGCTGACTTTACGGCTGCTTCCCACAACCCTCCCTGATGAGGACTTACAGGAGGAAAAAATGGAAATTGATTGAGTAGGATAAGGCAAAGTTTTCCAAAAATGGAGACTTCCAGAGCTGCCTTAAGTTCGTCCCACAGTCACGAAAGAGATTGGTACATAAACCTCTGCTAGAGACAAAACGAGTGAGGGTGGCAATGAAATGATCAGATGTTAGGTCAGTAACNGATTGGTACATAAACCTCTGCTAGAGACAAAACGAGTGAGGGTGGCAATGAAATGATCAGATGTTAGGTCAGTAACAACCTCTATGTGGATGGCCTTAGTGGGGAAACAGACAAATATACATTAACATAAGTATACCTTCTGGGTAGCACCACGGCGTAGCTTGTTGAGCTGTATGCTGATGGGTCCTGCATAGTCAACCCTGCTCCTCTCGAAGACCCCAGCAGGTGTGACATGCTCAGAAGGCAGGTTTCTCATCAGTGGTGGAGTGTTCACTGGTCGACAACGGAAACAATGCACGCACCTGAAGACTCTGAATCTGACCAACGAACGATAGGAAAGAATCCAGAATTTCTGTGACAAGAGAGACTGCAGGAGTTGAGGTGCAGCCTGCAGGTACTTCACCAAGCTCCAACAGCTTCATGGTCTTTGGGTGGTATGATGGGATGTTGAGAGGAAAATCCACTTTTGGCATTTGACAATTAATCGCCTGCCTTGAGCACACTATGATTATCCAAAAAAAGGGGCCAACTGCTGTAAGTATATAGAACAAGGTTTCCCTTCTTTGAGTTTTGCCAAGTCATCTTGAAAATGTACATGCTTAGCACATCTGCACACAAGAAAAACAACTTGCTCCAGTTCCGCCGAGGTCAGGGCTCCGCTAATACAAGCCTGTTTTCGAATGTACTTGATGAAACTCATTATGTATGCCATGATACAAACAAATTTGGGCCATGATGAAATGTGTAACAGGATAGGCATCTTTTCTGGAGCTNACTTGCTCCAGTTCCACCGAGGTCAGGGCTCCGCTAATACAAGCCTGTTTTCGAATGTACTTGATGAAACTCATTATGTATGCCATGATACAAACAAATTTGGGCCATGATGAAATGTGTAACAGGATAGGCATCTTTTCTGGAGCTTAATGTGTATTTAGGAAAACAATGTGTGTTGATTTGAGCTCTGGAAGACTGTCTGTGGATTGATGTAGAGTAGACACTTGCCATTGGTCAGGTGGATTAACTAGCCACTGAGGGCTAGTTAGTACAGAACCATAGGTTCTGTACAAGAAACTCATGGGGACGCATGCCCCGAGTGGCACAATCAGATGAACTATCCTTGGAACTTAACATGTTGTAATGACGCAGTATTATTAATTTTTGGGACACGTGGTTCATTTTCTTTCACTTTGCCAAGCTTCATATTTTTTTTATCGGGATTCAAAATTAAAGCTGTTGTGGTTCGTTTATCAGGCATTCGTTTACCGTTTCGTTTTGAAAGTTGTAGTTTTCAGTTTTCAGTTAAGTGTCAGCATTATACTAGAAATTTCAGACTGCGTCGACAAGTTTCGTACGAGAAGTTTGCTTATCTTTATCTTGACGGCGCAGTTAAGCGGGCTACGCAGTTTCGATAGTGTAGGAAGAGTGTGCGTGGCAGCCCACACCAGGTCCTTATCTGAGAAAGAGGTGGTAGCCACGAGTGGTAAAAACCCTGGACGAATACTCGTCCGAGAGAAATGGTCTAGAACAAGTAACCAGAGAAGACGCATCGAGCGTGACAAAGTTAAACCTTACAGGTGGCCTTAATGGCAAAATGAAGGTTTGATGAAGCAATGTGTAGCCCCTCTAGCACCTGGCACAGGTGGCCAACTGCAGCAATTTCTACACATTCACGGTGGCATTTTAAGCCCAATCGTTGCACACAATTTTCAGTTATAAATGTAGTTTGTGATGCACCATCCAACAAAGCTCTTACGACTTGAAACTATCCACTGCTGTCTTTCATATGAACAAGAGCAGTTGCTAGCAAAATGGTAGTGTGTTGATTTTGGGTGTCATTTGACAGATGTACTGCTTGCAGTTTATCAGCAGAAGAATCATGTGATGAATCCCTATTTTCTGGAGTCTGAGTATCTAGTGTCTGGCTTGGGGGCTTCTCATGGGTGAAGTGAAGAAGAGAGTTGAGTGATGTTTCACTTCAAAGAGTCGTAGACACTTATGTGTATCATATATACCTTATGATGATCACTACCTTTTCTTTCTTCCGTAGTAGTAGATCTATAATTACACACTACTAATGGGAATCAAATATTGCAAAAACATAACAAACAGCGACACTTGATGCACATGCAAACTAAAATTAAATACGTAATATGTGCTTACCAGCCTCGGAACACAGCACATCACGCTCGGACCTCTGTCTCCGGCTGTCCCTGGCCGCTGGTTTGGGAACTGGAAGGAAAAGGAGGGAGTGATGGAACCATGCAAGTACGTGCGAACCGCTGGCTGGCTGGTGAGCAATGTCTCCCAAGGACAGATGAAGATAGCTTATCCCTCCTATCAATATGCTGGCAAGTTTGCTTCACACTGTATCGACGCCGTGCACTCGAGTTCATGCATTATACAGACTCTTTATTTGGCAGAAGTCTGCCTTTTGAAGTGATTAATATTATTTTGTGTAGAAAATTTGCAGTTTTTAGAGCAGTCAATAAATAAGGTTAATAAGATTTGTTTCTTTACAACCTTTGATTTTTTCCTCAAGAGTTCCTTGGCACTTGCTGTGAATTATGCGGTGCTCAGGCTCGGTGTTGATGCATTTTGTCTTTGGGGTGTCATGGATGCCCTTCTAGGATATTAATTTATTCATAAGATGTGTGTCTATTGAAATAAATTAATACTTCAACAACTCTAATTTTCCTGCAAGATGCCATTGAAAATGTACTTTGCTCTCTGTATAACTAATGTTCCATGCAATATTGGAAGTCAAGTATACACATCTGGGGTATTGTTTCGTTCAGAAGACATCTGACTATTAAATTAAAAAATATTTCATTTAAAAATCATGCTAGTTTTACACCAGAGATGATTTAACAGGGAAATACAAGGCTTGGTAAAACTTTGCATCGTACAGTGTTTTTAACATTTCTAGCTATAAGGAGAAGTGAACTACCACTATATGCTTCTCAGGTATCATTTTATTTGGATAAAGTCTGTCTATTAAATTAAATCAATATTTTACTAAAAAAAATGTTGGTTTTATGCCAGGGACTATCAAACATAAATACGAAAATATAATTTTGAAATATTTTAGGGGTCAAAATTGGTTAGTATTGAATTTGTGACAGTGGTGGTTTTGACATTGTTCTTGGGAACCATGGACAGTTGCAAATTTGAGGGTGTATTGTAGTTGCGTGTGAGTGAAGGGTACTGCAGTAGTACAACTAAGGCTTATGCAAATTATACATGTTAATTACTAAAAAGAAATTATGTTACAAAAAATTCCAGCACCAATCTTATGGTCATAAATACTTTTGTGTTTGTATTTAACTTTAGTTATAAAAATTAATTTGCAGAGCACAAGCAATAGAAGTAATGACAAAAATGCAGTAACGAGTATACAATTTTCATTAAAATTTATGTAAAGTGACAACAGAGAAGGGTGGCTACTGAAGCAGCTAGCTTGAGGTGTCTGTAGAGAAGGTATCAACTGCAAGGATGGATCAATTCAATTCCTAGATGCTTCAGATTCCTCCATTAAAATGAGTGCTGACCATCGGGTACCAATAAAGTCTATATTCTGAGTAAATGACTCGCCATAAAACAGTGCTCTGTACATTAAACTATTCAACAAAACCTTCCTTGAATATTCCGCATAGTGAAATACTCTATACCACAAAATGCAAATAAACTTGGTCTTGGCCAAACACATTTTTTACCATCATTTACCAAAATGAATTACACTGGTAACTGTGAAATTCTCATTATAATAAAATAATGGTAATACGTGTTAATATATAAATTACATAAGCTTATACCTGACACAGCATGTTGACATGTGACATCTGTGATTGACGGGGACGTCACGGTAGGGCTAGTTTTAGGTATGTCGGCCAGAGACGGCTGGCTGTCAAAAGTGACTTATGGTTTGTTCACTGGAGCCCAGCCGGTATACAACCTGGGGTACATGGTTTGGTGGCTTGGTACAAAGTCTGGAGTGTGTCAAATGACATTACGTATTACCTGCCTGCACGCCGCAACTGGTTTACCTTTGATGGGCGTCGCTCGGGGTAGCTTCTGGCTCTGCTTCAGCTGGGGTTGGCTCCTGCTGGAGTTCGTGCCCAGGCTCGGGGCAAAGGTGGTGGTGCTGTGGGTGATGCAGGTAGAGGCCAGAGGAGGGCTGCTGGCTTGGCTGAGGTGGTACCACGGGTTTACGAGACCCAGTGGTACGTTGAGTCATTGGAGGAGGGCGACAATGATGGGATGTGGTTCTCTGGTGGTCTTGAATGGGGGCTGAAATGAGGGGGGAGGTAGCTGGTAAGTGAGGCCTCTCCAACTGTTGGGTGGCTTGAGCTCGTTCCCAGGGGGGATTATGATGCAAAGTGCAATTGGGGCTGGGTTACAGCCCAAGTTAAGCTTGGAGTCTGTAGCTGCCTTTCTAATACGCAACCTGGTACCACTCCTATGGGTGTAAGGCATGTGGGTAGGTTCTACAGTCGGCCACGCAAGAGAGGAGCAGGCGACGAAGTACCCTAACTAAATGTTGAGCCGAGCCAAGCCAAGCCAAGGCAGAGCCAACCAGAGTTGTACCCGAGTACTCTAACCGGCGACAGTTCAGTGCAGTGGTTAGAGCAGTGGGTTTACCCCAGGAGTCTGACAACGACGTGGGTGTGGATCAAGGGGTCAGACCTCCAGACCCAGTCTCCCACTCTTTCCTGCGATAATTCAGCGCGGTGGATGAGTGAATGTATTGGACTGACTGTCTAAGTGCCTTGTGGTTGTGACCTAATGGTTGGGGCTCTATCATACTGCACACCAAGTGCACAGTATGGGTGGCCATCTAATGTGTGTTGTTTTGATGTACGTGCACCCGGTTAAGGGAGCCTGTAGTCCTACGCTAGGTTCGGATAATAGGTTGGGAATGCCGCGGTCTCCTGCTTCTCCCTGATGGGCTGACATCTATGGAAGTTAGAGTTACAGTCACCCTTAGCAATGAGTACTCGGAAGTTAATAGAAGACTTGTTTACTTCGAGGGGAATAACATTTACCAAGAACTGTAATGGAATTTATCCTACGCAAACCAGGTGAAGTGGACCTGGGTCTGAACTAACAAAGCAGATGCAGCTAGGTAGCTATTATACTGGCCAACCCTAACTAACTCGATGCTTGTTGTCCAGAAGGGACTCGGGTACCACTACTGGAAGGGTAGTGGGTGTAGAAAAGGGTTGTTGACTTCTTTGGGGGCTTCTGGTGAAGGTCTTGAAGAGCATCTGGTAGGTTGCGAAGACTTTGGTGTTAGCAGAGAGATCTAGTACTGGAAGTGGTGGAGCGAGCTGCTGAGAATGAACGGCTGTTCTGCTGCTGTGCACGGACATATATTCCTCCTGCCCGCGTGCTCTCTGAGGTGCGGGGGTGGTGGGGTGAACTCCTCCTCCCATAGGTAATAGTAGCGCTCTCTGGGGCCATCTCTCGGTCCGTGGCGAAAGAAAGGTCTCTTTCATGCGGGGGGGTTGCATCAGCAGCGTGAGCTTAGGCGCTTGGCTGGCACGCTAGGCTGGCTTTTATCACACGAGTTGGGTTGGTGTGATGTCTGATAATAAGGCAAATTAACTTGGTTGCCTTTGTCTGTGAGTGCCCCCGTGTCTAGGGGCGTGGTGCTGGTAGATTCTGGATGTAAGTTGTTTAGGTTCACTCCCCGTGTCTGGGTTATGTGATTCCATGTACATATGATCGCGTCGTGTTTATTTTTACTTATCAAATAGTGTCATGCATCAACGTTTGATTGCATTTATTTCACTTTAGATTTGCAGTGTTTCTATTAATGTAAAATGGAAACAAACTTTTTTTGTGTGTTCATCAAAGATGTGTGGGTATGCAGCACTTTAACAAAAATGGCTGCCTATTTCTCCACAACACTAGCACCGGCAGACACGTTTCTGTGCCACAACAGTTAGCTACATCATTGGCGTGCGTATGCAGTTGTCTACATGTATGACTTGTTTACGTTTTTCTCCCCGTTATCGCCGACTTTTTCCATTTTTCGTGACTTGTTCCATTCACATATTTAACTTAGGTTTATGGCTCCTTTATGTAGTTGGCTTTCTACATGCATGTAAAATTCCCATCTATCAGAAAAAGCTGTGGCAAGTTGAAAATAAATAAAATTTTAGTAATTTTACAAATAAAACAGCAACATTTTAACATGTCCAAACAAAGTTAATAAGTATTAGGGATGTGTGATGCATCGATTGAACATCTATTAATCGATTAATCAATCTTGACTATCAGTGTTTTATCATAGTACAGTATATTCAAAATAACTGTACACTGGCTCAAAATAATGGTGGTACGTTGTTTGTGATATATGCATAAAATCACAATTTAATGTTTGTTTTACGTCAATTATACAATTGTTTTAAAGTTGCACAACCTATATAAATTACAACTATGACTGTCAAAATTATATGTATGACTTGTACTATGTATGCCAACTTTCTCATTGTTATACTAATTGATTGGTCATCTTAAAAATATGTTAGTATAAATGTATATGATGTGTTTACACGAAATTGTGTGTGTTAATTTTTGTTTTATATTTTTATTTGTTTGACAAATAAGTACGTGTTGTATAGGGAAACCTGGTTGTAATGTGTTCTTAGCTCTCTCTTTGGGGATAGCACTGTGATTCAAAATTATGTGCACTGAAAGGCTCATTAACAAGTTATCAATCAAAACTTGCAATACTCAGTTGTAAGTACCTACACATTTACCTTTTTTTGGATTGTCTGGCAAAGATAGGCTGTGACAAAGCATAACGATAGACAGCAAGACATATACAATTTTTTGTCTTAAATTCATACGGGAATTCAATATGTACGTGAAGCACACACAAGTATCCTGGTTAAACATTAAATATTTATTATCATGCGGAGAACATAAGAAATTAGAACACATTACATTACATCCTTGTGAACAGCTATACTCATAATTACTCGTTGATTTCCAATAACTTTTATACTGCTTATAAATGGGATGCATGTAGTGAAAATTTTCTCAGAGCAATAAAAAAAATGATATATCCCAGTTTTTATCTCAGAATAACAAACTACAAGACAATTTTTAGTGAAAAAAATTTCCAAGTTCTGATAACACACATTGTTTTGACTCACTTCACTGTCGGTGATGTTCACAGGTCGTCACATGCCCGATTGCATGTAGAGAATATGTATTATCACAAACATGTTAATTTGTTTTCATAGCTCAATTGCATGAAACAGCAGGCGATTATGTCAAGGGTAGTCCACGCTCTGTCTATGTAGCATTTACAATATTCCGAACACCCTAGTTTCCTGATTTTGATGACTGGACCCCGACCAGAGTAAGTAAGGTACTACTATGGCGGACACAATCACGCCACACCTGACGTTACCGACATGGCCGCCACAAAAGTGGATAAAACTGACTTGTCTCAACTTTCCGCCCACCAAATTTGGTCCAAATTTTAGAATTGTCAACATTTATTTGCACTATGTATAACACCGAGGAAGAAGTTACTGTGTGGGAAGGGGACACAGCCTCACAACTGCCCTCTTGGTTACTCCCTGGCAAGTCTTAGTACTAGCCACACGACTAACTCCATCTTCGCCTGGATGAAGTGTGTCAATGCGACCAAGCTGCCACTGAGTAGGAGGAAGGTGGTCTTCTTGTACCAATACCAGGTCTCCTACATTTACTGTAGACCCCTGCTGAGACCATTTACTTCGTTGTTGGAGGGTGTGTAGATGTTTCTTTGACTACCATTGCCAGAAATGCTGTGTAGATTATTGCAACAGCTGCCACCTGTCGAGGCGTTTTGTAGACAATTCTCCTTTAAGTCAGCGGCTGGTGGAGCTACCAACACACAGCCAATGAGAAAATATCTTGGAGTCAGGGCACTCAGGTCATTGGGATCTGCGGAAAGAGCTCATGATGGTCTTGAATTCAAAACTTGAGTGAACGGTGTTGTCAATTCTTCAAAGGTCAATACCAGCTGTCGCATTACACGTTTCACATGACCTTTTGCTGATTTGATACCAGCCTTCCAAAGCCCACCAAAATGAGGGGCCGACGGTGGATTGAAGTGCCACTGGATACCATTTTCTGCCATACTACTTGCTACTTGGGTTGCATTGGATTTATCTCTCAAGTATGTTTCCAGTTCAGTAAAGTGCTTCTGAGCGCCAACAAAGTTAGTGCCACAATCACTATAAACAACTACGAGCAGTGAAACGATAAAAGGCATTCAGGAATGCGGTCGTAGTCAGTGCAGAGACGACCTCAAAATGTACAGTCTTTGTAACAAAACATACAATCAAACACAGGTATGCCTTCAATAAATGTGCTTTCTGAAGATGAGATTGTTTGATATGAAATGGACCTCTATAATCCACTCCCACAGTCTGGAATGCCCTTGTGCTCTGAACCCTGCTGTTTGGCAAACTGCCCATTGTTCACTTGACAGGTGACTTCTTAAAGTGTATGCACCTCACGCATTTTGAAATTCTTGATCGTATCATGCCTTTGCCTGCCAAAATCCAATACCTGTGTATGATGATAGAATGCACTGTGCTGACACCTGCATGTAGGGACCAGGCATTGTAGTAATCATTGACTAGATTAGTGAAGTGACAGGAACAAAATCTCTCTATCCACTCAGAGATGAAAATTGTGCTCTGTGCAGCTAGGGCTGTTAGGCTCGAAAGCTTCAATTCTTGATACTCTGGGGAACTAGATTCTGAGCAACCTCAGTGCCAGGCGTCTTCTGATCCAACAAGCCATGATGGATCACTCCACCAAAGGTCATGACTGACCACCTGACTTGGCATCAAGCCTGTCGAGGCACAGTCTGCAGGGTTGTCTTGTGATGGTACATGTCGCCACTGACGCACTACTTTGCTTTCCTGAATCTGATACTCTATTTGTGACAGGACTTGAGACAATATGGTTCAGTAAAGATCCATGCAATGATTGTTGTTGAATCACACCACGCTACCACCTTTTCAACAATTATGCTTTTTGACAAAATGGATATAATTAAGTTCATGAGTTTCACTAGCAATTTGAATGGTGCAACATGGGACTTGGCCACCAGTAAATGGACTTAGAGTTTGGACTGATTTGCATTCCACAGGTATACAACTGCTGCATAACCTTGGGTTGATGCATCACAAAATCCATGAATTTGGTACACTGCACCATCAACTTGTGTCACTAGACGAGGAATAGCAACTTCGCGTAAGCTATCAATGCACAATGAATGTTTGTCACTTATCTTTGATCTCACGTGGTGGAGGTTCATTCCAATCAATTCCAAGAATCCACAGATTCTGCAGAAACAGTTTAGTCTTGAAGACAACTGGGCCAGTCAACCTAATCGGTCATACATCTTAGCTATATCAGACAATAGTAATACTAATAGAACTGGCACTGTGAGTACTATATAGAACACATCTCCCTTGGACTACCATTCTATTCCCATAATCATTATGACTTCATCCCCATTATCTTCAAATGTCAGAGGGCACTCTCGGTGGTTGTCTGGAACAGCATCTAGCATTGCAGGATGATTGCTGGTTCATTTCCTTAGCTCAAAACCACCAGTGTTGAGTAGTTCTATCAACTCTCCCTGGAGTGAGAGCGCATGTGTCACTGATGATGCACCTGTAATCACATCATCGACAAACACATCTTCCATTAGCACCCTTGCTGCATCGGGATAGTTAGTTTGCTCGTCAATAGTTACTTGGTGCAGGGCCCTCATAGCTAAGAATGGGGCTGAGGATACACCATATGTAACAGTGTCCAACTGATATTGTTGCAAGATTTGATGATTAAGCACTCGAGAGAGAAGGATAATGATGGACAACACGAACTTACCGCCTTGCCATCTTGGTTTTTAGTTTTTACTGCTCCTCCTGGGAATGTTGCCAAACTACTTGCGAGATACTGGATACATGCGCGCTGTGCACTGTATAGTTCCACGCCCACACATACAATATAGTACATGAGAATATACAACATACCGCCCACCGAGACTGACTGAGGTTTCTTAAGAGTACACACACAAACAATCGCACTATGTACAAAATATCACATTTTGAGTACTGGCGAGCATTATTGAGTTAGCAGGCAGTACAGCTTGTGTACCAGTCGGTACAACTGTCTCTTTTGGGTGTGCACTTCTACCACTTTGACAATGTTGTCTGCTCCAGGATGTAATTTGACGACTCTGGCCAAGCACCAGCCCATTGGGAGTATACGTTCTTCACCTAAAAGGACCAAATCTCCCACAGTGAGTCCTGGTTGGTTGGTTTGCCACTTGCTCCGAGGTTGCAGCTGTTGAAGATACTCCCAATACCATCATCTTCAAAACTGATTGGAAAGTGCACACACCATTTTCCATCTCTGGGACAGGCAAGAGTGCACTATCGCAGTTCTCATCACGCGATTCAGGGATGCTACAAGGGGTCCACCAATAATAAAATGCCCTGTAGTGAGGGCAGCAAAATCACAGGGGTCGGATGATGATGGTGTTAATGGTCTGGAATTGAAGACAGCTTCAACCTTAGTACACAATGTCATTAACTCCTCCAAGGTGAGAATCTGAACTCCAATGAATTGCCTGAGATGGTATTTGGCTGACTTCACAGCTGCTTCCTGTAACCCACCTTGACGGGGACTTGCTGGGAGAAGAAAATTAATGTTAATGGAGTGTGTCAGAGAGAAGCTTTCAACAATGGGTGACTTGAGAAGTTGGATAAAGGATTGTTGAAGCTGCCTTGCGCACCCGCAAAATTGGTCCCACAATCCAAATAGAAACTCGTGCACAGTTCTCGTCTTGACACAAACTGTGTTAAGGCTGCAACAAAACTATCAGCAGTTAGATCAGTCACAATCTCAATATGCACTACCTTAGTTGCGAAACAAGTTAGATAAATAGGTAAGTCTTCTGAGTAGTGCCACGACATAACTTGTTTAGTCGAATGGAAATGGGTTCAGCATAATCCACTCCCTCTGCTCAAAGGTTCCAGAAGATGTGACTCTCTGCCGGCTAATCACCCATAAGTGGAGGAGTTTTCACAGGTAGACACCGGAAGCACCGCACATACTTGAAGACTCTAGATCAAATTAGGGATCGGGTTGACAAAATCCAGAATTTCTGCGATACGAGAGACTGCAGTAATTGTGATGCTGCATGCAGATATCTCGGGTGGTGATGATCTATCAATGCTTCAACCACTGCATGGTCTTTTTGCAGTATGTTGTAATGACGCAATATTCTGAATTTTTCGGGACTCANGCAAATACAGAAAGGGTACTAAGTGCTGTATTCGTGTTGAACAAGGCTTTCCTCCATTAAGGCGTTTCAAGTCATGTAGGCGAGCATTTTGGATGCATTTGCATACAAGAAGGGCAGCTTCCTCCAGTTCCAAGCTTGTTAAGGAACCACTGTTACAAGGTTGTGTTTTGGCACGTCTGATGAAATGCCTAACAGAAGCAACTTGTGCCATGATGAAATTCGTTGGAATACAGGGAGCTCTTCAGGAATTTCATGAGTGTTCAGCAAGGCGAGTTGAGAATATTTGAGCTCTGAAATATTGTAATCCTGCCTCGACACAGCGGACACTGGCCACTGTTCTGGTGGGTGGACTAGCCAACCAGGGCCATGTCACCAGAGGTCATGAGAGAGGTAAGGAAGGATTAAGCCACGAGATGCACAATCCGACAGATTATCTTGAGACCTGACATGTTTCCACAGCTGAGGAGGAACCCATTCAGGAATTTGAGACACGCAATTAGCATCAAAGGTTTTCAACAAGTATGGCTGTGACTTTATCCAAGTTACAGCAACACTGGAATCAGTTCATGCATGGGTTGCAGAGATATGCAAGTACTGGCAGAGGAAGTTGTGGCAATAAAAGATAAATTTTGCCAGTAAATGAGCCCCACACAATTCTATAGGTGGGAGAGACACTTGTTTCAGAGGAGCTATCCGTGCCTTAGCCATTACCAGATGCACACACACGTTCCCTTCAGTGTTCGTACTCGTCTCAGATACACGACTGCAGCATAGACTCTCTAAGAGGCGTCGGAAAAACTGTGTAATTCCCCACTGACCACATCAGGGCATGTGAAGTGTGGCAAGCTAAGGGTTTCAATTATGTAGGGTCCAATGTTTTGTCTTGGGGAATTGAAGATACAGTGGGCTTATCTACGAGGAGCAGAGCATGATGCTTTTGCTGACAATGATAACAGGTGTGTAATAGGTGCGAGTAGAGAGACATGATACTATCATAAGGACTGTCCCAAGGCAATAGAAACATAATTTTTTGATCCGAGCTATTTGTTGTCTGTCTGTAGTTGAGGCATCAATGAATTTAGGACATTTGTACACAGAATGGGTGGTTTGCTCACACACTGCACAAGATCTTGTTTTATTTTATGTTCTGGACTGGTAATAAATACTGCCTTTTGTTGTGATGTACGACTACTTCGTCAGCAATGGTTTCCGAGACATGTTATTTGCAGTAATCTTATTCCCTACATCAAGAGCACAATCCATTTTTAATACTCTAGACAAAGCAAAATCTATGAGTACAGAAACCTTAGGAATTATATCAGTGCTGTCTGTATGTGAGTTTTTGAACTTTGTGAGCATACACACATCCAACTTGCACATCAAAAATGTGACCAGAACAGGGTAATTGTTTGTGATATCATGGCCTAAGCCTTCCAGAGAACGAGCGTTCTCATTGAAGGTGATGATAAACTGTTTGACTGATTGAAGATTTGCAGAGTTGACAGCAGGCAGGTCCAGAATTCTGTTTATGTGTAGGGTAGTGAGTTTCCTGATTTTCTGGTACTGGGATATGGGAGGTTTCCAAGCTACTGTATAGTTTTCAATTGTATTCAATAGATTTATTACTAACTGTAAAGCTTCTATCTTGAGGCATCCCAACAAATACTGGAATTTCTCGTTATCGGCTAATCCCCGATTGTCATGAATCATCGCCTGGTACAGCTGGGAGAGCATGGACCATTTGTCCCACTGACCTCAAAAGGATAGGTAATTAATTTTCGGCAGACGTACATTTGCAGACGGGGCGGCAAGAGATGATGAGGAAGAAGCTTGTACAACATGGGAGGACAGAAATGAGGTTATGAGACATTGTGTGTCGGACAACTGGGCAAACAAAGACTCGTGCTTTGCTGTAAACACATTTTCGTCCAAATCCTCCTTGGGGTCCGTTTGCAAAAGTTTGTTGCGCAGTGTGTTTACTGCGCCTTCAACAGCGTCGAGTTGAGAACCAAAAGCATTCACTTCGTGAACAACATTCCGCGTTACTTCAGGGGCTTTAATCAGTGACTGACGAACAAATTTACAAGAAATATGTTTAAAGCACTCGTGTGACCATGGTTTTAAACCTTTCATTCCCACATTAATTTGGGGACACAGTGGCTGGTAAATATGGCATTCTGACCTAAAATATTTATACTACCGTCATTTTTAAAATACATACATTTATGTACCTTTATTTCATTTACTTGTATGGCCAGTTGTTACGTGTTCTTGAACTTCAAAGGTTCGGAAATTGTTTCCAACTATGCTTATAACAAGACTGATAGCCTACTAGCCCTTATCACACATTTATGAATGTAAACATTTTTTCCGATTATTAATATTAGCATTTGCATTCATTATGTCAGTACAATATTTATTACATAATGCTGCTCATGTCATATTCACTAATAATTGTCCTAGGTTTTTAATGCAATTTTTTTCTAATCATCAGTATTGTATTTCTCAAGCATAAATATCATAAACCGCATGGCTAGGATCACAACATCAAACAAAATAATGGCAAAACGTAAGGAAACAAATATAATACACGTGATCTGCAAAATGCCAGATGAGCTAATAAGTTATGTCGACGTGTCTGATGCAACATAAATATATTTGTGAAAACACTCCTCAACACACAAGGAAGAAACAAGCTACAGACATGTAATTACTCACCCATGTGCCAAAAAATATCAACGAACAAGAGACAATTGAAACACCAAACCTGAAGATTTCATCACATAATAATGAAGAGGGCAAAAAAATCTTCATTTTATCTGAGGATGCTTGAGTTGCAAGAGTGGATTCAGAGTGATGGCGCGGTCACTTCACACACATGGTACAATTTACATTTAAGTAGCGCATCTAAAAACGAACAAAACTTTATCACAGTTATGCATCATAATCTCTGGATACAAAATTCGACCATGGAGGACCAAATGTTGCAAAATTTGATTGATAAGCACTCTAGAGAGAAGGATAACGATGGACACTAATCATACGCAAACTTACCGCCTTGCCATTACTGCTCCTCCTGGGAATGCTGCTGGACTAATTGCGAGATACTGGATACATGCACGCTGTATAGTTCCATGCCCACACACACAATATAATAAATGAGAAAATACAACAGATAGATACTCATGAATGGATTGATCATAAGACTCGCGCCACAAGATTACCTGGTATGGCTGATCATCTTGATGCCTGCAAATCTGCAGATACATTTTGCAAATATCTGTAGTCATCACAATGGGATGTATGCGGAATTGGGTGATGATTTCAATTGCATCATTTAAAGACTGACCTGTTGATGTTACTGCAGACCCGTCAAATACCACACACAATTTATTTGTCGAGCTGGGAGATTCGTATTCCTTCAGAAATTTGGAATACTCAGTTTTTAGTTGTGGCTGACGTGTCAGGCGATATTCAAGATGACGTAATCTTTTTTCCAACTTGCAGGCGTGACTCACCCAGGTTGGGTTCCACATCTTTTGAAGGGTAATCTTACCATGGATCGTCCATCTGAACTACGTGTGTAGGTGTCTTTGAAATGAGTTTCACAGAGTTCCCTTCAGGATCAGTATGTTTGGTTGTAGGCACCTCTTCATGTTCCCAGAATCACCGCAGTACATCTGAGAGGTTTGGTGAAGTAACAAGTAGTGAAACAAGGTCATCTGGGTTACTAGTGGCTTTCTCACTCAACCTTCCCTTTAAGATCCAACCAAATTTACTGTGAAATGCTCCTGGATAACCAGCAGGGCCTGGATACCGCCCACCATCAAAAACCTCAGGACAAACATCAGCACTCAACAGAATGTCAATGGACCATGGAGTATGGAAACCTGGGTCAGCAAGATCTAAACTCTTGTAATGGGATTGTACATGTTGAGGCAATGCAGGAGATGGCAAATTTGAGGTTATAGGATGAACATATCCACAATTACCTGGAAACGCTCATGAAGGAATGATTTTAGCACACAAGTTACTGCACCTTTATTGGCCTGAATGACTGACTGGCCTAGGCCATTAATTGGGACATGTGACCTTTTCTGAGGCAACCCCAATCTCTTCACACATTCCTCAGATATGGAGGAAGCTTGTGTTCCAGTATCGAGTAGAACACGAGCCCTCTGATGATTACCACAGGCATCCTTCACTCTCACTATTGCTGTACCTATAATCACAGTGGCAGCACTAATGCTGGAACTAGTAAGTGAAACTGCTTGTGTAGATTCCTCACATGTATTGGTATGTCCTGCTATGTTATCAATATTTTCAGTCTCATCAACTGATTGTGGTGGCACTTGTTTACTAACCCTGTTGACATCTGACGGTATTGGTGCACCACATCTCGCCCCTCAGGAAGTGTGGGACCAAGAAACACAGGTGATTACATACAATACACACCCTTTCTGAACTGGCAAAGTTGGACTTCCTAGAATTAATTGTAGTCACAGATCCAACCTTTCATGTTGTGTCGTGTGATGTGGACGTCACTGAAGTAGCAGACATAAATGCTTTGCACCGAAACTCCAAGAACTCCAACAGCTGCATAAATTAAGGCATCTTCACGTGCTTATGCTCCAGCTCAAAATCACGTCGTGTTTCTGCATCAATTTTACATAGCACAATGTTTAACATCACAAAGCACTACTGGTCCACTGGAAACTTCAACACCTTCAGAGCACCTTGGTTTTCCTTCAATACGTCAACAAGACATCTTAGTTTATGCGGACAACCTTCTGTTACCACTGGCATGTTCATGATGTTCTCCCACTGTATCATAGCTATTTGATGCACATCTTGATATCGCACAGTTAACATATGCCATTCTAATTTATAATTTCCTTCAGACAATTGTACAGATTTGATGAGGTTAAGGGGCTCTTCAGTGAGAGATGTGAGAAGATACTGTTGCTTCTCAACATCTGAAAGCTGACTGTTGGTATGCACTAACATACTATATAACTCACAGGAACTCGTCCACTGTGTCAGTTGCCTGCTGAATGTAGGTAACTGCAACTTTGGTAGCTTCACAGACGTAGATTTGATGTCAACATTTGATCTCCCGTCACCTTTATCATATACTTATAGAACTTATAGATTCGATAATAGGTCAAGTCAAAGTTTTCCATATCTGTGTTTAGAGACTCGGCTCGGTCTGGTTTACTAGTTGCTCGCTAAATGATGATATCTTCAAAATCTGTTTTCAGTAGTGCCAAATCACGGCAATGGGCTTTAAACAAATCTACTTGTGTCCTGTCCATTTAAACTTTATTAGCTGGAGAAAGAAGTTGCTTTAGCTTGCATTCTGTTAACTGAAATATTGCTTCCAACTTTTGTAGCGAAATCGTTGGTATGAATGTAAACAATAACACTGACAGCAACAGGTGTACCAACACAACATACAGCGCAGCAGTACTTTACATAGCGGTTCGATATCTCGAAGAGCTCAATCGATCAACGCTTGTTCATCGACTGCACGAACAAAGCGCCCAACCAGTGACAATTATAAACGTAAACAAAGGACAGTAACAAACATTAATTTGATATTCAAGCAAAACTTCCAGGTCTGTAGTTTGCCGAAATACGTGTCCAACGAATCCGGCCCGAAGGACCATAATGTTTTGAATCACTTCACTGGCGGTTATATTCACAGGTCGTCACACACCCGATGCATGTAGAGAATATATCTTATCACAAACACGTTAATTTATTTTCATAGCATAATAGCATAAAACAGTTGGTGATTATGTCAAGGGTAGTCCACACTCGGTCGATGTAACTTTTACAATATCCCAAACACCCTAGTTTCTCGACTTTGACGACCGGACCCCGACTGGAGTAAGCAAGGTACGACTATGGCGGACACAATCACGCTGCACCTGACATCACCAACATGGCCACCACAAAACATGGATAAAACTGACGTGTCAACACAAATTAGTGTTTATGCAACAGTTCATTTTACTAATTAGAATGAATTGATTTGAAAAAGTTACCTTTTTTCTTATGCTAGCTTTGAACTTAATGGACTCGATTTTCAGACCACTGGGTCTATGAAAAATTGAAAATTAAAATAGCAGTGTTTCGTATCCTTCAATAAAATAATTTTAAAATTTTCAAAACAAAACTGAAATAAAGTAGGATCGTTTGCTCTTACCACACATACAGTTTTACTGTAGACAAGTCTTATGACCGTGGTAATGTCCGCGTCCCTTGGACATCTTCTTTCTTGTAGACACTAAAATAAATAATCTAGCACTTTTTGGCTACTTCTACAGCCTGCGCACATTTAAGGTACTCGTGATGGCTCTCTTCCATCGCCCTACCATTATGATGGGCGGTCAAAATCAAAATTACGGTAAATCAAAGTTTAAATCAGACAATATTTAAAGATCTGACTGCTGTAGTGTCTGAAGAGGGAGTCCCTGGGAATGCTTAATGCAGCCCTCCTTCTTTCTGAACAAATCAAAGAATAAATAATTTCCTGACAAGGGGAACTTATCTATAAACTGTTTAAAATTAATGTTCTCCGAGGCCTACAAATTAACATTATGCAAAGCCCTAGTTTGACAAGCAGAAAACACACATAAAATAAACAACAGAATTTACACAATCTGTGACATTAAAATTTTCAATTAATTAACATTTCAGAATTTTAGAGACTGTTCATCAAAATAACAGTGTAATAAAATTTCTACCACATTTTAAATGTAAACAAACAAGAAATATCATATGGTCAGATGTAAACATTGCGATGGAATCATAATATTTACCAGTATAACTGTCATTAAAATGTAAACAAGCTAGTAAAAAATTTTTTTTATGTTCTCATAATGATGTGCATAATTTATTACATTATGCTTTTATTTTACAAATTATATTGCTGTGTGTGTAAAATTAGCCAAACTGACATTCAAGGGAGGTTTGCAAATTGTAGGTCAGTTCAAGCTGTTTTAGATATGCATGAATCGTTGACATATAATTATGGATGTAAATTACATAGAAGCATGTAAAGTATAAGTAACATGAGTAAGTAGTAGTTTTTTTTATCATGGAAATGTTTTTAATATCTGTAGATATTTTTTCTTGTGCAACAAATTGGTAAAAAAAATTAAATGTTGCCTAAAAAGTTAATAAAAAATTTTAAATGATTTGTTTATATGCAATATATTTTTATGACTAAATAATACACATTGAGAAATTGCGGGGTGAATATGCAGTCACCACTAAAGCGTGCTAACATATCAGATATAAAAAAAATGTTACTTTCTAAATAATTAAAACTTAAATACTTAAGGTGCAACAATATGAATTATTTAAGAGCGTTGGAGAAAAACGTGTGAAAGACAAAGGTTGGTGCTTTCTAAATATGTGCAGGTTGGGCTAACATTGTTTTCCAACCAAAACCCAACCTAATCTATATTATAACAATTGTATTAAAGCATATTATAATATCTTAAAACAAAATGTGGTTAGATAATGTAACACTCGTGGAGCGTTAAAATTGAGAAAATATTGCTACTGGTGTCAACGAAAGCCCCATGTTTAATATCACACTCGACAAAAGCTATTAATATTCTGTGTATTAACTATATATTTGTAAAATCCTTCATATTACCGCTAGTGCACAACGGGCTCATAACAATCTTCTATTTAGTTCCAGACAAAAATACAATTATTTGAAAATAAAGTAATTCTAAACTTAATATTGCAAATAGCAATCTATTCAAATAATCAATCCAGTTTAGAATATTACGATGCATCGATCCATCAATTGCTGGATCCAAAACTAATTGATTCCTTGATAATTGATTTGTTTTTAAAAAATGCCCATCCCTAATAAGTATTTGTTTATAATCTGGTGGAAGTTAAAAACGTATGTGGTTTAAATAAAAAAATTGCGTAGAGCTGGCAAGAAGGGATTAAAAGTTGAAGAAAACTTGAAAATGTTCAACAACCAACCAAGATACACGCTTCAAACATAACCTAAAAGCGGAGAAAAACCACCCAGCAATGTATAATTTTTTTCAAAGGTAAATTTGATACAGCATACTTAAATTTAAAAAACGAACCTCTAAATTTTGTGCTAACGCAGCAATACATTACAATATTTTCTTTCGCATTTGACTTTAGTATAAATTGAAAAGCACAATATGTACATTTTTTTTAAGACTCAACTTCAGTCGTAAGCCAAGAAGTTGTTTTAATCCAAACATTTTTGCAGTGATATAACTTCCGATAAGTTAGGACACAGAACTACATATGATTTAATGCCAATAATATCACTGTACTAGTAATTTACAAAAAATAAATGTTATTGTGTGAAAGAATTGTTTTCCATTTTAAGTATTACATTGTAAATGCTAATTTTAATAATCAAAATACTAAGAATCGGAAATGAGGATTCAAACTTGGAATCTGAATCGGGAAACATGCAAACTCAACCCATCCCTAGTATTGAGCTTGTAGTTGACATGAGGAGCTTCAAACTTGTAAAACATCTTGTTTGTTAGCTGTAATGGTAGTAAATACGTCCACTGAGCTAGTAATTAACTCAGTGTGTAAGTTCCAGTGTTTGTTTGTAGGCATCAAGAGGTACGACGAGAACTTCTTTGTGTCTGAGAACTTGTATGCAAACATCATGTGTTTCCTAACTTTCAACGTATGTGCACTTATTGGGAGCTTGTTATCTACACTTGGGTCGTGGGTAAGTAGTCATCATTTTAATTTTTGTGTTTGTAGAATTATTCTTGCTTGACTTCTGCTATCTGATTCAGTGTTACCGATACATATATTGTAAGGCAAATGAACATGCGAATATTTTAAAACCAAAATTATAATTTAATGAAATGAAAAAAAATTTAAAAAGCCAATATAACAATTGTTTTCTTTCCATGATGGAATGTTTTTTATCTGTTAAATAACATTCCAGCTATTCTTCTAAGATAACGACAAAAAGAAAATCGGCATTGTCTGGGAACTTCAGTGTAGCGCTTGGAAAAAAGTAAAATTCTGAAATGTAATATTTTTTTTAATCTGTGGCGATTGCAGTCAACTATCAACAAAACGACTCTGGTAATAATGACTCCCTCAAACGAAAGACCCTGCTTTTGGGAAACCATTGAAAATTTGGTGAAAAAATTAAAAAATTTGAAGGAATATGCTGAAAAATAAGTTTGTAGCATTTATTTTGTGATTCTCTTCGTCGCTCCTGTACAAGTACAAAGAAGGGAAGATCTGAAAATAGACACCGCTCACCAACACACGACTGTCCGCCTCTTCCATCAAGGTTGCCAGTGTTTACCCACGCGCACCTGCGGCCTGCTTTTGCTGAAGCTACGCTCCCATTGCCTAGCCCATAGGCTGCCTTTCGGGAGGCCACATTATAATGAAAACTGGAATGAACTGTTGAAAGGAGTAATAAGGACTATCTTCCTTCAACAGGACTCTGAACAAATATCCATCAATAATTTCTGGAGTCATATTTTTGTGATGAGTGACGCATTGCCTTGAAAGTGGTTACGACATCAAACTTCAGGAGTTGCAACACAAACCTGAACCAAACATTTTGTAGGTTCGGTTCGAGTTTGAATTTTTGAATGTTTACGTACCTCTACTTAGAACCAGTTAGAAATGGTACTTAGTCTTGTTTATGTGGCTGTCAGAAATATTATTTGAATTTTTGAATGTTTACGTACCTCTACTTAGAACCAGTTAGAAATGGTACTTAGTCTTGTTTATGTGGCTGTCAGAAATATTATTTGAATTTTTGAATGTTTACGTACCTCTACTTAGAACCAGTTAGAAATGGTACTTAGTCTTGTTTATGTGGTTGTCAGAAATATTATTTGAATTTTTTTTTTACATGTGCATGTAAGGATACATTACTGTAAACTGTATACAGTATTTGTAAAAATATAAAGCACAACTATCAAATACATACATAATAAATCTTTTATGTTAAAAACAAAATCTACAGTAATTAATGATTGACTCTGTATTAAAACAACATAATAAAATCTCTGCTCCGGTAATAAGTTAACTATTTCCAGCAGTGATATCTATCAAAAGTGATTTTTGCCACGTGCGTAGCCATTACTGAAGTACTAACAGAGAATATTGGAGAGACAGCAGTGGGTGTACGTGTAAGATGCGGGGGAGTTGTTGCTTGTTCGCAGCCGAAGCCCAAGTACCTGGTGATAGTAGTGGTGGCGCGAGTGCTGTTCATCCCGTTCTTCCTGCTCTGTAACTACATGCCAGGCAACGTGGAGCGCACATTGCCCGTGCTCATCACCAGCGACTGGGTGTACTGGGCGGGGGCCGTCGCCATGGCCGTCTCCAGCGGCTACTTCTCCGCAGTCGCCATGATGTATGTTCCTGGGTGAGTTGCCTTCTGCCAGTCCTCTTCAGCACGTGTATCTCTCTCTCATCGTTTCCCCGTTCATGTTTCTGTTTTTTTTAATTACACGCCAAGATTACAGTTTTATTGTATCTTTAACAAACCAGACCTCTTGATACATCCTGTGTATGACAGCATTGGTGGTCAAGTAGTTAGGGGACACTGTAATTATGGATACATGACTCTGTGCATAACCCAGACTTCACATGTCTGTCGTTAGGTTGTCATATAAGTAGAGACAAGATTACACAGAGAATAATGATAAAACCAGAATAACAGCGAAATGCAAGTTAATACACCACCTAAAACCAAAATTTAAGTTAAAACTAGGGCTGGGTCAATTCAATTCTTCAATTCCTCGATGCCGCTGTTTCTTCCATTAAAATGAGTACTGAGTAACAAGTACCAATAAAGTTGGTTCTTGAGTAAATTACTCGTTATAAAACAATGCACTGTACATTAAACTATACCACAAAACATGCCTTGAATATTCCATACAGCAAAATATTCTCTGCAACAAAATGTAAATAAACTTGGTCTCAGCCAAACGCATAATAAAGCATTTTTTTACCACCATTTACCGCAATTAAATTCATTAGTAACTGAAATTCTCAGTATAACAAATGACAATTCGTGTCAATATATAAATTATGTACGCTTGTAGCTGACTCATCGGGTTTTTTTTTACGTTACCAGTGCAGTATTTCTATTAATGTAAGATGGAAACAAACTTTTTTTTTTGCATGTGCATTAAATGTGTGTGGGAATGCAGCACTTTAAACAAAATGGCTGGCCATTTCTCCACAACACTGGTGCCGGTACACACACATTTCGGTGCCACAACAGTGTCGGCTACATCAATGGCATGCGTATGCAATCGTCCACATCTGTGGCTTGTTTACAATTTTTTTTCCAGTTACGTGCAGCATTTTTGGTTTTTGTGTTCCATTCATGTATTTAACATAGTTTTAGGGTTTATTTACGTAGTTGGCTTTCTACATGCATGTGAAATAAGTATCTATCTGAAAGGGTTGTGGCAAGTTAAAAATAAGTAAAATTGTAGTAATTTTACAAATAAAACACTAACCTGTCAACACGCCCCAACCAAGGNTGGCAAGTTAAAAATAAGTAAAATTGTAGTAATTTTACAAATAAAACACTAACCTGTCAACACGCCCCAACCAAGGAAATAAGCATTGGTTTAAAATCTGGTGTAGGTTAAATACATACGTGCTTTAAATAAAAAAATTGTGTAGAGCCATGTTTTTTTAGCTAATGTAGGTGACCCGTACGTAATTATAAGTAGATTTAATTTTTTTAATTATTTAAGTGTAAGTTGTTGTCTTGTTGAACAGGTTTGTATAGTTAGTAAAAGGGGGAAGTACCCTGCTCAGGTTAGAACCCAGTGCCACACTGAAGGTGTCCCTGCCGTGTGACACATAGGAGAGGCTNCGGGAAGTACCCTGCTCAGGTTAGAACCCAGTGCCACACTGAAGGTGTCCCTGCCGTGTGACACATAGGAGAGGCTAGAGAGCAGTCCGCTTACCACTTTGCCCTCAGCACCACATCAGGAGACAGATAAAAACACGCCCATGTGAGTGTGGGCTAACTCCCTGTATTCCCTGAGTGCTAAACAATACATTTCGCATGTAAAATTGCGTATTTTATTTCAGAAAACAAACTGTAATTTGTCCTGTGTAAATAATACCCACAGAAATCAGCTGTTCAGTATGAGCGACATGCTTTCTTTCTTAACCTTGATGGGCCGGTTCATTCACCCGACTCCCTGGCCGCGTGACACACTCACACACACAAAGGAGGGATACCGATGATG
This sequence comes from Clitarchus hookeri, assembly GCA_002778355.1. NCBI lineage: Eukaryota > Metazoa > Arthropoda > Insecta > Phasmatodea > Phasmatidae > Clitarchus > Clitarchus hookeri. The sequence continues at coordinate 282,591 of NQII01000251.1, read as the reverse complement.
AGCAGCCAGCCCAGCGCCCGGAAGAGAGAAACGGAGACAACGCAACCCTGCAAGAGGTGCGCCGCTACCCAGCCTAGCCAAGAGCCACAGAAGAGTGGCCAAACCAGATGCCTACCAACGACATTAAAGGGTCTGTCTGTCTACACCTCTTTGCCCAGAGTCGCCGAGATGATTCTCCGTCGCAACAGAGGGGGGTCGAATTGAAGCATGATGCTTCCTTCTCATTATTATTATTCAACTCTGCATCATCACATGCCAGCCACATGCCCTCGAGGGAGTCAAATCCCGACTGGCCGCCTCCAAGGCCAGCACCAACGTAATGATAGGAAGTCACGCCATCTCCCTCGCAACTTGTAAACCCGTTGAGAAACAGCCGCGGGCATGCAAGAGTTTTCCCTTAAGCGAGTAGCAGATGCAGCCCGCAAGCACACTCAAACCTCCCCGCCGCCATCCCCTCAAGAGAAGGCAGAAGCGGCGCCGCCCGGCCTGAACCTGAAGGAGAGGCGACCGAAGATCACCCCAAAAGTGAACGAAGCACGCAGGACCCCTCCAACCAAGAGCAATATAAAGTCGTGCACCTGGCAGAAATGCCAGTTGAGATGAGGCAACTCGCCCTAGCACCATCCATTCTGTGCTAGAACTCTCTGCCACTCCCGCTCCTCCCTGAGGAGCCAACGTCAGTTGTCCAGGTAGCTAGCCTCAGCAGAAGTCATGCTCAGGCTCTCTACCACACAACCACAGTCCTCCTTAGGACTCTCCTAGACCTACCAGTCTTCAGCCGACGACGCCTTCCCTACCACAGCATCCGAAGAGTCGTCGCTACCCCCCGACACTTTCCGTCAACAGTCACCACACTAGACTACTAGCGTCTGTTGGTTTAATTCTGCGGCAGCGCTGATAGTACTCAAGCAAATAAGCCATGCTATTTCAAAAACAAAACACGTTTTATTATAAAAAGAAAATCGTTTCCATGCAATTGTTTCAAAAAAATGAGCAGTGCAGGTAACTGTCTTACAAACAAAATGCCAAATAAAGTGTGTGAGAAATGCCTTTGTATGTAGCTGCAATAATGGAGATTTTCTTTATTTACTAATTATGCATTCCCAATCTTGTCCTTTTCTCGTGTGAAAATTTATTTTCAGTCCTGCCCAAAAAATTTTTTGGCTCAAAATCTTTAATCCCACCCAGCTATGTTTTGTTTATGGTAAACACCAGCGTGTTATAGTATTATCAATCTACAGTTATTGTGTCTATCAGTTGCGTGTGACAAAAATATTCCTTTTGTTGTAAAACATAGTGTGTTTTCACTGTGCCATTCTTGCAAACTTTCTAATAATTTCATGTGTTGGTGAACATTTATCATGGCAAGTGAGGTTTGGAAATATTTTCGAATTAAATGTGTGGACGAAATATATGTGTGTGTGTGTGTATATGTATGTATATATATATATATGTATCTATATGTGTATGGGGTATATATGTATGTGTATATATGTGTATGTACATGTGTATATGTATGTATATTTGTATGTATATATTCAATATTATCTCGTATACCTCTTTTGAACTTTTTGGAATTTCATATGAATATGCTCCCACTGTTCGTGTTATATTATTTGTTAGTAATAGGCCTACTACTGATGTAGGCCTAGTTTAAATGATTAAATTTCACAACCTCCTATACAGTATTTAATTCTGTGAAGTAATTGTCTGTAACGAAACAAATTGCGATTTTTGGAATTGAGAATCGAGAGTGGTATCGGTTTCGAGATCGAGAATCTAGGAAAACTGGAATTGTTACATCCCTATGAACATTATTATGAAAGATTAGCCCTAGTGATTAAACATTTAACGAAAACCAAAATGTTTACATTTTATTCAATTTTTTACTTTGTATTGTCAAACACAGACTTGCATGTAATAAATAAAATTCAATTTAAAATACAAAATCAAACTTGCACAGTGCCATCTCTAGTCGTACATGATAACGGTATTTCTGAAATATTTCCTTTAGGCATATTTAAAAAAGTGACTTAAGTGGTATCACACAAGGGGAAGGAATAAATGCTCTGGTAATATCTTAGAAGACCTTAACACATTTATTCTAAAAACATTTCAAGTTTATTTTAGTAGTAGGGCAAATGAATACAAACAAATTGATACGCACATACATCTTTTCATTGTTATTCAAAAAAATGAACATTTGATAAGCACTTAAATATTTATTGAAGATGACAATTTTTGTTTTATGTTTTTGTACCAAAGTTGAAAGTGAAAGCTCTGATTTTTCATTTTCGTTTTGGTATGCAGATTATTCATACAACCCTAATAACTATTAATGCATACGTTATAAATATTTTATAATGATAAAGACAAACTCCCAAATTTTTAATTATGAGTTTGCATTAAAATAACATAAAATCTTGGCTCTAATAATGCATAATTTTTAGTAATCAAGTTTCAGTTTAGTATTGAAGTAATGTAATTTCTAATAATACTGATGACAATAAAATATAAAATCAGATATTTTAAANGGTGATTTATGCACCACAGAATCTTGTTCCTACTTATAAGTTTTAAGGACTTGTTTTGAAATGTTGTAGTTTTTTTAGCAGTGTCAGATGAGTTTCACTTATAATTGTGAGCTTGTGTTATTGCAGTCATCATCCATCATCACCACAATCACCATCTACTGCTTTTTCAGTCTTGAGCCGGGAAAGTGTAGCGATATCTCTCCACCACTCTTCCTCCGTGATCTTGCTCCAGTCTTGTCCACTCTCCTGTACTCATAGTTTGTGTATTGTGCTCGTGTGGCAGGTCCGTGGAGCCGCAGTACACGACCACGGCAGGCATGTTCGGGTCGGCATTCCTCATCACCGGCATTCTGGCAGGGCTCGTCTTCTCCTTGCTCATGCCGAAGATAGCTGCAGCAAGTTGGGGCATGTAACCGGCGCCGCAGACATCTCTCTCGCTCGAGGACCGAGAAGTGTCTCTTTTATCGACTGACTATCGTGCAAGGCCGTGAGGACGAGCCGCTGCTACGGGCAAAGGTTTGCGTGTTTTAGTTTCGCATGGATTTTACTAGACGGGAGTTTCACATTTTCATCAGGGTTTTCACAAATAAAATGCTTGGTTTCTCACGTAGGTAGTCACGTACAGAGATTATATAATAAAACTGAGTGAGTGATTGAAGTGCTGTGGGAGAAGAGTGCATGTGTTCGTGGCACGAGAGGTAGTAGTTGAGGTGGTAGCATTGTTACGGACCGTGCCGCGCTCGTGTGCCTAGTGCGTAGCTACTGGCTTCTACAGATAGGCTGTGGCACAAGAGTATGTTACTAACTTTTTTACATCTGTACTTAGGACTAACTCAAGAGACACTAAAGCACCACCGCATCTCAGCCTAGTATTTGTGTTCTATTTTGAAGACTATGCTCATCTCATTTGTGCTGGTAGCAAGTTTAAGATAGCTGTTTTCAGTGTTCTTCTGGTGTTTTTGTTCATTTTATTTTACAGTTTGTTGTGTACTGGAATATTTAATAAATAATTTACTTAATGTCAGCTTTGCTACTATCAGACTCACGATAATGTAATGTTAGCTCACTCTTGCAAAGAACTTGGTTTTGTACAATTTAAAACCTATAGCAAGTTAGAAATGGCAATGGTCGTGAAAATATTTTAAAGAAAAGTCTTTCAAACATGAAGTGATGTTTCTATATTCACTCTTCTTCACTTGCTGAATTTTAACTCTTTAAGTTTGGGATGTGGTGATTAGCGGATAAATGTATATCTAACCCGAGGTGGACAAAATGCACAAACGCACGAACAATGTTCGCAAGAAAAATTTTAGACCTTGGGGAATTTTTAAAATTTTTACTTTATAAATGACAGTGACTAGGTATGTACTGATACAGGGAATAGTGGACAACCTTGCACAGTCTTCTAAATCACCGCAGCTACACAATGATGCATCATTGATTGTAGTTATGTACTTTATCGATATGTACGAGGGCTGATGTATGTCAGTGTGTGTTAGAACTTTTCCTTTATGATGTACATTATTCATGCTGTGTACGATTGGCTTGATGTGCGTATTGAAATGTGGCCTGACCATAGATCATAACTCACATAGACCATTTGATATTCACTTTGCTGTGTTTCACATGCATGTAGTAAAGGAAAAACTTTTCTAAATTTTCTAGTCTGTTTTCCTACCAAGTCTTTATTTAAAGTATTTTGTTTCTTTCATAAGTCTTTAACAATGCTGTGTTTTATTTAGTGACATAGTAGGTAGTTTGACAGTGTTTTATCTCAAGCCAGGTGTATTTCATTTATACAGCAACTGCATTATTATCGACGTTACAGTGCAAGAGTTGTAAAAAACCCATACTTATTTTAGGGGAAATGTTGGTCTTCATTTTTTGCCCTGGGGAAAATTTTCATGTGAGGAATTTTGTCCACCTTGGTATTGAACACAGTATCCCATCACTTGACTGTGTTGTAGTACGTGATAGATTTGTTTAAATATTGCTCTTGTGTTTTATCAGGATGCAGTGTGGATGCATCTTGCAGTTTTGTTACCATTTTTGTGTGAATAGTTATACAAAGAATTATAAAGTGTATATTAAGGCAAAGTTACAATTTTGTAAAAAAAAAATCTAGGGTTTAGTTTTGCTTAAACCATGTTTAAAATTAGTGACTCAGGAGAGCTTTGGTTTTTGCCGGAGTGTGGCAATTTGCAAGAATGTACTGGTTTTTTTTTCATGGGGTTATTATTTGTGAAAGGGAATTGCATTCTGGAAAAAACAAATGTAGAATGATCAGTTTGCTTTTTTATGGGGAAGAAAGTGTTGTGCAAGTAGGAAGTGCTTTAAGTTCCTTTTGAAAGCTTGTTAGTGTTTCTGTAAGAGATTCAGTTATATCTGTGTCTCATGATGCTAGCTGCCCAGTGTAGCAAACATGTTGCATAAACAGGCACGTGTGTTCAGTTTTGATGGTGAGAAATAAGTAGATAAGACAATGCAGCGATAGACAAGAGATGCGACATATTTTACTTCCCTTACATACTGCAGAACTAAGAAATTTTTTTGTTTTCTAAAAGTTTTTCTGTGTCTGTTGCTGTTACGTAGCAACACCTTTTGTTTATGCCGGTACTGGACATTGAATTCAGACACAGAGAATTTACACCCGTATTCTCTACTCCCGTGTTGCTCTGCATAAGCAACGACACAGCTGTATTGCTGGTGTATTTGTACATTGTGTTTTCCCACGATACAAGTTCATGGACAATATCACAACCCCACAGCACTGTTATTTGCCACTTTGCTCTTGCAATAGCGCATGGTTACAACAGAAACATACGGAGCCATGGATTGATAACAGACAGCCATGACCTTTACACTGGACATTTCAGGGAGTGGGATGACAGCTGCCAACACGCGTGAGGTCTAGATGCTGCAGTGTTGCCAGTGCAATGTTGCCAAGTCAGTGAATGCAATAAATATGTCAAAAATGTTTTTTTTTTCTCCTTATTTTGGCATTGTAAAATTAGTGTGTACGAATCATGCGAGGGCAACCAATAGGCCAGTAGATACGGTAGAGTCTTGGTCCTAAAAAAACAGACATAATGTTGAGCCGGTAATGTTAATCTTTGGAAGTATTTTAACTTTTTTAATTTTTTTTTTTTACATACTGTTCATGATTACTTATCCTACTCCAGTTCCTATCAATACCAGCACTGTAGAATATAAATACCTTTTTAAGGTATATTTGATATCTGTACCTCTTACACATCAAACAAATACAATCACCTTGATATGTACAACCCTTCAGTAAGGTCACAAACAAGAAACAACTAAAATGTTCTAAACACTGTGGTGATAGGCTGTTCACGTTAAACTGAGCACTTTTGAAAGCCCTGCTCAAGACCTACTTGTATGCATGTTGTGTATTATTCCACTGTATGTAAAATTAACATTGTCATGGGTCTCATCACTTTATTCATGCGTCTGTCAATTGAAACAGTGAAATTATTAGAAAAGTAAATATTATACAAATCTGCTTATTTTTACACTGTGCTGCATTACAAAAAAAAGGCAAAAGAAATGATTTAAGTTATCACAAATGGTTACCTAACAGTTTTTATTCAATGTTACGGCATGGTATTACTTTCCCTCCACCATCACCAACTTGACTGGACGCAAGTCACTCAGTGCGCATATTACAATATATGCAGGTAGGAGCAGTGACTTTTTTTCTAAGGTGGATTTCAAAAGTGTTTACTTTATCTCACGTACAGTCAGACTCCCAGTGTAAACTTCAGTGTATCAATCTTTTACATCTTGGATTTGTCCATTTTTTTTCCCATGTGCTCTATTTCAGAAAGTGTACTGAATTTTTTGGCATGACACCATTCATAATAGCTTCAAAAATGTTTTAAATTTGTTACAGTTTCAAATTTTTTGTTACCTTTTAAAAGATGACAGCCAAGTGGGAAGTACCATTTGCATCCAAACAATATGATGTTTTCTTCCAATTTTCACGGCACACTAGTAAACATGAACGTAAGATGTGTGTCGAAGGAAAACTCTTAAAGTTTTTGTGTAGAAAATTTAGCAGCTTACTGATTCTGAAAACACCTGTTGTAATGGTTTTTCAATCACAAACAAAAAATCGTTGGAGTTGAAATGAGGAACTTGAAACTTGTTTTTGGACACAACATTTTTCTTCAGACATCACTATAAAAATATAAAATATCCAATATTTTTCAATCCTGTGTTTTCTACAAACATCTGCTACTTACCTCATCCATCAGCCAGACGGACCTGCTCACACATTTTCTGTAGTTAAGTAAAATTATTGGAGTTGTCTTATTTTCCAGATGTTCCTATATATTCGGGTGAATATGGTAAGCGATTATTTTTCGTCAGCCACTACAGATGTGTCAGTTGTAACGGCAGCTAGAACATATGATATAAGCTTGTTTAACATCACCCAAGCACCAGCCAATTAGGGCATTATTTATGGGGTCGGCCTCCCAACGGGCAGGGGAATTAAGATACACCCAATCACCACTGGTGAATTGTGGCTTACACGACAGTTGACAATACCCAAACCCCTGTGACTCCCGTGCACCTTCATCCACCCTGCCAACAATCGGAGACCCTCGCACTCAGAGCACCTTGATCCAGCCAGAGTGCACCGTCTGCAGGGCTCCTACCCCCGACTGTCCAGGTCAGCACCGGAGCATTGGTGCCGCTCGCTGCATCTACCCTTTACAGGACGACGGGAAACCCTCCGTGTCTGCTCCACCTTGCAACCAACCACTGCCACCACAAGTCCGACCCAATGATCGGTGGTCACAGAAGAGAACTTCCTGTGGGACCAACCGATTGCAGTGGTGTCGCATGGCACGCTGGTTTGCAACCGACTGCTTGGCCACCCTCTCCTGCGCAGGTGGTGGCGGAATACTACAAAGTCCAGAGGGTAAACTCAAACCCAGTGGACAAGGGCACCTGCTTGACTCCCAGCTATATTCTGTACCATATAAGAATGCCACTTTTTGACAGCTCGGCGAAAGTAGCACCACTGTTTACATCTGACTACGTATCCTTCCGCCATCAGCTGGTCCGTCACGTCAGGGCTGTATTTTTTATCAACACGCTGTCAGCTAATCCACTTCTCATTGTACTGTAATGCTAAACTAATTTTAAGATATTTTAAGACTGACATCTGTCTAAAAATATAAGTAGGTTATAAAAGTAAAAATATAAAATGTTAGATATTTGATAACTCTTTTTTAATTTGTCCGAGATAGTGAATTTGGGTTAAAATTTGCGAGACGGTCTGTTGTATCTATTATTACACTTTGGACGTTATAGCTAATATATTCGAGTTGGAAATATGTGACGTGGAATAACGTTAGAATTGCTTAAAAACTATTCACGCGTGTCTACGGAATCAAGGAGATGGGTTTCTAGAGAACAATATGGCGTATAATTTACGTAGACGAACGATTACCGGCCGGATATAAATGACTTGTACTCCAAATCATTGTATATGAAATATATGTTACTTTAAAAATTATGCAGAGCTCGTGGAAAAATATAACTATTGGCATATGTTTGTAAATTCGTTATATATCGCGCAGGAGAGAGGTTTATTTCTGGCTGGTAATAGCTCGCAGAATATCCGATAGATAGCGCGCAGCACGTCACGACGAAGTTTTGAGTAACTCTCTTTATGGTCAAGAGATAGCGTATCGTCAAAGTTGATAATTCTTATGTTACGGACTGGAAATATATTAAAAATTTGTGTCAAATTATTAGAAAAAAAATTATTCAACAATATTATGCAATATTTCTGTATGCTTTTGGAATTAATATCATGGACGTGTTGAAAGCAAGGTTTGAGATGGATGATACGACGTGAAAAAGCTTTGTGAAGTTAGCACAACTTCAGAAAACTTTGCCACGTCGTATCGTTCTATTGTACATTTCATTTTGATCACCTAAACATAACAACATTATCACGAAGTTTAGTTTTTAACATTAACAACCATTGTTTTGTGACCTCGTAAAATAAAATGTATTAATTAATCTATGAACTCTTTCTTATACGCGTATTTTCTGCTTTTCTGATGCGCATCGGCAGTGCACTCAGAATAGTCAACGTAATTTTAACTTTTGTTCGTTCGTGCATCAGCTGATACAGGATTTTGTAAATGGCGCTTTGTTTGTTTCGTTTAAGTCAAGTTGCCACTCACTGACTGTCAGAAAGTGGCCTTCTTATACCGTATGGACCATAAGAGGGGTACAAAGCCGAGCCTGCATCATGCTGGCAGATACAGTTTCTCGACCATCATTGAGTGGCAGAAGTGACAGCCTATCAAGGAGCCAGGAGGTGAGCCAGGCCTGTCCCTCCCAGATCGTTTGCAATCCCCAATGGGGACTCCTAAAACCACTGTGACCCATTGCCCCTCCCCCTGTCGAATTTAATCAGGAAGGGGAGGAGCACGAGTGATCACTCCTGACCCAATCAAAGTGGATCCCCAGGGTGCGCCAACTACCCCATCACAAGAGGGAGTGGCCACACTAACACAGTGCCTTCTCCTTTACCATTACCTTTAGTTTCTTAACAGTGGAATTCTGGTTCTGGGCCTCGAATGGCCTGAATGCTCAGTACAGTAGTCCAACACCTCACTTAGTGGTCATGACTTGGTATGCTCTATGGTCCCGACCATCAAGGCAGATACTTCTTTCCTAATTGTGAGGNCTTTCTCATACTGTACGCTGTGTGTTTATGCATGCGGATATGTACGTGCGTAACACTTCGTGTGTGCCAATGTTTTACGTACAAAATTTCTACCGAAATATTATGGTACTTTGTTATGCAAAGACCCATAAACAAGATATATTATTTTGAAAAGGATGAGGCTAGCAGTCTACAATAAGTTATACACACTTTGTACAAACGGGAGTAGCGAGTGACAGACCGCTGTTTATCACTCCAGGAGTGCGACAACCTTGCTGGCTGTGAAGTGGGGGAGCACGCGCCTCCCCCTCCCCGCATACTTGGCACCTATGAATGTGTTTGTGATTGCACAGTAGGATATACCAGAGACTGAGGTAGATAATCTGCGTATGAAACATGAGNCAGTAGGATATACCAGAGACTGAGGTAGATAATCTGCGTATGAAACATGAGAAACTAGCGCAGTATTAGTTGAAGTTCACCAGCCTAATTTGAAACCTGGGGAAAAGAACAAGAGATCATGCTGCAGATATAATTGGTAATACTTTGAAATAAATTTCATAAAGTGTATCGTCTACACATTCACCAGTGTCTTCAAAGCATGTAAATGACTGACTAATTTTGTGTAACTGTGNAGAAACTAGCGCAGTATTAGTTGAAGTTCACCAGCCTAATTTGAAACCTGGGGAAAAGAACAAGAGATCATGCTGCACATATAATTGGTAATACTTTAAAATTAATTTCATAAAGTGTATCGTCTACACATTCACCAGTGTCTTCAAAGCATGTAAATGACTGACTAATTTTGTGTAACTGTGTAGAAGTCAAGCAACATAAGTAATAATATTATTATGTTGACTGCAGTTTTCTTGAAGTTGGTTGCAACATAATAATATTGCAGTAACACTCAAACTGTTAAAACTTTGGTCTTTAGGAGGGAGCCATGCTGGTTATATTATTTTTTTAAGGGTTTGATGACAAGAGTAATGTTTGCTTTTATGCTTTTACCAACTCTACTGTATACATTTGAGTCTAATTTGTGTCTGGTGTATAAGTAATCTTGATGAATTGTTTATTTACTTTATTTATCATTACAAACAAAATAAACTTTTGTGTGCATTTTATTTGGAATTTAGTTATGTTATTAGTACTTGTTCAAGTTTGGCATTGCCATGTGTAAAGATTTTAGTTTTTTGTCCAGAATGTCTTATATTAGCATTTTCAGTTCCGTGTGAGTGTAAAATAAGCTCGGAATACAGTATATGTTCTGTAGCATAACATGCTGTTCCATGAAAATTATGTACAGAGAAGGCTGTTGGTTTTTCTAACACTTGTTTTTTGAACTACAGTTATCAATTTTGGGATAAATTATTTTATTTTGTTTGTGGGTTGTAACTGCATCATTTATTGTTCATGAATTACTAGTGTGATATTCAATACAGATTGAAATGTTCGATGCAAATGCATATCTTTATACTGTGCATATGAAAGGTTGTTTTATTTTTAAAAGAGAATACTTGTGAATTTTTTTAAAAGTCTGTGTTGCGAGTTTTATTTTAAAGTGTCTACTTAAGTTAGTAATATTTTATTACCATGTTTTATAATTTTATTACCACATGTTACCGTTCAAGAAAAGGCACTTGGCAAGTGCTTGGTAAATACTTAAAACACAAAACTTGTGTAGAAGCTCGCTGCGTCTTGTTACGTGTTGTTGGTGTTCCTCGAACAGTTATTGCCTAGTTGTGTTCATGCCTGTGCGTGGTTTCTTTCTTTACAAATACATACTATATTTGTCAACTTTACTCTCATCTTTTTTAAAAAAATTGTCTCTGTATTATTGATTCATCTTCACCTCTGGTTGTATTCATTACATTTGATCACAGTTATGCTGTACTTAAATTGTGTGTATTGTTTTGTTACCAGTTCCATTTGGAAAGTGTTTTGATGCACAGTTTTATTGGCTGCTTTTAAGAGTATGTTACATATTACTTTGAGGTTGTTAACTCTTGCAGAAATGGATTCACAATCAGTAATAATATCGATTGAACATTACCTAAGGCAATGTTGTGTGCTTCAGTTCTATCAGTAGCTTGTTAAACCTCTATAAACATTGTCAAGGAGAATATTATGATTTAGTTAAGGTGCAACATTTTCAATGGCAGGAAATGCATTTTGAGATTGTGAAGTGCAGTTAATAGCAGTATTCCGATATTCGCAGGTTTCACTGGCCAGTTATTCCTCTGATATTGTTGACCAGCACTAATGCTCTCTAATGCTTAGTCACGCACTACTGACAGAGTGGCGGCCTGTGCAGGGCTACATTCATTACCGAGAACATCAAGTGTATTGGGGCTAACAGAGGTCGTCCAGTGTCAGTGGAAAAGTGATGTTGCTGGGTCAAGTTATATGTTCTCAAGTGATACGTTATTTACTGAAGTACAGACCATAGCATCATTAAGTATGTAATAGTCGAAATCCTGCATGAAAGCAATACAAATATTAACAGCAAAACCATATTTATATTATAAAAATTTATTTTCTTCAGTCAAGCAGGAATAAGTATGTATGTTTATGCATAGTCTTTTAAATTAAAAGAGAAATAAAATTTTGTACATAAATTAATAGTTTACTTTTTTCCTTTAATTTTAATGAACACCATTGCAAAGCATTTCAAAATTATGAACTTGTTGACCAACAAAAATATTTGCTGTTTGCTGCAGGTTGTTGTGTTATTGCTGATGAACACTGATGAACCGTCCGTGACTTCAATGCCCATCAGCAGTAATTAAATTTGCCTAGTGAATTGAAGACTCAACATTTCTTTCTTGTTGTTTTTGTAGGTTGGTGTGTTGGGATGGGTAAGGTACTGTATTCAAAGGGTGGATAGTGAATTTGTTTTTACAGTACAATCTCATTACAAAGTATTTCACTTTATAGAATTTTCATTAGTGATGGGCGAGTTCGATTTTTACAGCTTTGAGTCGAGTCAAGCTGTATGAAACTCGAGTCTAGTCAAGTCGAGTTCAGTATAGAATTTTTGAGTTAAAATCGAGTAAATGTGTACGTACGTACACTGGTATAATGCCTGTAACATTTGCAGTTTCTTCACACTTTTAAATCAAACCTTCAAAAAATCACCCCGTGTATGATTTTTTTGATTATTTCCTAAATATGTCGTATATCACAAACATTTTATAATTGTGTTAATCTTATATTTAAAAAAAAAAACCTTACTTTTTTTAGTTAAAGTGAACTTAACTTTTATATTATACGTAAGTTATAATATTTCATTTATAATTAATATGAATTAAAGCAGAGAAAATAGGTGTGTTGGTAATGCCTAGTAACAAATAGTAATTGTGCACAATAATATTACACTGAGAGTGCGCACAAATGTGGTGTGCATTGTCCCTTTGGTGTAGCCTAACACTCTTGACTAGTTGAGCATTGTTTGCATGAGACGGAGGAATATCCTGGAAGTAGAGCTTCAGCAGGGCTTTAGAAAAGTTTGAAGTAACCGTCAATGGACTATAACTTCCTCCTCTTATAGACATGGTTTACCAAACGAAGAAAAGAGTTATTTCCTGTGTTTGGATAAAAGATTGACAGCTCTGCCTTTTCCCTCCTGCCTACGAGAGAATGACTAAGGTAAGTAGAAAATGTATAAAAGGAACAGTAATGTCAGCCACTTGATGCTAACAGAAAATTAAAATAAAATAATGGTTCCAAGAGTGGAGTGGGAGGATAACTTTCTTGCTGGTCCTATCACATGTAACAGTGAGTAGACAAGCGGTTCACATTAAAAGTTTTTGTTTGTTTAAGTTCTTCTTTATTTATGTATACATTTTAAAACAGCAATTATGAGAAAAATAATGGCAAGTGTACCATATCTACGCATATTTCTGCTGAAGGTATGACGTGCCACGAGATGTGTTTCATGTTAAATACGTCGCCGTATGATTGTATGTATGTGTGTCGTGCTAAGACTGTACCTGTCGATCTTGATGTTACGTTGTCTGCCGGTGGCGTCGTTCAGGCGGCAAGAGAGAGGAAGCGCGTGTCATGACTCGTCAGCTTTTATCGCTGCTGAATATCACAACCACGAGCGTCAAGGCATGTAGCAGAGTTATCATTATGATGATGCAACTTTAATGGTTTAGCAATGTAATATTGTTTATGTGAGACACGAAAAGTTATTATTAGGCGAATATTTGTTTGTTTATAACCTAAAAACACAGCCATTGGACTTGCACGTTTACTAGCTCGATGCCTGCTGGGAAAAAACTCTTCTTGAATGACGAGTTGATCTTTGTTATTAGTTCGACTCGAGTTTTCGAGACTTGACCCATCACTAATTTCCATCATAAAGCATTAATGTATTTTCAAATCCATATCAGAAGTTTTACATTCAATAACTCTTCATTGTAAAGTACTTTCAATATTGAGTGTAAAATTGGAATTTCTCTTTTGCAGTTGTGGCTCATGGGCTTCAGAACGGGTAGAGCTGCATAGTGACACTAAATGTTTGAGAGGGAGAGGGAGCGTGAGCTAATGAACTACGTATCACAATTTGTTATTTTTAGTATGATAATAAGCCTTACAATATTCTAGGGTCGAGTAAAGTTATTTTTTGTTTCACAAAACAAAAAAATTAAAATGTTGTTGGATTTCTTGAAATTGAAATGAAATTAAAATATAATTTTATGAGAACACAGTTTTAACGAATGTTTAACAAAATCTGAAAGTTTGCCATTAATGTATATTGTCAACTAAATATTTACACATAATCAACTGAATTCAATTAAAATTGTGAAATTAGACTTGCCTAGTGTCATCAATAACATACAGTATAATGATATACTCCTAAATATTTCCTTAAAGTATATGTAAAAAAAATAGATGAATGGATTGCATAAGGAAGGAATAAATGTTGTAATGAAATTCTTGAACTTAATAAAATAGCTTTTGCCAAAATTTAAAGTCAAGTTTCAAGTAATAATTTCAGTAACATTTTAGGAATAAACATAGTCAAATGGACAAAGAACAAAAATTTTCATTGTTATTTGCCTGAATGAACATTTGACAAGCACTGAATATTCAGTGAGCTTCAAATTTCCATTTTGCATAGATTTTCATTAAGTATTTAGATTTAAGGGGGGTGCGAAGCTTTGCATTTTCGAATTAGAATGAAAGACTTTTGTCTTTGAATAAAAAAATTTTATCAAATGTTTTTTCCACCGAAACTAGTATAAAAATCAGGAGCCGGTATCATTAATATGGGTGTGAGAATATTCGAAAATCCGAATAAATGCAAGTAGTAATTTACGAATTATTCGCATTAGAACTTAGAATATCTTATGCGAAAATTGTAAATAATTTACATTCCATTCCTGTTCGAGTGATTGTAGAGCTGTGCCGGCCGTTTGAAAGATTTCCCGTGGAAGTAAGCACACTGGGAAAGGAAAATCCACGATGCAAAAGATGCTCAACTTACACTGTTTTTCAAACAAAGTTTGTAGTTTTTATCCCAAGCTCCACCCTGCTGAGATAATCTACCAGCTTGATATTTACGGGTGGTCGGCCAGCAAGGGGAGTGTTGTGGCGAATTTAACTCTACTAAATTTAAATTGCCACTAGCACTAGTGGACTGTACAATGAATTTCAGCGAGAAAATGACCGACAGGCGGCAGCTGTACACGACTCAACTTACCGCCATGATGTCCAACACTAAACTGCTCACTTCTTCCTGTAGCTCAGGACCGCCAACCCTTGGGACAGCACTGACAATTGATGAACGTGCACCAAGTCAGGTGCACGGGAAATTTAAAATGTGTCCCGCACAAGTATTAAGAGGTCAGTAAAAGAAACTACACAAAGTTCTGCCGTAAAATTACTAATGATCTGAAATTCTAACCAATTCATATTTACAAGGACACAAGTCCAAACAAGGAGGGAGTGAATGTTTTTACAGCCATGCACTTTCCTTTGTCTCTTTCTCCCTCCCTCTCTTGTTAGGCAAACAAGACGTGCCTGACACACACCAGTGGAAGGCTGTTTAGTAGGAGTGTGACAGACCATAACAAATACAGTGTGGATTTTCTGTCTCAAAAAATTTATGTTTCTTTTTCTTTTCTAATTTTTGACATGTGCAGCGATGTCATAACAGTTAACGCATTTATCACATGGTGCGGGAGTTGGGCTGACATACGTACCCCAGCAGATACATCTTTTTGGAAGAACTTCACACTTTTCTTGTAAGCAGTGAAAGTGGCTCAACTCTCTTGCTCTGAGGCCCTAATGCCACTACCATCCAGCAAGTTTACTATCTAGCCTGACATTGACAAGGGTCCTTGGAGGAGGAGGAAAGGGAAGAGGCCGAATGTTGATAGCAACCCATTGAAATCACTGTGTGGTGTTGGTGCCAAATGGGACTGGAAATATGAAGTATGGTAGTTTTTATAAAGTTTGTAGGTATCTAAATGTGTAATGATTACTTTCTTGCAGATTTTTATATTTCAGTTTTTCAGCAGTACGCTCAGTGTCTAGTAGGCATACATTTGTTTGGCCCTTCCTGGTCACTTTCTTTACGAATATAAGTTTACAGATACGTGTTATGCATTACCTTGAAAATGTTTAGCTTAGGGTCATGAAAGACAAAAGTATCATCTTTCACATCTCTTGAAATGATACTGGTTAAGTGGTACCCATTTACAGATAACATTTTTCAGAAACCGAAGCTACACCAAGATTATCAAACAATCTCATATTTCACTAATCTTTGGGTTGGAAACTCAAATAGTGTTTTGTTTTCTTCTGCGAAGTCTCTCTCCAAATATTAATTTTTTTGCCGTAAATGTTGCTTTGTCTGGTTGGTGAGCATGCCCGTTGTGACGAGCGTAAATTGTGGTGAAACGAGATGGCATTAATACAGTGAACTGGAATTGACACATTCCATCCTGCCGCAAAAAAAAAAAGTGAACTGGTTATGCAGAAATCAATTAAAAGATTTTTTTGCTGGGTTCCAACAAGAAAATACGGCTCGCCAAAAGTGAAGGAATAACTTATAAATGAAGTTAAAAACTAATCTTCGTACATGAGAAACTTGAAGTGAGAGTGGAGACTTGAGATCGCCATCGCCACACTGTAGACCTAGTATCTTAAATGTTGTTATTATTTTTTTTTTGTAAAAGGTTTATCATTGACAATGAGTCATCTTAAAATCTTTAGTTTGCGGTATAAGACACTTAATTTTTATATATGACCTACTTTCCTTTGTTTTTTAAAGAACATGATTAATCACAACTCGCATTTGTCAATTCTTTCAGGTGAAGCCGGCAATACTGTTGAAATAGGGGCACAGAAAGCNCGATTAATCACAACTCGCATTTGTCAATTCTTTCAGGTGAAGCCGGCAATACTGTTGAAATAGGGGCACAGAAAGCATGTTCCATCCCATCAACATCACATTCTGACGAAATCTCACCTGCACATAAGTTTGCCTTGTTTTATAATGCTTAGTTTCTTTCTTTTCTTAAGTATTTGGTGTACCAGCAAGTAGTGCCCAGGCGTGAATTTAGATGTTGCATTAAACTCCTCTCCTTAATTTTAGTAATGAAGTTCACTTGTAAATTTCTCAGAGGTGGCCCTTTTTGTGTTAATTCAAATGACATACCACCAATGTAAAATACTTGCGTAAATCATCATCTTAATCCACGCAACTGGTTTCCAGTTGAAATAACCTTACAAGGAATATTGTTAACATAGATTGTGATTATGAAACAAGGGATCTACCTGCCTAGGCCACCAAACCGTATGTAGTTGTTCAACAAATAACTGTTTATTTGAAAACCACATCATTTGTGAGAGAGGTGCCTGCTTACGAATAGCATTTTAAAGTTGTGGCATGTCTTGAGGAACTTCTAAGATGTATTTTTCACAGAGTGAAAATGGCCAAAACTTCATGTTTTCACTGCCATTTTTAAACATGAAGGAATCTGTACAGAACTTTTAAACCAGTTTATGGTAATACATCACACCTCAATACTTTATGGTGAATTGTGGACGAAAATACTGCACCTCAGTTCAGAGTCTTGTGCATCGAGGTAACGAGACACGGTCTGAGTGAGTCGGTCACCTTCGGTGTACTTTCGCTTCCCGAGCTCCAATGCGCAAAATTGCTGCAACCAGGCGGATCCCTTAGGCCTTACTCACAATGCACAGTCAGCAGTCGGAGATGAGTTGCTCATCTGAAATGCACATATTCACAACGTGCAGTCAGCAGTCAGAGCTGGTCCATCTTTATCTTCGACTGCCTACTGCTGAAAATTTCCAACCAATCAGATGTCGCGCTCGCGATCACATGTTGTAAACAAATATTTGTTGCAGGACTGTTTAATATTTGTATTTTGATAGTGTCCATGTTGACTTCAGTAGACATTGCTTTTAATTATGGAAGGCGATAATTCACACTGCCTTTAGAATTAACTAGAGCATTTTCATTGGCCGTGGCTGTACGACACAAAGCACAAGCAGTACACGATTGCCTGTACAAACATATCGCTTCATGTTGTGTAAAGTACCAGTACATAGGCCTAAAATATTTCATTATAATTATGTTTGGTAATTTACAAGATCTAGCTTGACAAATTAAATCAGTTGTTACCTTCCAGTTGGGTTTGGTGTATTGATATTAACGAGCTAGAAGTTCGTTTTCCCAGTGTTTCTTTATTCCAAAACTAAACTAACAATGTTTACAAACAGCACTTCAAAAACATGGCCTACACTTTGTGAATTGCATTTTACTGCCGACTGCGCATTGTAAAAAGGCATTAAGGCAATGCTATAATTGATTTAGCTCAGGCTCAGAAAGTAGAATGCAGGACCAATAATTATGACTAGAAACACCTGTTTTTCACGGCGCGCGAAATCGCGAAATAAACACGAAATACAGTTTCTCGCGAAAAACAACAAAACACAAAAATGAGGGACAAAATACCGTATTTCGGCGTGTATAGAACACGCATTTTCACAAACAATAACAAAAAGTGGTGCACGGCTTATTCACGCGATATTGACATTTAAATTTTTTTTATCGCCAAAACATGTTTAGAAATTTGTCAACATTAATATTTTATCCTAATTTCTATTAAGTAAAAAAAAAAATATATCACTCATTAAATAATTTGTTCACTCATATTCATAAACAACCATTCAGGACGCGTATAATGTAAACATGCAGCTCTGCCATAGATGCCGTACATGAGACAATTTCGCTGTTGTAAGAGTTCGAACGCCCATCGGTGCGTCATATGTACGCATAGATAGGTGCCATGTTTGAACGGAATCGTGACTTTAGAATATGTACAGGAAAACCAAAATTCAGTGTGGCCTATACGTGAAATATTAATGATCCCTAATTTTTCATTAAACATTTATGGTGGGTCTAAATGCCAAAGTAAGTACATTTCCGTTGTGAATCCACATGTTAAAGATGCTGGTTTCGAAAATTGGACATAGGGAGGAGCTGGCCAGCGATGACCTAAACAGTTCAAAGGTAGGGTCCATTAGTTATTTAGGGCCGGACGAGCCCCCAGAATGCTAGTTGTCATCGCATTGGCTTCCTCTGCTTTGGCAATCCAGCAGCTCGTCCTACCACTACCATGCCCAGGCTCTCCTCCTCAACTATAACTTCTACCAACGAAGTTTGCTTGTACCCCCAAGACACCCACTCCACTTTGGAATACTTACCCCGCACCATCAAGATTACGTTAGATGACAGTAAGGTTTGAGTCGTTCTCACGACTACTTTATTAGTTGCACTACACTTCCTCTTTGCTTAATAGGTCCCCAACACATATTATTAACGTAACTTCCACCTGTTGCTTATTAATCCAGAAATCCTAGGAATTAGTCCCGAGAATAAAGACATTCAAGACTATGCACTGTATTCTGATTCCAAGGGAGATTTGTACCTCAAAAACCCCCTGTATACGCGTTCACCAAGCAGCAGGTGACAGTGTATTGGCAAACAGTTTCCATCAGTAGAGCAGTACTTCGGGCTCCCTTAACTGGGCAGTACCTACTTCGCACAATACCACACGATTCGCCAGCTACCCAAACTGTGGGCCCAGTGTGCAATGGCACTTGGTGCACACATATGGTAGATCTCCCTTCTAGGTACACTCCATGGGGAAGTAACTAGACCACCAGAGTCGGCTAACCCACTCCATCCACTGCATGAAATTCGCCAGTTAGAGTGCCAGGTCTGACTAGGTGTGATCCGGTGGCCTCTGA